>CM059256.1:27061691-27624191 GCA_030347555.1 Lablab purpureus | reverse complement strand
CATGTACGTGGGGGGTGACAATGTGTGACACCCAGGCAGGCGTGCCCTCAACCTAGTGGCTTCGGGCGCAAATTGCGCTCAAAGACTCGATGGTTCACGGGATTCTGCAATTCACACCAAGTATCGCATTTCGCTATGTTCTTCATTGATGCAAGAGTCGAGATATCCGTTGTCGAGAGTCATTTTAAATAACGTGTCGTGACAACACTCATGAGACAACGTCACTAAGAATTGCACTAAACTTTAAATTCCTTGACGCACGAAGCGTCGGGGTTAGTGTTTGTCAAGAGAGATTAGGTCAGTTGCACAAGGCATGACCCCCCTCCCTCTCAACACACAAGGATGGACTAGCCTAGTCCTTGTGCTTTAGATATAGACAAATTCACTGGTCAAATTGGTTTAAGGCATCGACAATGATCCTTCCGCAGGTTCACCTACGGAAACCTTGTTACGACTTCTCCTTCCTCTAAATGATAAGGTTCAGTGGACTTCTCACCATGTCGCAGGCAGCGAACCGCCCACGTCGCCGCAATCCAAACACTTCACCGGACCATTCAATCGGTAGGAGCGACGAGCGGTGTGTACAAAGGGCAGGGACGTAGTCAACTCAAGCTGATGACTCACGCTTACTAGGAATTCCTCGTTGAAGACCAACAATTGCAATGATTTGTCCCCATCACGATGAAATTTCAAAAGATTACCCGGGCCTGTCGGGCAAGGCTATAGACTCGTTGAATACATCAGTGTACCACGCGTGCGACCCTAAACATCTAAGGGCATCACAGACCTGTATTGCCTCAAACTTCCGTGGCCTAAGCGGCCATAGTCCCTCTAAGAAGCTAGCCGTGGAACTCTAACAATTAAAAACTAAATGCAATTAATTGAGGAATTAATATTGATAAAGATTTGCAAACAATTCACAAATACAACAAGAACAATATGGAAAGATATAGAAAACATGAGAAAGAACACACAAAGATTTATACTAGTTCAGATCACAAAAGATCCTACATCCAACATTTGTTATTCAACCTTAGAATGAATGGAATTCACTATCTTTATATGTCTATTATAAGCACTCAATACATAGAACCATATAAGATAGGAAGCAAAAGAATAAACTCCTGAACACATTCTAGAAGGATATTGCCTACCCTTGGATCACACCAAGAGGAAATACAACAATCAACTCCTGAACACACTCATGCAGGATATGGCCTACCCTTGGATCACACCAAGAGGAAATACAACAAGCAACTCTTGAAAACTCAAGAACATAATAATTCAATCCTTGAATGAATCAAAAGGAAACAACAAAGGGATTAAATTCCAACATAATGATGAAACAAGATTACCATATCATAGCAAAAGTAATTACAAGGGCATATTCAGTCCTAGCACATAACCTTTCAACAATCTTTGAAAATTAAGAAAGTTCAAAGATTTCTATAAAAATTCTTGATTGTACTCTTGGAACAGTGTTAGAAAATCTCTAAAAGATAGCTCTAAGTGTTTAAGATTGTGATTTTGAATGATGGACAAAAGTTTTAAAAGATTAAATCAATTTTTCAATTTATAGAGTTTTTGAAGCACTAATTAAAAACTGAAGTTGTTACATTTAATTGATTATCTTAAGTTGTTAATAAATTATCTAGTGTAAAAATGACTTTCAAAGAAATTACACTATATGTTTTAATTGATTATGATCCTATTGAATATGTTAAATTGTTCTTCATTTCTAGAAAACTTATAAGAACATTTTAGTGAGTTATTTCAAAATTTAATTAATGAAATCAGTTACACCAATGAATTACCTTAAGGTCTTAATTATTTATCCTAAACACCATCGAGTAGGTGAGCTAGGAAGAAAAAATATTATATTATTAATTTTGTTAATCGATTAAATTAAAGACTTATAAAAACTCATGTTTCAGCATATCAATATTTTAATTGATTATGTTCTTGTTGAATTCTATAAATCCTTCAAGAACACATTAATAAATTATTAAAACACTTAATCAATTAAATCGAAATGGAAAGCTTCTAAAAAACATTTTAACCTTTTAAGAAAAATATTGTCGTAAACCGACATTTGAAAAGGAGTCGCCACCAATGTTTTACACAAAACACTAGAAAAAGAGTTTTCGCAAATCAAACTTTGGCCTTTGCAACTAGAGTTTGGGTTTGGAGGTCGGTTACGAATGGAGAAGATGTTAAGCACCTCACTCGCCCATTACTGGTACCCTATGATGACATTCACAATTAGAAACATTAATTCAAGCTACTATTTTTACCCCGTTATTATAGCATGCATATTCAATTATTTATCTACATAACTTCTATGCTACTTTTATTCTACTCTAATAAGAAAGTTATAAATTAAAGCTTAAAAGAGAGGGAAGAGAGAAGAGAGGTAGGAACCTTCGAAGAAAGCTTTTCTTCTTTTATTAAGAGAATTTCAGAGCTACAACTTGAGCATACAAGAGTACAATATGTGAGGTGTGTGTTGTACAATGCAAAAAGTTGCTATTTATAGGTGTGTTAGAGGCAGAGAATGGCTGTTCTCCCTTTGAAAATGGTCATTCTTAGCTTAAGAACGAGCCTCCAAAATGCTTTGAGAACAGACTATTCTTAATCTGAGAACAGTCATTCTTAGCTTGAGCACAACTATTCTCAGCCTCGCGACAAGCCTACAAAAGCATGTTGAGAATAGGTCATTCTAAACTTGAGAACAGTCTTTACTAAAAATACAACTTTTTATTTCTACATTTATTATCCTAAAAGTTACAAATTTTGTGTTGACAACTTCTAAAGAATCTTTATAAATAAATTTTTTTAGCTCTTTCTTCTTCTCCTCTAATTCTTCTACTGGTTTGTCTTCGGCCCGGATAAAAATAGGGGTCTAGAGATATTTCAATTTTAAGACTATGTATTTAAAATAAGAAGATGTAAATTATGTCATGTGCAAGACTCATAAATACATGTAGTGAAAGCTATAATATGCAATACATTTTCAACATCATCATCAAAGCAAGCTTCTTTAACTCTTCTAGAAAACATGCTTGTCTTCACTCTTCATATCCAACAAAGCATAGGTCATAGAAAAAAAGTTAAGACTTGAGCGTTAGATTTTGTAGCATTTCGATAACTCTAGTTCTTATTAGTAACCTTTCTTCAACTTGAGATATTGCTTTATATTAAGCTTTGAGAAAGATTTGTTGCAAATCTTTTTCTACCCCTTAGAAGCTTCAACTAAGGTTTCCATCTTCAAGCTTGTGTCAGTGCTTGCAAGAATTGGAGATGCATTAAATGTGTTCCATACAAGATTAAATGTGTATCTCTTCTTCAAAGCAACATCTCGATACCTAGCCTGGCTTATCAAGCCTAGGTCAAAGTGCTTTTACCCAAACTTGGGTAAATTAAAGAATCGTACATAGTAGATAACCTTTCCAGAGTTTACAAAAAATGTGTCAGTACGATTGTTGATGCAAAACAACTTCAACACATCTTTCATGAGATCATTCATGTAGACTCCCTTTTTCACCCTTTCCAAAAATATATTTCAACCAAACTATCCTTTACAACCTTTTCTCACCGGAATCCCTACTTGTATCACGTGCCCAACCTCCCCTCCATCATCTCCTTTGTTGGCTCTACCTTGGTATGACTCTATTGACTCATTTTCATCTTATAAACCCATGGTAAATGCAACAAATGATATGACTGATGAAGCAGTTGTAATGGAAATAAGAACATTCTAACTGGTTGAAGAGCTAGAAAATTTAGGTCTCTTTGAATTGAAGGACCGCTCTAGGTATCCTATCATGATGGAATAAGAGCTTCTATTGAAGAAGCTTCCATAGAGTGAATAATCCTCTAGAAAGAAGAAAGCTTCAATGAACACTTTGAATAGACGATAAAGATACATAGTCTTTAGAATTTAATCATCACTCAATATTATAAATGCTTATTTTATGTATTCAAAGAATGTCAATCTCTTCATTCTTACAAGAGGATCTCGAGAAGACCTATTGTAAAGACTATCATTCATGTACGATCATGCATTTTACTCTAGTTTTGATAAAAGCTATCTGACCTAGACCTGATAAGTTATGTCGTATATCATAGTGTTGCTTGAAGAAGAGATATGTAGTTAATGTTGCATGAAGAGTATTTAATAAATTTCCAAGCTTGAACGTGGATAGATGCTACATACAAAAGAAAACTTTCTTGCAGGATCAATAGCTGGAAATGATTCTCAATGAATTTTTCTTTCAAGCCTCTATACATAGAAGATATATTGAAGAATAGCTAATAACAATATTGATGCTTTAACACTCTTTTTATCGTAAGAGTCCTTGTGCCCTAAGTTGTAAAAGAAGAACATTGTTTGTGTTCACTAGCTTATTTAAAAGAGTGATTTATTTTTGTATCCATCTTAGGACGTAAACCCTCTTTTAGAGAGAAAATTTGTGACCTTTTGATGGAGCCTATGATGGGCTAGGTCCATGGATATGTGTGGAAGATGGAAGGTTGGCGGAAACATGAAGTTTATTTAGTGGAAAGGTGATGGAGAAGTGTTTGTGCAACTGGAGAAATGCTATAGAAGATCTAGAAAAAACCTAGACACAAGGAAGGTTCCTTGTTAGACTAAGCTAAGGGAAAAACCCTAGGAGAGACTCAAGAGAGAGGGGACGACAATGTATTTTGGCAGAACTTCATTACTCTTATCTAGAAAGTCTTTTACATGAAAGGGTAAAGGTGTATATATAGGAACAAGGATGTGACCTAGGGCCGCCCAAGAAATGATGCATGCTCCAAGCTTCCTGAAGTGGCGTATTTAAGTGCTTTTAGAAGGCTTTTAATAACCCTAACCGCACAAGGGTGGAAAGCTTTTCCCAAAGCTCCTCAAACCGTGCACCACATGAGTCCCTAGGTGCTTCATAAAACCTAGTTTTCCCAGGGGTGAGTGGTTGGCCTAGGTTTCCCAATGCAAACCCCTTTTATCCAAGCACACTCCTATTTTTGTCACTTATACTACTGGGCCAGAATACAAGCCCAAATAAGTCGCTATGCACACCTCTACTTTTCTATTTACACTTCTTTTCTATGCACTCCTCTATTTTCTTATGTACACTTCCTTATTGTACAACTCAGCTAATGGGCAAAAAATACAAGCCCAAACAAAAAACTATTATTTACACCACTTATTCTTCTATCTACACTTCCTCCAAGATGGCCTATGTGAATAATAACTTGGACCTATTGATCTCATTGGAGGCCCAATCTTCTTATATCTTCCTGTTCATGACCCTAGTGGTTGGTCCCTTGCTTTTTATATTACTTTCTTTGTAATATTTGTTTAGCCAAGAGTGATGACATTCCAAAGAATGCTCATGAGTGTTTATCCAGAAGTGATTGTTATCCAAATAATAATTGGTTGTAATTTGCAGTGGTAGTATGTTTTAGTGAAACTTGATCCTATTGATTAATAATTGAATGTAGTATTTGTTAACAACTAAACCAATATAAAAATACTAAAGTAAATCTTTCTCTACCTTCATCTACTTCTTATTGTATGTTATTGAATTACGCTTAACAAAAAGGAAAGGAGAGATTTTCTAGAACAAGATTTACTAAAATCTTTTAATGATACATCTGTCAAGTTAAAAACTACATCTAATGATACACCTCCAAAAATGTTGAATTGCGAAAATACTTAAAAATTTTAAATACACAATTCAACCTCCTTGTCTTGAGTATTCGACTTGTTTTCAAACTTTATTCATAAAACACTATGTTATAGGTAAACTTACACTATTATTGGTATATGTGGATGAAATGATTATTGTAGGAAATGAAGAAACATAGAAATTGGCTTTAAAGGAAAAAAACTAGAGGCCCAATTCGAAATTAAAGACCCGAGAAAACTTAAGTATTTCCTTCAAATGGAAGTTGCTTATTCAAAAAAGGGTACTTTCGTCTCCCAAAGAAAATATCTATTTGACCTCCTCAAAGAAACAAGTAAGTTGGGATAATGAAACTAAAAAATTCATATTGAATGTAATCATAGAATTGGAAGTGAAGAGAATTCTCTTGTAAAAAAAATCCAATATCAAATATTAGTAGAAAAACTTATTTATTTATAACATACAAGACCAGATATTGGTTATGCAGTTAGTGAGCTAAGTCAATTTATTCATTATCTAAAAGAAAGACACAAGCAAGTGGTTGACAAAATTCTATAATACTTGTTGTCAAGCCCAAGATTCTTCACGAAAGAAGACACTTTGACAATAAAGATATATATAAAAGCAGACTAAGAAGGTTTTGTTACTAATAGTATATCCACATCTAGGTGTTGTGTGTTTCTTGGGGAAAGTCTAGTGACATGCAAAAGCAAAAACAAGGACAAAATATCTCGTTCTAAACTGAATTTTGAGCACTTGTTAAATGTATGTATGAAGGACTCTAAATGAAGATGATACTTGATGACCTTAAAATAAAAGTACATCCCTATGAAATTGTATTATGATAACAAGTCATTCATGAGCATAGCACATAATCCAGTCCATCATGATAGGATCTAACATATTGAAATTGACAAACACTTCATCAAAGATAATCTTGATAGGGACTTAGTGGTTACAAGTGATATTCCTAGAAGATTTTAGATAGCAAACATTTTCACTAAAGCGCTTCCTCAGAGAAAATTCTAGGATCTTGTAGGCAAATTGGAAATGAATGATATTCATTTAAAAACTTGAAAAGAAGTGTTGTAAATAGCATATTATTAGGGTAAAAAATATTCTCGATATCTCTATAATAATTATGAAAAAATATCTTTACAATCTTTCTCTTCATTTCCTATTTGATATTTGTCTATGAAATTGTATTATGATAACAAGTCATCCATAAACATTTCCCATAATCCAGTCCAACGTAATATAATCCAACATATTAAAATCGATAAACACTTCATGTTCCTATAGGATTTCATATAGCAAACCAGAGCAAATTTTCTAGGTGTCACTCCCTCGCAGGTGCTCCTTTGTTCTATTCCTATAATTACTCCATCATAGTCATGATCTTTCGCAACTTCTGAGCATTAACATACGTAGGAGACAGTATACGTGTAACAATTTACGAGTATAATATATTAACATTTGAACCAGTTAACTCAAAACTATAAAGCATAATGTTTTTCACCCTTTGGCATGGGTTTGTTTCCTTAAAGCTCATGTTTCCTTAAAACTAAAATACTCTAAGATTAACATCAAGTTTGTTTGTTAGCCCCTAATTTTCAATATGCACACCAACACTTGAGCCATCAAATTCTTCTTCATGCGCCACCCTTCCACTAGATCCCTTTTCGGTTCGTTTTGTCTTTGATGTATTTTTTTCTTCTTCTCTTTCATTCACAAAGGTAAAGAATGATCGAAGACAAGCGGAGTGTGATGAGCCTTTTGAGTTACTGCTGGAGAGTCTACTAAAACGGTAGGCCATCCTTGCAACATAGCAAAGGAGAGCAATGAAGCATGATATGCCACTAAGAAGGAACAGACCCCAAAAGCTTTTTAGCTCAAGACGGTCTATGCCTTGTTTTGCACCCTCTGAGCTACATGCACTTCTTGATAGCCATTTGTCATGAATTCTCTGAAGATCACCATTCTCTGAAAGTTTTAAGATGGCGGTTGACATGTCAATTGCTAGGGGAGAATCTCTTGGGAAGGCCTGTAAATAATTAAAACATGCTCAATCAATTCATAATGAAACTTCCATATGAAGACTAAAAGGAGATGGATAATGAGAACCAAAAAAGATCTGTTGACAGAAGAATTTGACACATAAAAAGAAAAAAAGAAGTTTGGAATGTCTGGAATAGAAAAATATCTAACAATTATTACTCAAAGAGGAATGAAATTGTATAGACGTTTACAGAAGGGGAATGTGCATGTCTGTGCTGACTTTAGAAAGAATGGCTTTAGATTTATTCAAAATCTTATCTTTTAATGGTTTGGACTTTGAAAAATGAATGTGGTAGTATATCTGGTGCTGAATTTCACAGAAAAAAAGAAGAATAAAAGCACTTACAAAGCCCCATCCCATCTTGGTGAACTCTTGCCCAACAATACCGTATTCACATCTGGTAGCCAGGAAGAGTTCCATGTATGCACGTTCATCTATTATGGCAGTGACACCTCCATTAGCAGGGCCATCTTTCAAGGCCTTTTCATATTCTGATGGGGAGTTGAGAGGAACAAGCCTTGATCTATGTATGTTTAGCTCCTCTGTCAGATAATTTTCAGCAAAGGATCCACTCAGGAAACCAATGCGTTCATCGCTTGTTGCTAAACTTTCAATTCCCTTAACTGAGGAAGAGAGCTGTTCCACTGTTAGGATGGAGGTGAGGCTTGCAATATAGCTTGAGTTCAGTATCAAAACCACAAACAGCCATATGATCAGCACTAAGCGACCAAGGGTGCTCACAGTTTTCTCTCCTGAAAATAGATTTTAATCTTAGAGAGATTAAATTAAGAACAAAGCTTAAATGTAGATTTTTAAAGTGATCTTAGTGCTTTTTTTCCAATTAAAATTAGATTACAGTGTTACCTTGGTCATTGTGATAGGTATACTAATAGAGGTTTGTCTTAAAGAATAAATTAAACAAAAGATGGTAACATGAAAAGAAACACTCACTTTTGATTGGCTTAATATTCTATATTTTACTGTCCTTGAACTTTTGTCAGAAATACATAACTAATTACTGTTTGTTTAAAAAAGGCATCTGTATACCTTTTGATTACCTATATCGTTTGAAATATAAAGTCTGCATTCTGTTTAATAAAGCAACAAAATAGCCCAAGGAACTAGCAAAGTAAAACCTTCAAATTTCAACCACTTACGATGAGAAAAAAACAGGGTTGAGAAGCTAAACCTGCATAGAGAAATAATTCAGATGTTAGCAGCTGTTGAAGTTTCTATTCAGTCTCACTATAAAAGAAAGAGCTTATAGAGATATCTAATTTCATTTATAATTTCTTTTGGCGAATAATTAATTACCATATAATGGTTACAAACTGCCTTCTAGCTGGGCCTCTGAAGTCATCATTTAAGCGACGTTCCAAAATCCATACAACAGCTCCCACAACTAAGAAAAACATTCCTGTCACAAACCACATCATTGGAGTGAATGGTCTCAGGAAAGCCCAAGCACTGGATTTCATCTTCCTTATAGGTGCCACAACAACTAGCCCAGACTCAATATATGGCTGTGTAAAATCCACTATCTTGGTTCGGTTTGTGGTAATAGTGATGTCCCCCACAACAGCATCGAATTCCTACATGCATGTTAAAAGGAATTTTAATGCAATAAATTAGAATAAGCTCATAGAAACAGGATAACCAATGAAAATTTAAATAACTGTAATATTCACCCCAATAGTGATCATGTTGAGAAGTTTTGTATTTGGTGGGTTGGTTTTACCATCTCCAAATGGAAAAAGTTTGTAGGGAACGGGATAAGGCAACAAGTTGAGAGCAGCAGTGAACACATCTATGCAATATCCACCAAACATCTCAGTTCCCTCAGTTCTTGACACAAACTCACGGTAACTAATTCTAAGTGGCACCCCAATTCTCAAGTTTCTTCCGTTGCTGGAAAAAACCCATCCACGTGGGGTTTGAGTTGTTTGACCAGGCCAGATGACACCATATAGTGCTTCACTAGAAATGGAATGATTAGGAGCCTCCCCAGTGTGGAGGCCAGAAGTTTCAGACCAATAACCAATCCTCCTAATTCCAGTGCCTATAACATTAATGACTTCATATGATGGGTGCACTAAGTTTCCATCTTGACCAAACATCATTTGGCCTGTTAGACCAGTTCTGTTCACCTCTAAAATTTTTTGAAGCAGCTTGCCACCATCAAGAAAAACTCCCATAGTATCAAGGTGAAGAGTGTCCCCCCTTAACATGTTTAGACTTGAATCATTTGAAAACGACAAAGTTCCCCCACTCCTAAAAAACGCATCGAGTGCAGAAGCAAGCACCCAAACAGTGTCATAGGCGTAAAAGCCAAAGGTGTTCAATGCGAAAGGACCCTCAACAGGATCCTTTTCCTTGCTCAGTTTGTTCCAACTAGAACTAAATTTTCTTTTGATTTCTGACTCAGGGGTATACATACGCAAGGTGATAACACCTTGGATATCATTCATGGATTGAGTGGTGAACAATGACGGGTTTGAATCTAATAGTGTAGAAAGCCAATCTGTGGCTATCCAGACATAGCCACTTCCCATCATGCCAAGTGACCGAGCCACATTCAATACATCTAGACCAAAAGAAGGGTATATGTGAAGTACTATTACCCTTGACTCCATTAAAACTATCTTAACTAATGCACTGTTTATTTCTTCCCGAGTAATGTTACCAGGCTTAAACGGTGCTTTGTGTGATATTTTACCACGTTTCTCTGCTAGTTTATCCCCTAAAGAAGACACCCCATTTCTTCCATGATCATCATCAATGTAAATAGCTATGACATCTCTCCATTGAAAGTGATCAACAATTTCCGCCACAGCAGTCATCTGATACAGATCGCTCTGTGTTGTCCTAACAAAATATGGGAACTGCAATGAAGTCAGTGTCGGGTCTGTCGCTGCAAAGGAAAGGAGAGGGACCTGCATCTCATTTGCAATATGTGAAATCACATGAGCCATCACTGAGAACTGGGGACCAATTATGGCCACAGTGTCATTCTCCATCAATCTTAATGCTGCAAAAATAAATCAGCAACGCCTCTTTAAAGAACATAAATATTTTTCCTTCGAAAAAAGAGCAAAAATGTAGAGTGGAAAAAAAAAAAAACGTGTTTGAGAAGGACGTACAGTCAACGATTCCTAGGAACCCAGTGGATAATTTGGTATCCAACATTAAAATCTTAAGCTTGGTTCCATTAAGAATAGCTGCATTTGAGTTTACATCATCCACTGCAGCTTCTATAGCAACTTTAGCCACTCTCCCAACTGTCGAATTGAAGGACATAAGGGCGCCAACGTTAACGGTACTTGGCCTCGTAGAAACACTGTTGATTCCCTTCGAAGGAAAGCCATGGTAGAACATCACAAGGACAAGAAGCCAAATCTTTCTCATGGTGTATTGTCGTGTGCTGCAACAACATACCAAAGGGATAATAATAAAAAAGCGAACTTGTAAAAGTAGTAATTGTTGATTAATAAAGAACCAAGTTAAGAAAATCTTCGCTACTAGTGTACTCTATTTAACTAAGTAGAAAATGAATATCTGATCTATACTATTTGTAAAATGTGTATACTCAGAAGATTCTGTAGGGTTGGAAATTAAAGAACACACTTACAAAGCTTTCTTGTGCGTGCTGCTTGATTGAATGCCCTGATGAAGCATGCATTCGCATATGGAACCATTTTATAGCAGGGGCATCATCATAACTTGATGAGTTAAATATATTATAGTACTATTATATGAAATAAGATAAGTTTGTTTCACTTTTTAAATTCTATTGCATGAACGCTTGTTTTAATCACAAACTGTCGTCTCTTGTGACGGTAAAGTAGTCATAATTATTAAACTTTTAATTATAGTTTACAATATATTTTTTACATTAATACTGTACAATTAAACTAACTAAAAAAAATGAAACTTGGCCTTCCTATATAAAGACATACGCATAAAAGTTATATTTATTTGTTGTTGCAATACTATATACATACGAAATTGTCCACATATATTCATATATTTCTATGATAAATGATAATATATTAGTTATTATTTTGTAATGGGGAAAATGTAACTACCACAATTGCATTGTATTCCGAACAATTAAGAAACGATTAAAATATTTTTGTTATTAAGATTTAGAGAAATATTAATATTTTTTAATTACAGTCAATCTAACTTAATTATAATTAGTTCGAAGGTTGATATCCTGCTTAATTTTCAAAATTTACCAATTACATCATTCGTTGGTACTCAAATTATATTAATCAAGAGATTAACTAAAATTTAAAACATTGGGTATGACATGTGGCCTTAGCTGCAATTTGCATATTTTTCAACAACAACGTTGTTCTATAAGCACTTAAATTATAAGTGGCCACTTTCACCGCAAAGGGAGATGGTACTCATAATATTGACGTTGACAAAGGAATAGTAACTTAAATTACACTGTGATTATGCTATAATGAAAAAAAAAGGAGATATTTTTTATATTCTTTATTTAGCTATCTAAGATTAATTTCTATTATTTTTATGTTTTTAATCTATCATATGCCACAATAATAAAAATTCATATTAAAATAAAATGATAAGAACCTCAATAATTAATCAGGGGTGGCTTAAGGGCCAAGCAAGTAAATCACTCGCTTTAGGCCTCCAAAAAAAAAAGGTCCCAAAAAAATTTTTTTAGTACTAATATACCCTATTAAATTAATTATAAAATTATGTTTAAGAATAAAATATTTTGATTTTTAGTTAATTTTTATTGGAACTAAAAATAATATTTAATGAGATAAACACTTTTTTCAATACATCATAATTTTCTTTAGAAAAAAGAGATTTGTTAGTTAATACTAATAACTAAAAAAGATTCAGAACCTTTTTATCTCTATCATCTTACCAACTGGTTTCTATCTTCCAACCCTAATTTTAGAAAAGCTCTAATTTCTCTCTTCCAAATTTGCAATCTTCAATCATCTTTTTCAAAATCAAAGTCCACAACTGTGATATAGAGAGGGAGAAGAGTATTTCTACCCAATAAACTTCAATTTCAGGTAAGTTTTGTCTCTCTCAATGGCTTTCTTTTTCTATTCCTTTGTTCTTAAGGATTAAGCTTGCATGTTTGAATTGAATTTATGAGAATATTATTTGATGTGATGATAATATATATATATATTATATGTGTGTAGTGTGTTAAAGAAATGTGGTTTATTTTATATTAAATGATTTATAAATGGTAGAAATTTTATATTATCATGTTACAGTGATTGTGATTGATCTTTTCAATTGTGTTATTAATGATTAATCTCAAAATAAACTGTGCAGGTTTATAAAAAGGTTCAAATTTGGAAATTAAATTTGAACACTTACTAAAGAAGAGAAAGAGACTTGAGTCTTCAAAATACTACAAATCTACGATCAAGTTATTTTCTTGACAACTAGAACCAGGTTTTATTGTTTTAACTCATTCTATTTTATATACTTAATTATCTTTAGTAGTGTTTTATATACTTAATTAAACACATAGTGGTATATCGGTGTTTTTCTATCAATTTACAATTTCATAGATATCATGGGTTCATTAGTTGCAACTCAAAAAATTTTAAAAATATAAATTAAAATCAAGTTAAATTCTTGTTGTCTAATGAGTATTATTGAGTGATATGGAAAATTGAAAAATTAGTCTCAGACTTTGTTTTTTTTTTTGAAGTAGATTTGAAAAAATGAAAAATGATAGATTTAAGAAAAAAGAAAATAGAAAATGAAATTGTTCGTATTAAAAAAAATAAAGAAAAATAAATGAAAAGTTTGTAAATAATTTAATTTATGTGATAAATTAAATTTAATTATACATTAATGTATTTAGAAAATAATTTATAAAAATAATTTGTTTAAAAATAATCTAATATAAAAAATAATTTTTTAAAATATAAATTAAAGTTAAAAAAGTTAAATTAAATAAAGTACATCAAAAAGTTATTATAAGTATTAATAAAATTTAAGAAAATTTACAAATGATCTTATTGATATAATAAATTTTAAAAAACTATAAAATGATATAATTACAAATAACTAAATTATGATTATAATTATTATTATTATTATTTTAATTTTTATTAACATTTTATAATATAAATATATTTATATATTAATAAAATATTACCAATTGATAAAAATATAAATATTGTATATATAAATATATTAAAAAATAATTTATACATAATTTATTATCTTACATATATAATCAATTATATATATAATCCTAAACAATTATATATTATTTTTAATATATTAAAATTATTTTAAAAAACTATGACCAATACATGTATTCAAATCTCTTCAACCCCATCAATATATGAGTCATACATAACATTAACATATATTACAAAAATTATATGTATTGACATCAACATTTGTTTTTAAATATACATGTTATACACTTTTGAATGAAAACGATTTTAGTAGAACATGTGAATGAGAATGCACTTGATATTCCTACAATTATTAAGAAGTACAAATGAAAATTGAAAAATGTAAACTTGAATGTAATAGTATTGTTATTAGATAAAAAAATGTATACCTGGTATGAATAGGTGAATCCATTACTTGTATGGTTTAAAGATTTTCAAATATTTCTTTATAGACAACATTTTTTGTAGAAGTGCATACATTTCCATCGTCATCCAATATAAGAATTTTCAAATCTTTTTATGGTTTTTACTGTTGATATAGCAACATATAATTGACCATGTGTAAATACAGAACGTGGGAGAAAGAGTCCAACTTTATTTAATGTTTGTCCTTAACTCTTGTTTATAGTCATTGCAAAACATAATGATAAAGGAAATTGTCTTCTTTGAATTTGAAAGGAAAACCTGGATCTAAAGGGATCAAATCCATTATGGGTATAAATACTTTATCACAAATGTTTGTCATAATAATAACTATAGCCAAAATGACGTGTTCTCCCAAAATATTGACTTGCAATCTTGTATTATTACATAGTCCATTTGCTTTGTCTATATTTCTCAAGAGCATTACAAGAACACCAACTTTTAATGTAAGAGAATGATTTGGAGTCCCTGAATATTTAAACTCATTAAGGAATTCTTGTGTAAACCATTCACTTTGAATTACTTCATTTTGATCAGATTGGCAAGTTGAATTTGAACTCAAGTATTTTTTTGTTCTCCAGGAATCAAAGATAGAATGAAATCATTCACCTCTTCTACAGTTTCATTTGTTGGACAAAGGATTGCAGCATCATTAAAAAATCTAGAAGACATCATGTTAGATAGAAAACCATGATAAACAAACTCAACTAATGAAAATAAAGATTTATCAGTATTATCAAGTAAGAGATGTTGTGGTATGTCAACATAACCTTCACCATTCTCATTCAAAGTTATATGTCCATCACTAATGTGTAGTATCCAGCAAATTCTTGAATTTCTGTTTTCATGTGTTTTTGAAATACTTAACCTCATATTTTTCAGTAATTTTAAGAACTTTACAATACTCCCATGTTTCTGAGTAGTTTATTGTTGCCTTAATAACATCATGCTTAGAACCCTTCCTCACAACTGGCAAAATTTGATGAAAATCACCTCCTAAGACAACAGTTTTACCACCAAATGGTTTGTCATTTTTCATGATGTCTTTCAAGGTCCGATCAAAAGCTTCAAAACATAATCGGTTCATCATCGATCCAAAGAAATGTCTTTCTTGTGCCCCCATTGTGATGTCCCTACTTCATTTTACTTTTCACAAAATTCGGAGTCATTTTTTTTAACAAGTAATCATCAAAATACTGCAACGAAAAAATGAAACATTTAAACTTCACATATTATGAAACTATTCCATAACATTAAATAACAAAACATGTTTAACTTCGAATTACAATAACAAACTCCAATTAGGAAGTAATTAAAATATTAATTAAGTCAATTATCCTTCCTAATCAGAGCAGAGTCTAAGCCACAACAACAAAATATAAAGTTATCTACTTTCAGCTTATTCTTCCCTTTCAACTTCATCTGTTTTGAAAAAAATGGTCAACAAATAAGGTGAGTCTCCATGCCTCACTCTACTCAATTTACAACCATACCTACTAAATTATATAACATTAGTCATCAACTTCGAATACCTTAATCAACAACACAATAACATAATTATCGAGTACATTCTATTAGGAGCTAAACACAATTGGTAATTTATCAACATACTAAATCATTCACACTTAATTACTAAGGTATCATTGACCTTACAACATAAACATTGTACAATCATACATATTAATTAAATATACACAATCAATATCAACTTACTTTTCAACATAAATACCTTATTACATACTCACACATCATGTTTATCTTCACACATCATCATGCATCAATAATACATATAAACAATGTCTAAGAAATCAAGACTCAATGCATGACTTTTGTTTTTTGATTTCTCTCTTTACTTTCTTTTCCTTTCCCTTTATGTTGAGACCCAAACTTTTACCATTCTCAACTCATTGAGTCCCAGACTTTCAACCATTCTTGATATAATTTGTATATATGTTGAGACCCAAACTTTTAGCCATTCTCAACTCATCGAGTTCTAGAATTTTAATCATTCTCGATGTAATTTGGATATACGTTGAGACCCAGACTTTTAACCATTCTCAACTCATCAAGTTCCAGACTTTAACCATTCTCGATCTACTGTGAATATTCGTTATCCATAACACGTGGCTTGGCCAGTAGAGCCCGCTGGAATACTTAATGCATAATAATCCATTATTGCGTCTACTCTACTGAGGACCTTGGTCAATAGGTCTCATCGGGAAAGTGAATGCGACCATGTGAAACCCCATTGAGGTGTCACACATTCGTTCTTTCCTCTAAGTCTCCCAGACCTTCCCGTATCTTCCAAGTCCTGGTGCATCCCAACCAACACGTTCCTTTCCTTTCCCTGGTTTAGGGGAAATCGTCCCATACCGGCTCCTCCCCCATTCTCATCCTTTCTTTTAAAGCTTAACATTAATCCATGTCTATTAACATGCACATCATATATCATGTAAATCATGCATTTCATACAACATATTCATATGTACTAACCAACATCATCTCGCATGTAATATTATTGAACATTCTCATACTGTTAATAATATATAATTCATTCATCATTACAAAGGTAATAAATACATTCAATATTCTCAATCAAATCTCTCAAATATTATGACCACCGAAATCTTTCACACATTACATAAACATTGACCATACCAAACACCATTAAAACAAAAAATATTTCATCCATATTAAACACAAATTAAGGCCATTACATGCTAGAACATATTCCTTATCCATCAAGAGCCTTAAAATCCTTACCCTATACAAGAAACCAATTAAGATGAATAAGAAAATAGTCTCACAACCTTTGATAATTTCCCTCTCAATACAACCTTGACAGTTCTGACATATGATCACTAAAATACCCATATCTTGAGTTCATGGCCTCCTTTTTGAATTATTTCAAATGATTTAGAAAGATAACATCTAGGCATACAACTTTAATGAAGAAAAAAACTTCAAATAAAATCATCTTTGCGCTCATAAAATTTTAAAACATAAGTAATTATGATTAACATTGTCCAACACTAGTAGCTTGACACATGGCCCCTAAAACACCTATAACTTGAGTTTAGAACTTCCTTTTTTAATGATTCCACATTTCTTAGAAAGCTAAAATGGGCTACAATTTTCATGAAGAATCCAACTACAAAATAATAATCTTCATTCCCAGAAAATTATAAAATGTAAGTAGTTCGGATTAACGTTGTCCAATACTGGCAGCTTGACACATGATTACTAAAACACGCGTAACTTGAGTTCAAGACCTTCTTTTTTAGCAATTCCAAATGATTTTGAAAGATAACATCTAGGGCTAAAATTGTTATGAAGACTGTAAAAGCTAATTCAGTCAAAACGATCCTCGTACAGGCACCACAAAGTTACGTGAAAACATGCAAATTCTATGACAGCTTTTACACTAAAGAAGTTTTCTACATTATCTATTACTTTAATTATTCATCTATCCATGTCTAATTTTTACAATTACAGAAAGGTAATATTATAAACAAGAGAATATTGGAATGGAAACTTCTTTAGTACGTAAAAACATACCTGATTTATGATTAATCCCTTTCTAGGATGATCAAAACAATTGTTGCTCTTCAAAATATAATTGCAGAATTTTGTAGTTTGTTATCTCCCTTTAATCCTTCAATTTCATTAAACCTTTGAGTGTGAATGAAATATAAAAGCTAAACCACGAAATTGGGTTACTAACATTGATGTCCTTGTCTTCAATTTGATTACTAATACCTATCCTTGGCTGGATTTGACAAATTTGATCAACACCTAACCTTTGTTCTTCCAGATTTTCTTCAAGTCTTCTATCTCAAGTGACTACTATGCTATTTAGTTGTACCCTTCTATTTAAATTGTACTCCTAATCCTAATTCTCAGCCTCCAACCAATTATGGATAGTTATTATTTAATGAAGATATATGACAATTATTATTTAGTGGAAAATTTAATTTTAACACTTCAACTTCCAAATTCTATCTAAATTAATTGAATCTCTCCATAATCTTATCTCCACAAATTTGTTTCAAATTTAAAATTATTATCTTTAATTTATATCATATTTGAATCTTATCTCTAATTACCTAAAAATAATTTATCTTTAATCTTATCTCTAATTACTTAAAATGAATTATCTTTAATCTTTAATCTTATCTCTAATTACTTATATGAATTATCTTTAATCTAAATAAGATTTTAACCTTGTATCTAATTATTGAAAATAAATTATCTTTAATTTAAATTAGATCTTAATTTTTATTTCTAATTACTTAAAGTTCCTAAAACTCAAAATACTTATATTTGTGTCAATCTAAAATTCAAAACCAATACCTCCTCCACTGAATATTATGCCTCTATATTATGCCTCCACCAGATCATTAGTTTTTTTTTTCTTGTCATATCCTTCACTGAATAACTATTTAATTATATGATCCATAATTAACATCCTTAATTAACCATAATTTTCTTTACATTTCAAAACAACACCTTCCTTGAACACCACAAGGAATGAAAACACCTCCTTTGAATAACCACAAAGGGTGAACAACCACTTCCTTGATCTCACAAAGAATGAAGATACCTCCTTTGAATAACCACAAATGATGAAACAACTCCTCTTTTTAAAATTTCAAAAAATGAACACATCCTTTGAATAACCACAAACGAAGTTTGAACACTAGCAGTAGAACAACTTTCACTTTGATCTCTCTAGGTTTAATTTTGGAAGCTCTGGCCGCTTTTATATTTATAAGAAAAGAGGGGCGCAAGGTTCTTTAGAATATGAAAAGTTTTTTTTTAAAAATGTTCAGAATAATCAATTATTACTTGGGATAATCGATTATTCCAGAGAGTAATTGAAAAATAAAAGTCTGTTGATGATAATCGATTATTTCGCAAGATAATCGATTATTTTAAGTATGATAATCAATTATTTCAATGTTAAAAGCTTTTTACAAAAAAAAGGTTTTTTCAAAGTTTAAGGAGAGTTGAATGCATATTCAACATGATTCCTAACTATTATAATTAAACATATACACAAAAATACATGATTAAAGCTTCCACAAGACTTCAATCATGAAGGTCCATCTTCTTCTTTTAGAGTCATCATCATCAAAACAATTATCCTTTAGATATTTCTAAATATCATTTTTCATCTTTAGATTAACATAATTGAAGAAGAAAATCATGATTCTTGCTTTATCATCGTAATACAAACTTGAAGATAAAAAAAATCTGAACAATCAATCACTACATACATAGTCTACACCAGGGCTTACAGTTTATAGTTTTTCATAAATGTGCAAGGAAGTATATTTCATTTCAAGCTTTTTCAAAAATTGTTAAAGTGTCTTCTTTTTTCAGTTTTTTGTTGTATTTTGTTTATAGGTGAGAAATCAATTTCCTATCTTTGTAAAGAACAAAATCATGTTTTAAAAACTATTTAAATTAGTTCTGACATCATAAACTTACAATAATCACAAACAAAAAATATCTTATAACTGTGTTATAGTTTGATAACTATAAAGGTCTCAAACATTCAATATTTAAGTACATAAATGTCATATAAAGGTAAAACCAAAAAAGGTAACAAGTAGTGCCAACTGTAGCCTTATTTGCTGGATACAAATATAGAAAACCTTAACAACATGCTTATATGAATAGAAGAAGCTACATTTGATCCAAATGTATTATTCATTAATTAATAATAGCCACAGTAGCGTAATTCCTAGGATGATTGCTTTGAAACTGAAAGTTCAAAGATTGTTCCTCCTTGAAGTCATTTTTCAAGCAAAATTGCTTCCATCCTTTTCCAATCTTCATTTTTTTGTTTGGGAATTTCCTGAGCAACAGATTACATCTAACTTCTGATATTGGGCCACGCAGAATGATTGTTCGAGATTTTCTTTTCCGAATAAACAATGCAATTTTTTATGGCAAGTACTATAAAAGAGCAAGGGAAAAAATAGAAATAATCTCTGATTATTATGTTGAACAACAACAAAATGGAGTTTAATTAAGTACTAGTTCACTCCCTGTGGAGTTGTATGTGGTAAGCGTCACATGATACAGAAAGAGATTAGCAGTAACTCGGCCATAGAAACACATTAAAGTTTGATTTGTGAATGTGCCTTCAAAAATTGTAATTTGGAACATGGAGTCTCCGACATAGCGAAATAAAATTGCCTGGTGTTGGCAAATTTGATAAAATTGTTAGAAATAATGACAATGCAAAATCCAAGACGGAGGTGAATTGGGTTTTCAAAAAAATTTTAGGGTTTAAAATAATTTTCCAGATTTTAAAATCAATTCCAATTTCAAGATTTGGATTTTCCTTAATCTTTGATAAAAGCAATTGGGATAGCAATTGTTATATATGATCCGAATATAATAAAATAAAGAGAGAGAGAAAGAGAAAATGAATAGAAAGAATTATACTGGTTCAGATTTAGCCAATCCTACATCCAGTGTCCGATCACCACAACATGTGATGATATACCCCACTATCTTTAAATGTAATTACAAACACAAATCCAGTGATAACATGTAAAAACAAATAAAGATAAACGAAAACACCTCCTTAGACACATTAAGGATGAAAACACCTCCTTAGACACACTAAGGATGATCCCAACTCTCTTGACCCACAAGAGATGAACAAACACCTCCCTTTAGAACTGATCTAAGGGATGAATTTACAGTAA
The DNA here is from genome assembly GCA_030347555.1 of Lablab purpureus. NCBI lineage: Eukaryota > Viridiplantae > Streptophyta > Magnoliopsida > Fabales > Fabaceae > Lablab > Lablab purpureus. The sequence continues at coordinate 27,603,097 of CM059256.1, read as the reverse complement.
TCAAAAACCAAGAAAGAATTCACGTGATGTGTGATGGATATGAAAGCTTAAGCACAATACAATGACCACTTCCAAGAACTAAGATCAACCTTGAGAGAGCAAGAAAGCGGCTTTGAAAGTATTTGAGCGCAAGAACACTCTATTTTTGTGTTTGATCAGTTATGTTACAACCTAAGACCTTGCCATTCAATTTATAATTCGAAATCAGCTTAAAGTTTCCATTCTTAGGTTGATTTAATTTGCAAAAACGTCGTATTTAATCGATTGTATAAAAGTCATAATCAATTATTCCAAAGAAGATTTGGAAAAACATATTTTTCCTGAAATAATCGATTAGATTAAGAAATAATCGATTACATAAAAACCCAGAAAGATATAATCGATTATCAAAAACACATAATCGATTATTTTATTCGTTAACCTAGATTAATTCAAATATAATCGATTCTATTACGATTTCTAATCGATTTAAAGAGTAGAAAATGTTTTTTGCGAAAATATGACTTGCTCTCAAGATAGAAATGATCTTTGGGAGAAAGTATGACTTACTCTTTTTATCCAACACCCAAAATTGAAACTTCTAAGCTTGATCCTTCAGAGGTTGAGCAAATCTTCAAGATTTCCATCGTTGATTACTTTAAATCTCCATGATTGAATATCTGATTTTGCCTTTAATCTTTATGATGGAACCTTTTTTTTTTTTTATAAAATCAAGTCTTTAATGTTGCAATATTCTTCTCTGTATCTTCATCATCAAAATGCTAATATTCAATATTCATTTTAGATTTAATTCTTTAACAAATCTTCTAAGTAAATCTGCACTATTTCTTGAATTAAATCAACAAAAGCTTTGTTAACTCTTTCCAGCCATGCGTAATGAGTGGAAATCGCCAAGTTCTTGTTGTAAGTAACCAAGTGAACATTACTTTCCTCATCCTTTATATACCATATACGATGTAGTTCACAATTGAAAGCAAGTGCAAATTTGGGGTCGACGTATGCAAAACCCTTGAACATGTATATGAAATAGACAAAATGTATGAACGAACAACTAAATATGAAGCACCAAAAATCTAATCAAATAAAAACCTAAACTTTCATGCAAGCCAACTTTGCTCACATAACAAAAAGAAACTACAGATGAGGAAGAACATAAAACAAAAGCAATTTATACCTTGTCGGAGAGCTGGATAGTCATAAACATCCCTTTTTTCCTTGTGTGAAGCACTCCTGGACTAGTACCGTGTACATATTTAGCATTGTTCTCCATTGATTGTTAATAGATATATTAGTGTAGTACGGTTGAGAACCTGAACAGAGGTCAAAGAACAATGTAAATATATAAAAAGCGTTAGAACAAAATATAAAGGAACAAAAGAACTCTTTAAAAGTGTAGAAGGTTACTTTTTGATTTCGAACATATGACCTTACGTGCTGGCCTCACAATAAAATAGTTTAATTTTTGAAAGGTGTTTCTCTCAAAGTATATATATATATAACGTAAATAATGTAAATAATAAGTTTACAGTTTAGGTATGTATTTTGATATAATACATAATATATAATATATAACAATGAAAATATACAATACACAAATATATACATTTAAAATAGTATACCAAATATAAATAAAGAATAAGAAACTAAATAAATGAATGACTAATAATTGCTTAAAAATAAAATTGGAATGCACATGTACAAAAATCGTTTTATGTATTTATTTTCAAGAATTTATATTCATATTTCTATATTGTTGTTTTGTAATCAAAATAGTTTAACAAATTATTTTAGAATACAATGAAAAGATATTTGTATTTGTTCATTTATATTTTGAATTTGAGTTATTTTATTTAATTATTTTGATGTAATAGATATATAATATGTTGTTTTAAACTTTTACACAAAATCTACTTATTTGTAATAGATGTATAATTGAGTAATAATTATGTAATTGAAAATCAATACATTAAGTAATTTATATTTTGGAATTAATAGATAAAATAAAGGAAAGTTTTGCTGCCAATATTGAAAACATAAAGGTCATTCTTCATAAACTTCCATACAAATCATAATTACCATATCTCAAAAGAACAATCACCAACATAACGAAATAAAATGGCATGGTTCCCTTCAAGCTTGTAGAAGTCTCTCAACTCCGTCCAACCTTCAATCAACCTTGGTTCGTCCACATCCATGCACTACAACAAATTTTACATTTAGTGACATAAAAAGTGTCACTATAGATGTAAGAAATGTAGCTGTAAGACTTTTCTAGATATACCCACACACAATATTAGTGTAGATTTTATATGAAAATTAACAACATATTTTGTGTGTCACTATAATCTATACCCACACTTTTTCAACTTTGGGAATAAATTTGTTAACATATACCCACAGTTATGAGGTATTGGTATAATTCAAATAATATCACTATAACTTATACTTAAAATATCTAACAGTATAATGTCAATATGTCTTTATATCTATTGTAGGTAATCCAATCAATCAAGAATCCAAATTTCAACTTTAAACACGTAAACACCATAGATGTAAATAAGGGATTCTAGTAAGGTTCTCAAGAAGGGGTGAAGATCGGTTTCCCAATTTCAAGAAGAAGTGTAACATAGTTCTCCATAGAAGTGAGAAGTGATCTTTGCTTTATTTCGGTATAGCCCTGCATATTATATTAGACAAAAAAATCCCAGATCAAGAAAATAATGAATGGTTAAAGGTTCATATAATCACCAAGAAAAATAAACGTAGAAAACATGAAAGAATATTGACTTACAACAGCCTTTGCAAGAGCCTTTGCCAGCAATTCAACAACTGTTAAACCATAACTCTTCAGCGGTAGCTTTGAATGCAGGAATCACACTGCATTTATGATATATGTTAACAGCAAACAATAGCACCAGATACATTAACACTCTCAACATATAACAAGCATACCTATCAGATTTTGGTAAAGGCTGAAGATGTTCAGAAAACAGCTTTCAGGTCCAGGTATGGCCACTATGAGTATGTGGTCATGCCATTTGGGGTGACCAATGCACCTGTCATCTTTATGGACTATATGAACAGGATCTTTCGTCCCTTTTTGGACGTGGTTGTTTTCATTGATGACATTCTCGTCTACTCCCATACTTTTGAGGAGCATGAGCAGCATTTGAGGATAGTGTTAGGCATTTTAAAGGAGAAACAACTTTATGCCAAATTGTCTAAGTGTGAGTTTTGGATGAAGGAAGTAAAATTTTTGGGACATGTAGTGTCAGTTGCAGGAATATCTGTAGACCCCTCCAAAGTTGAAGCTGTATTACAGTGGGATCATCCTAAGACAGTGTCAGAGGTCAGAAGTTTTGTTGGTTTGACAGGTTATTATAAAAGGTTCATTGAAGGGTTTTCTAAAATTGTGGCACCTTTAACACAATTAACCCGGAAGAACCAACCCTTTACTTAGACAGATCGGTGTGAGCAAAGTTTCTTGGAATTGAAGCAGAGATTGACTAGTTCCCCAGTTTAGTAATTCCTGACACCAAGAAGTCATTTGAAGTTTATTGTGATGCCTCATTACAAGGTCTAGGATGTGTATTAATGCAAGATAAAAAGGTGGTGGCCTATGCTTCGAGGCAGTGAAGGAATCATGAGAAGAATTATCCCACTCATGACTTAGAGCTGCCAGCTGTGGTTTTTGCTCTAAAAATGTGGAGACATTATTTGTATGGGGCCAAATTTGATGTATTCAGTGATCACAAGAGCTTGAAGTATTTGTTTGATCAGAAGGAGCTGAATATGAGACAGAGAAGATGGATGGAATTCCTTAAAGATTATGATTTTCAATTGATGTACCATCCAGGGAAGGGAAATGTAGTGGCTGATGCCTTGAGTAGGAAGGTTGTTAGTATGTCTGCGCTGATATTAAAAGAGTTGGAGATGATAGAACATTTTAGAGATCTAAACCTCTGTGTGGAGATCTCCCCAAATCATATTAGTTGTGGAAGTCTAGTTATCACTAGTGATTTCTTGAGATTGATTAAAGAGAAGCAGAAGTCAAATAATGGTCTGAGAAAGATTATGAGCTTCTTGAGTTCGAAGCATGCTAGAGATTTTGCTTTGGGTCCAGATGAGGTGCTAAGATTCAGAGGAAGAGTTTGTGTTCCGGCAGACACCGAATTAAAAAGGGTAATTTTGGAGGAAGGTCATAAAAGTACACTTAGTCTACACCCTGGCATGACTAAGATGTACCAAGACTTGAAAGAGTCTTTTTGATGGCCTGGAATGAAGAAAGACATAGCTTTATTCGTGGCTAGTTGCCTAACTTGCCAAAAGGCTAAGGTAGAGCACCAAAGGCCTGGAGGGCCATTGCAATCGTTAGAGATACCTGTTTGGAAGTGGGATAGCATAGCTATGAATTTTGTTACCCACTTGCCTAGGACAGTTGGAGGTCATGACTCGGTGTGGGTGATTGTGGACCGGTTGACTAGAGTGTCCATTTTCTGCTAGTTAGTTTGAGGATCTCAATGGAGAAGCTAGCCCAGCTTTACATTAAGGAAGTGGTTAGATTGCATGGGGTTCCTTCTAGCATCATCTCTGACAGAGACCCTCGGTTCACCTCACGTTTCTGGCAGACCCTTCAGACTGCTTTAGGTACTCAGCTTAGGCTTAGTTCTGCCTACCATCCTTAGATAGATGGGCAGTCTGAGCGGACTATTCAGACCTTGGAGGATTTGCTTAGAGCTTGTGTTAGATGCGGAATTATATCAAGAAGGGGGGGTTGAATTGATATAAAGCTTTATTGAAAACTTTTTCGTACCAGAAAAATTACTGGTGCAGTTTTCTGAGAATTAGCCGACTGATTGATGCAAAATAGTAGGTTAGTTCTTACTGCAGAATATAACAGACGATGAAGGAAGAGAAAAGATAACACCAAGATTTATACTGGTTCGTTCTTTGTGCAAGAACTACATCCAGTTGGTGATCTGCAACTCCACAGATCCTAATCACTATCAACAATATAATCTTTACAACAAACGTTTCTTGAACACTACAAGAAAATCAAAGAACCTATTCTAAACACTATAGAACAGTTCTAAACACCCACTGACTCACACTGAGCCACTGTGATCACCCCGATCACACACAACAGGGTTCTAAAACCCACCCATGAATCTCTACCCCAGAGATCAAAGAATACAAGATATAGTGAAAGAAAGAAATTCTTTTTGAACAGTAAGCACAGTAAAAACGAAAAACTCTGATGAATCTTTTTGCTTCTGAATGTATGCAGCACTTGAGAGTTTTCTCCTGAATTCTTTCGCGCCTTGATACGTCCTTTAGTGTTGTATTTATAGGCAAGAGGAAATGATTTGGGTCATCTTCTTTTGAAAACAAAAACTACGCGTTTTGTACTTTATCTGCATAAAGAGGGGTCTGGAACAAAATAGTCGACTGAAGACGCAAACCAGTTGGCTATTTTCATTAAACCTGCATTCCTGGTACATTAATGAAAATAGTCGACTAACGCAACAGGATTAGCAGACTAGTTGATGAAAAATCAAAACAATAGATTATCATATTTCAATTTGCTAATCATATACAAATAATCTAACATCTCTAGAAATTCTAAATCAATCTAGAACCATTAATCACAAACCCAACACATTATTAAAACAACATCAAAGCTTTTAAAACATCATCAAATCTCAAATCATCAACAAACTCCCCCTATTTGATGATGTCAACCTGCAAAATAAAACAAACACAAAGAGAAGAGATGGTAGATTATCTCCCCCTTTGACATTAGCAAATAACAGGTATAGCAGTTCTAAAGAGTTCAGATTAATCGAAAATAACAGTGCATGCAAATATTACAGACCCATAATTGTTTTTAATGCAGAAAGATAATGCTGAAAATATAAAAAAAAACATAAGCATATAAGATCTTTCATCTGCTTCATCATCGTCCTCGTCTTCATCATTTTCATCACCATCAGCATCGTCTTCTTCCATTGCAGTAGTTGTTTGATTATTGGAGCCATCAAAACCATCAACAGTGACTTGTAGTTCTGCAAGCTGTCGTTGGATCAAGTCAATCTCAGTGTCTACATTTGTAAACCTGGCTACCATAGTTTCATGAGTATCACGCTGCAAGGAAGTTAGTACATTAAGTCTTGAAATAAGCATTTGCTCAAACTCAGACATTGGAACTCCCTGGTAAGTTGGAGGTGCAGAATATGGGATCATCTGATATGCTGAATAATCCTGTTGATATCCTGATGAAGTTCCAGCAGTGAAGGTTGCTCCTGGTGCAGATGATGATGCTCCAGCTTCATAAGACCATTCACCATTTACCTTAGTCAATCCCATTTTGCGAAGATAGTAGTTATCAAACATATGTTTATGGTTGACAATCCTTGTGGTCTCGCCTTCAGTGGGAAAACTAAAATAGTCCAGAAACTTTGAGATCAGAATGGCATATGGCAGCTTGTGATCGCTCAGTCTTTTTGCCTTGAACATGTGACCTTTGATCACATAAATCCAATTGACCTTAATGCGATTCTTCAGACAATGAATTAGAGCAAGATCTTCTTCCATCAGCTATGGGTGATTACTCCCCCTGGGAAAAAGCTGCCACGCAAGAAAGAAAGCTAGGAGTCTCTCATCATGCTTCATTCTTCCCACATTATATTTGAGGATTAGAGCCTCATCACAGTTGCGCAAACATTCTTTGTACACGACTTCCTTGTTGAAATTGGGTAATGCTCCAGTGTTGCCCTTACTTATCTTAATTCCCTCATTTTTCAACCCAGCAACTCTTCTCCACAGAGTGTTATCAATCCACACTTCTCTACCTCTTATTTGAGAGACCATTATATTGTTTTCCACCTTCAAGTTAGTATAAAATAATTTGAAAAGATCTATGTAGAAGTTACCTTCTAGCTCGACAAACTATTGAAGACCCTGAACTTGAAGAGAGTTCCTCACTAATGTCAGATTTTCATTCTCTAGCCAGCTGAACTTTAGAATCTTTGGTGAAAGAATCTGCTTCATCTGCATTCTATGTTCCACTGATTCAACTATCTCATTGTTTTCTTCTTCTTCTTCAGACTCTGTTTCCTCATTAGATTCTTCTGCAGGAGGAGGAGCCATTCGTTGAGGAAGTTTGACTCTAACTTTGTATCTCTTAGGAAATCGTCTTTCTGAAGGTTCAGCAGTCTGCTCTGGAATCTGAATTGGATCTGCTTGTGTCCCAGATGATGAGCCTCTATTTCTATTTGCTCTCCCAGATTGAGGTGCAGCTGTGTGTGTTGATGTTCTGTTTCGTAATGATCTTCTCAGCTTTTGAAACATATTGCCTATCGGCACATCTGAGTCATCACTAGCACAATGCTCATTGTTCGACATTTCAATATGAGAATCTGAGATGATACAGCAGTATGCGAAAATGCAGAGAATGGAGAGAAAAAATTGAAGTATGTGATATGCAGATGTACTGGAACTATATAGGAAGATGAGTATGCATGGTCAAGCCAATATTAATGAGCAAATATTTTGAACAGATTCATACTCAACCACAGATGCTCAGTTTTCAGAAAATGCAGAGAATATATTGAGAAATGGAAACTCAATTCTGAAAGCCCAATAAAGTGAATACACATGCACCTATAACTGTTCATGCTTTGAATAATAGTGCACCGAATGAACGAATTGGACATATATGGCTTAAATTGATTTGATTAAGCACTGATTTCTTGAAAATACAATTGAAATTAATTGCAATTACAGGAGTTAGTCAGCTAGTCAAAGCAATTAATGGACTTGTTCGATTGAAACAGCATCTGCAGGTACAATTAATGAAATAAGTCTGTTATTTCCTAAAAATAAGCAAACTATTTTTTGTAACAGTAAAGCACTATTGTCAGTTAAGTGAAATAAGTCGACTGTTACACGAAATTAACATACTGAAATCTGCATCAGTAAAATATTACTGTCAGTTAAATGAAATAAGCCAACTATTTCATAGAATTAACAAACTAATCAACTCAGCAGAGGAAATTTTAAGAAAGATGATTAAAGTTCAAGATGCCCAATTCATTTCTAAGTTTGAAAAATCTATCACGACCAAGAGGTTTAGTGAATATATCAGCTAACTGATCATTAGTAGAGATGAATTCAATCCTACAATCTTTCTTTTCTATGTGATCTCTTACAAAATGGTGCCTTATTTCAATGTGCTTAGTTCTAGAGTGTTGTATAGGATTCTTAGTTAGATTGATTGCACTGGTGTTATCACATAAGATTGGAATATCATAAAGATGCAAATTGAAATCACTTAGCTGTTGTTTTAACCACAAAATCTGTGCAGTACAGCTACCAGCAGCTATATATTCAGCTTCTGCTGTTGAAAGTGCAACACATGCTTGTTTCTTACTTGTCCACGAAATTAAGCATTTTCCAAACAAGTGACATGTTCCACTTGTGCTTTTCCTATCTAATTTTCAACCTGCAAAATCAGAATCAGTATATCCAACCAAATTTAACTCATTCCCAGTTGAATACCACAGCCCAACATTCACAGTTCCTTTGAGATACTTCAAAATTCGTTTTGCAGCTGTGAGATGTGATTCCTTTGGATTAGCTTGGAATCTTGCACATAGACATACAACAAACATAATGTCAGGTCTGCTAGCAGTGATGTATAGTAGAGAACCAATCAAACCTCCATACATAGTTGTATCAACTGATTTTCCAGATTCATCAATATCAAGATAACGACTTGAGGACATTGGTGTATTGGCTTCTTTGCGACTTTCCATGTTGAACTTCTTCGACAATTCATTGCAGATACTTAGATTGATTAATGAAGGTTCCATTTTGCATCTGTTTGACCTGCAAGCCTAGGAAGAAATTCAATTCTCCCATCATTGACATCTCAAATTCACCCTGCATTGATTCAGCAAACTCTTGGCAAAGAGAGGGATTAGATGATCCAAAGATAATGTCATCAACATGAATTTGCACAAGTATGAGATCATTAATAACTTTCTTTGTGAAAAGAGTTTTATCCACAACTCCTCTTTTAAAACCTTGTGATATGAGGAAAGTTGTAAGTCTTTCATACCACTGCCTTGGTGCCTGTTTAAGACCATACAATGCCTTTTTGAGTTTGTAAACATGATTTGGAAACTTAGAATCAACAAAACCAGGTGGTTGTTCAACATACACATCCTCATTTATAAAACCATTTAGAAAAGCACTTTTAACATCAATTTGATAGAGTTTGAAGCTTTTAAGACATGCAAATGCAAGCAACAACCTAATGGCTTCTAATCTAGCAACTGGTGCATAAGTTTCATCATAATCAATGCCTTCATCCTGATTATACCCTTTAGCTACTAGTCTGGCTTTGTTTCTAGTTATTACACCATTTTCATCAAGTTTATTTTTGAAAATCCACTTTGATCCTATCACATTCATTTCATTGTTCCTAGGTACTAGATGCCAAACATTATTCCTAACAAACTGATTCAACTCTTCATTCATAGCAGTTATCCAATTATGATCAAGCAATGCATCATGAATATTTTTTGGTTCTATTTGTGAAACAAATGCCATGTGATTACAGAATTCATGTAGAGAGTTTCGAGTTGTTACTCCCTTTTCAACATTCCCAATGATGTTATCAAGAGACAATCCTTTTTTAGTTCTCCAGGATTTGGATAAGGCATTGTCTGCTGTAGAGTAGTCGACTGATCCAGAGTTATAGTCGACTGATTCATCCTTTCTGTCAGTTTCAGCAGATTTTTTTGCATAATCTTCATTCTTTTCAGACTTCTCAGATTTCTCATCATCAGAACCTGCAAGGGAATTACCTTTTCTCTCTTTTTGGCATAAGACCTCATCGAATACAACATGAATAGATTCTTCCACAGTTAAATTCTTCTTATTGAAAACATGATATGCTTTGCTAGTCATGGAATAACCTAGGAAAATAGCATCATCAGCTTTTTCATCAAATTTGCCTAATGATGCTTTTCCATTGTTGAGTATGAAGCACCTGCAGCCAAATACTTTGAAATATGCAATACTAGGAATTTTATCATTCAAAAGCTCATATGGTGTTTTATCTAGTATTACTCTAAGCAAAACTCTATTAAGTACATAACAAGCTGTAGAGACTGCATATGCCCAAAAGTATTTTGGAAGCTTTGATTCACTCAACATTGTCCTTGCACATTCTTGGAGAGTCCTGTTCTTTCTTTCGACAACTTCATTTTGCTGTGGAGTTCTAGGTGCAGAAAAGTTGTGAGATATGCCATATTTAGAACAAAACTTTTCAAAATGCATGTTTTGAAACTCAGTTCCATGATCACTTCTTAAAGAAACAATTTTAAGATCTTTTTCATTTGAAATGATCTTAGCAAATCTTTTGAATGCATGGAAAGTTTCATCTTTTGAAGAAAGAAAAAGTGTCCAAGTATACCTTGAGAAATCATCAACAATAACAAGAACATATGAGTTGTTTCCAATACTTACAGTTCTTGATGGACCAAACAAATCAAGATGCAAAAGTTCAAGTGGTCTCCTTGTTGAAATGATATTCTTTGACTCAAATGAGCTTTTGGACTGCTTTCCTTTTTGGCAAACTGCACATACTTTGTCCTTCACAAATTTCACATTTGGAAGCCCTCTTACAAGACTTTTGCAGCTGATCTTGTTCAATAATTGCATGTTGATATGTCCACACCTTCTATGCCATAGCCAGCTTTCATCTTCTTTGGTTAACAAGCAGATGTTCTTGAGATTTGAGGGGTTAATGTCCAGCATGTAAACATTGTTTACCCTTCTCCCAATGTGCACAATATCTACAGTTTTACAGTTGTATATGATACAAAATTCTGCATCAAAAGTGACTTTCATACCTTTGTCACATAGCTGACTTATGCTTAGCAGATTGTGTTTTAGTCCTTCAATAAAAAGTACATCCTTAATCTATGAAGAAGAACAGTCTCCAATGTCTCCAGATCCTTTGATTTTGCCTTTGCTATTGTCTCCAAAAGTAACTGAACCAGCTTCAAATGCCTTGAAGTTCATCAACTTTGATTTATCACCTGTCATGTGTTTAGAGCAACCACTATCTAGATATCATGAAGCTTTCTTTGCTCTATGATAGATTTGGCTAGATGTCTCTTCATTAGCAACAAGGCACAGATTGGCTTGGTTTTCAGATTCAGAATCTGAATTTGATGTTTTGTTGGAATCACTGTCATCCCAGGCCATATAAGCTTTCTTGCCTTTCTTGAAGTGCTGATTTCGTTTGTCTTTATCTCTTCTTTCATTCTTTTCTGGGCTTCTATCTTTTCTTTGATTCAAAAGAGGACAATCTACCTTGACATGTCCTGGCTGCCCACAATTAAAGCAAGAGAAGTTAGAGGAATTAAAATCAGGTTTTCTGGTGTACCTTCTCTGGTTTTCCTGAAACCTGTCCTTTGAGTTATTCTTCCTCTTTAGGAATTTTCCAAACCTCTTAACCAGCATAGCAAATTCTGTATTTTCATCTTCTTTTTCTTCATCACTCTTTATGCACTCCTTGGCTTTTAGTGCAAGACTCTTGTTCTGTTTATCTGAATGTTCAAGTTGATCAAGCCTACTCAGCTCCAGCTCGTGTTCTCTAAGTTTTCTAAACAAGGTTGTAGTGCTCATGGTAGTCAAATCCTTTGTTTCAAGGATAGTTGTAACTTTCGGCTGCCAGCTCCTACTTAAGCATTTAAGAACCTTTATATTGAGCTCTTCATCATCAAACTTCTTCCCTAAGCCCAGCAGATGATTGACTATGTGGGTGAAATGCTTTTGCACATCTTGAATGGTCTCTCCACGTTGCATTCAAAACATCTCATACTCTTGTATGAGGGTGTGCTTTCTTGCTCTTTTCACCTCTGTTGTGCCTTCATGTGTGACTTGAAGAATGTCCCACATTTCTTTAGCTGTTGTGCATTGAGAAACCCTGAAAAATTCATCAAGATTAAGAGCAGATGTTAATATGTTCTTAGCCTTACTGTCAAACTGGGCCTTTTTATTTTCTGCATCAGTCCACTGATCCCATGGCTTTTCAATCAGTTCTCCATTTAGCCTTCATAGTTGGAGTGAAAGGACCATTAATCACTGCATCCCACACGCCTCTATCAACAGACTCGAAGAAGATCTTCATTCTGGTTTTCCAGAAGGGGTAATTCGCTCCTACAAAGAGTGGAGGTCTATTGGTAGATGCTCCTTCAGCAAAGGGAAGCTTGTCACCCATCTTGAATCTTTCTTGAGTACCTTACAAGAACCTACTCTGATACCAATTGTTAGATGCGGAATTATATCAAGAAGGGGGGGTTGAATTGATATAAAGCTTTATTGAAAACTTTTTCGTATCAGAAAAATTACTGGTGCAGTTTTCTGAGAATTAGCCGACTGATTGATGCAAAATAGTAGGTTAGTTCTTACTGCAGAATATAATAGATGATGAAGGAAGAGAAAAGATAACACCAAGATTTATACTGGTTCGTTCTTTGTGCAAGAACTACATCCAGTTGGTGATTTGCAACTCCACAGATCCTAATCACTATCAACAATGTATTCTTTACAACAAACCTTTCTTGAACACTACAAGAAAATCAAAGAACCTATTCTAAACACTATAGAACAATTCTAAACACCCACTGACTCACACTGAGTCACTGTGATCACCCCGATCACACACAATAGGGTTCTAAAACCCACCTACGAATCTCTACCCCAGAGATCAAAGAATACAAGATACAGTGAAAGAAATAAATTCTTTTTGAACAGTAAGCACAGTAAAAACGAAAAACTCTGATGAATCTTTTTGCTTCTGAATGTATGCAGCACTTGAGAGTTTTCTCCTGAATTCTTTCGCGCCTTGATACGTCCTTTAGTGTTGTATTTATAGGCAAGAGGAAATGCTTTGGGTCATCTTCTTTTGAAAACAAAAACTGCACGTTCTGTACTTTATCTGCATAAAGAGGGGTCTGGAACAAAATAGTCGACTGAAGACGCAAACCAGTTGGCTATTTTCATTAAACCTGCATTCCTGGTACATTAATGAAAATAGTCGACTAACGCAACAGGATTAGCAGACTAGTTGATGAAAAATCAAAACAATAGATTATCATATTTCCATTTGCTAATCATATACAAATAATCTAACATCTCTAGAAATTCTAAATCAATCCAGAACCATTAATCACAAACCCAGCACATTATTAAAACAACATCAAAGCTTTTAAAACATCATCAAATCTCAAACCATCAACAGCTTGTATATTGGATCATCTGGGTTCTTGGGATGAGATGTTGCCTTTGGTGGAGTTCACCTACAACAACAGTTATCACTCAAGCATAGGGATGGCTCCTTGTGAAGCACTGTACGGTAGGAAGTGCAGAACCCCACTTTGTTGGTATCAAGAAGGTGAAAGATTTGTTGTGGGACCGGAGTTGATTCAGGAAACGACTGAGAAGGTAAAGATGATTTAGATGATTCTCCTTTTACAAAAATAGTTTTGGTAGGTTTATGATTATATCTGAAATTATAGCCAAGTCCTGTTTTTTCATATAAACCTTTTTGCACATTCAAAACATTATTTAAATTTTTGTTTTCCCATTATAATTTTTGAAAGAAATGTTTCAAGATAAGATACTTTGTTAGCAAGTACATTACAATTTTCACAAACAGGAATTTTTGTTTTGCATTTGCAAGGAATTTTTGCTTTTTCTAAATCCTCTTTTAAAATCTTTTTCTCTTCTTCCAAATCAACAATTTTCTTTTCAAGACTTTTGTAGTCATTTTTTAATTTATTATGAAAAGAAGTAAGTTTTTCAGATTTTTCACATAAGTCTAGAAATTCTTCAAGCAATTCATCATAATTATCTGGAAGACCAAAATCACTTACCTTGCTACATGTGGATTCAGCGTCATCATCCGCCATGAGACAAATGTTTGCTTCTTCTTCCGAATCACTTGCACTTTCAGAAGAACTCACTTCATTATCTTCCCAAGCAATGTACGCCTTCTTTTTCTTCTTGTCAAAAGGCTTTTTGTGTTTCTTGACCTTCTCTTCATCTTTCTTGATGTTGAGGCAATCCGACTTCAAGTGACCCCTTTTTCCACAACCATAGCATTTAAAATTATTAAGAGAATTTAAATTTTCAGCTTTCTTACCTTTCTTAAAATTCCCTTTATTTTTGTTCTTGATGAACTTCTTGTATTTCTTGACAAACAGGTTGATGTCACTGCATTCAAGGTTATCATCTGAATCACTACTCTCATCTTTGTAGGATTTCGCTTTAAGAGCAACACCTTTCCTCTTGACGTCTTCCTCTTCTCCTTTAAAACGTCCAAGCTCAATTTCGTGTTCTCTAAGCTTACCAAAGAGAGTTGTCATGTTCATGCTTGTGAGATTCTTGGATTTCGTGATAGCCGTCACCTTGGGTTGCCATGTCCTGTCCAAAGATTTTAAAATTTTCACATTTAATTCCTCAGTGTCAAATTTCTTACCTAACGCCTTGAGGTGATTTACAATGTGAGTAAATCTTTTCTGAACGTCATAGATGGTTTCCCCTTTGCTCATCCGGAACATCTCATATTCTTGAATCAAGGTGTTCTTCCTTGATCTTTTGACATCTTCTGTTCCTTCATGTGTGACTTCAAGAGTGTCCCACATCTCCTTTGCAGTAGTGCAATCTGACAACCTGTAAAACTCATCAACAGTTAAAGCAGATGATATCATATTGCATGCCCTTATGTCGCACTGATACTCATTGTATTCATCCTTTGTCCAACTTGCTCTCACTTTGGGTACCTGCACTTCATTAACAACAGTCATAGGAATATATGGACCATTTACAATTGCATCCCAAACGCCTTGATCATTAGACCTAAGGAAAATCTCCATCCTCTTTTTCCAAAAAGGATAGTTTTCACCTATAAAGAGTGGTGGTCTATGAATAGATGCACCTTCAGCAAAAGATTGATTTTTGCAAGGATCTTGATTTTGAGTAATTTTCAAAAACTAGCTCTGAGGCCAATTGTTAGAAATAGACGACAGTGTAAAAATCAAGAGGTGGGGTGAATTGGATTTTTAAGAAACTTTTTCCCTTTAAAATAATTTTCCAGATTTTAAATAACTGTTTTAAAACCAGGATGCGGATTGTCCTTAACCTTAGATTAACGCATATTAAATTGCAATTGTTAATATGATCCACAATAAAAAGAGATAGGGAAAGAGAAAGAACACAGAGATTTATACTGGTTCGGATTAAGCCAATCCTACGTCCAGTTCCCAATCACCACAAATGCGTGATGATCACCCCACTATCTTTAATTGAAATTACAAACACCAATTCATGCAATAACAAATAAAGATAAAGGAAACACCTCGTTAGACACACTAAGGATGAAACACCTCCCAGACACACTGAGGATGATTCTCACCTCTCTTGACACACAAGAGATGAACACACCTCCCTTAGAACAGATCCAAGGGATGAATTATACCCGTTTATAAAAACAGTAAAAGAATACACCTGATAGAGTGCTGGATAGAAAGCTTAAGCACAAAGATCACCACTTCCAAAGACTTTGATCAACCTTGAGAGAGCAAGAAAGCGGTTTTGGAAAACTATAGCGCAAGAACACTTTGAATATTGTGTTTTATCAGATGTGTTGAACCTAGGACATTCTCTTTCATTTTATAATTCGAAAATACATCAAAGTTTCCATTCTTAGGTTGATTTAGCATTGAATTCGCAAAAACGAATTATTTAATCGATTATCTAAAAAGCTTAATCGATTATATCAGAATTAAAACTGGAAAACTCATTTTGCCTGATATAATCGATTAGATTAAGGTCATAATCGATTGTATTAACCCAGAATCAATATAATCGATTATCAAAAACACTTAATCGATTATTTAGTTCGTTAAACTATTTTGATTCAAATTTTAAGTGAAATAATCGATTAGATTACGTATCATAATCGATTAAAAGCGTAGAAAAACGTTTTTGCGAGAAAACAACTTGCTCTCTGGTTTGGAAAGGTCTTGAATGGGATTTATGACTTACTCTTTTCATCCATCACCCAAAACAGAACCTTCTAAACTTGAAACTTCAGTTCTTGAGAAAATCTTCATCAATCTTCTCTCTTGAAAGCTTTAAACACTCTTTGTGCCTTTCCTTTTTCATTAATCAACCTTCCTTTGTGAGATGACACAAGTCTTTGATGTTGTTTAGAGCACTTTAAATCTTCATCATCAAAACTTTAAAACTTCATGAAATATCTAGAGGACTTCATCAACACTTGGTCTTGAAATATGCTAACATACTTCCCCACCAACAGCTTTGGCAATATCATCAGGTCGAGGGCCAGATATATTATATGTGTTCAAATTTTAACTGGACTCTCTTTCTATTTTAGATATATTAGATCTTTTTGGATCATAAAGCATAATAGCAACCCCAGTATTACCTGAATAAAACCCAACCACAATATAGTCTTAAAATTTATAACTCCAATATCAAAACAACATACACCAAAAGAGAAATCTTATAGATATACCTGCTCTTCCTATTTGTCCAGAACGATGGATATAGGATTCTACCTCCCGTGGGAATTTACACTAAAATAAAAAATACAAATATCAACATACTAGGTTGTGACAAAAATAAGAATGATATGATACATTGCACCTCTATGAATCAAAAGTACCTAGATAATTAACTGAACATCGTTTATATCAAGACCTCGAGCTGCCACATTTGTGGCAACTAATGTCATGAATTTCCCAGACCTAAATTTTAACCTTTACATCATAAGAGTCTAGTTTAATAAATAATATTGTTGGGAGGGGATAATTCAGTTTTTTTTTAAATAATGTTAATTGAGTAAGAGAAATTTCATAATGAAACTTAATATTATTGGAAGACGCATTTCAACATCATCTAGTAAATCATTGGTCTCATATCATTCGTCATCACCATCTAAGCTTGGCGGAGAAATACTGCAATGCAAATAATGTTAATTAAAGAAAAACAATGACATAATAGAATAAAACAAATTGAAAGATCTTACCTTGTCAATGAATGACATCTAGTATGACTTAACTCTCTCCACATCAATTGGAACTGTGTTCTTGCTATACAGATCAAATTTGTTGCATGAACGTACAAAGTTATATATATATATTATGTACAGGTTGATTATGCAGTGAGAAGAAACTAGCAGTGAAATAAACAAATGTAAGCAAGTCAAACTTATAGATACGTACTTAAATACTTTGAGTCATTTAAATTCTCAGTGTCTTCTTCATTCATCAAGTGACTATATGCACCTTCCTTGTGTAGAGCAACAAAATTCATTATATGTAACTGTCATTTACATGTACGTATTTGTTTGCCGGAGAGCAGTGGACACACATTCATAGAAGATAAAAGAAAACATATATATGGTCTGTGTCGAAACTGCTTATGATAGAAAGAGTGAAATCTAAAAATGAACAATCCTGCAGATGGCAAACTGCTGCCATTTTTCTCAGCAACCTGCACATTCCAATGCACCACCATGCATGTATACATATTAGATATTTTTACCCACACACATATATATAACAAGAATATATACATGCACAATATGTAGTACATGGAAAAATTCATGTGGTGAGGTTTATATGCATGTGTAGGCTCACCAAATACATGTATTCATCGTGTTCCCATGACATCATTACGTTGTTTAGCCCACATCCTTCCGTGTATATCCCATTCTTAGTTTTATATGCAGGGCATTCGTAATCTAGGTTGTTCATGAAATACTGCATTCATCAGGAATGTAATTAGGGTTTACATAGATAATCAATTTAAGAATAAAATGTTTCTTAATTAATAACATGAATCGATTACCTTGTGATGAATATTTGACTAGTCAAAGGAGCAACCTAATGGGAATGTATCTCCTGCAAATATCCCATTAACCATTATTCAAGTAAAAATTTGATGTCAAATTTCAAAACAAATTGGAATCGAGAAGAAGAGAAAACAAAGCTAATTATACAATAAACAAGGATTAAATTAGAGAAGAAGGGTTCTTACCAACAACAGCCCATTGAGGAAGTGAACCAAATCGAGGAATAAAAAGGATCTTTCCGAGATCTGAAACATGGCAACAACATCATATACTATACATTTTAATATTATTTATAATGCTATATGCAGTTTGTACCATGGATGAGAGCAGTCAAACGCAACCAATCTTGACCAAGATAGTCTTTTCTGATGGCCTCTGCAGATTGCAACAAATGTTGAATTTGTGGTTTGTCCAAATCAGGATCGTTGTCATCCACCACATCATTCAGCAGCTCACAACAATCCCATATGCCCATTTCAGCTTTGTCCCTTATGAATCAATATGTCTCTATATCTAACAGTATAATTTTTTTTTTCTCTTTGTGACATTCAGCATTATCAGTGGTTAGTTTTGAAGTTCCAAACAAATAATAAGGTGATCAAAACATCAATTTTTCAAAAATTAAGACTAAGGAGCTCAAAATTAGCTTTAAGCAACACTGCAAATTGCAGGAAAAAAAATATCCCCAACAGGCTCATTTTCATGGAATTGGACCAAAGTGTAACATATTTCATCTCTTATCGGAAGGAAGTGTAATTGAAGCATCTAAGATATGAGAGAGCTTAATTTACTTTACCTTTTAATAAATTTTAATTTTAGGATAATCCAATCAAAGCACGTTTCTGATTTTTTACAGGTATTCTACAAGAGGAGGAGTTCATTGAATTTACAAGTTTACAACAGAATATTCTGTTAACATATACATCATTTGCAGTTACAACTCCAAATGCAACAGTAATAAATTCTAAGTGATGTTATGCTTGATAGTTTCACAAAGTGGACCACACAAGTATTCCATTATCATATGTAATTAAAATAGAGGCATGCTCTAGAGGTGTGTGACAAGGAGATCCTTTATCACCTCCTGTTTTGCCTTGCAGAAGGTGTTAAGCAGAAATATTACTCAACTGGGACAAGGAAAGTTGTTGAAAATTATCGAATCAAAATTTGACAATTTTCTTACACATGCTCTATATGATGATGATATAATGGGTTTCTATAGATGCACTATGAGAAATCTATCTAACATAATGCATGTGCTTGAACAATATGGTAAGGCAGCCATTAATAATATCAATAGCAATTTTTCAAGACAGAGAATTAGCAGAATCAGAGATCATATAAGGTTTCAATAAGGTTCTTTTCCTTTTGTTTATTTTGGTGTACCTTTGATAAAAGGTAAACCTAAGAAGGTTCACTTGACGCCTATTGTTGAAAAAGTTAAAGCTAAGGTTGTCAAGTGGAAAGGCTCATGGTTGTCATACATGGGGAGAGTCTTTCTACTTAAATAAATTATTCGTATTATGCTTTTCTGTAGTTTTCAAATATATAGATGACCAAAACTGCTGCTTAGTTTGCTGGAGATATGGTTTAGGAATTTAATGAGGACTGGTGATGTTTTAAAGGTCAAACTTAATTAAATTAAACTTTATATAACAAACTACATACGTTGAAGAAATCTAAAATAAATAAATACAATAAACTATCAACAGGAAAGGAAATGTACCTTTTAAACAAATGGTTATTGAAAGGACATGTCCATTGTCTTTCTCATCGCATTCAAGAAATTCATCAAGCACCTACCATGCAAAAGAAGAGTAGTCATATTTGACATAAAATTAACCAACAAAAGCCAAAAGTGAGACTACAAACAACCTTTAATATCGATAAAAAGAGAATATGAAAGAGAGCAGTGGAATGCAAGTTAGAATCACTCAAATTACCATACTCATCCTTGAAACTCATAATCGTCAAACGCTCCTCGGTGGCGAAAATCCAGAGGTGGACCAAAACTGCCACGACAACAGCAGAGAGGAATTGAATCTAGAGCAAAGGGGATTCTTTCTCTATATTTATGATCATGGTTCTAGAGAAGTCGTCATCTAGTATGGCAGTGCCGGCGGAGAGGTTGAGCAAGAAGAGGATGGTGACGGTGAGCACCACAAGGGAGAGGAGGAGAACGTGGTTGTCGTCCTCGATGGGGAGAAACTATGCAGCGTTGGTGCTGCAGTGGCGGGCGATTTCGCAACCGGTGGCATGCCAGACGATGAGGAGTTTGGAGGCAAGAGGGGGTTTGGTATGGAGCGGTGGTTGCTGCTTAACGAAGGTATTTGATGGAGACTATGTAATGGTTTGGACTACGGTTGAGAGGAAAGAAGAGAAGGAAATATATCAAAATAACTATAGATGAAATTTTACCTTTTCTTTAGTATTATACTATTTTTATTTTATCATAACTTATAATATAAGATCTCTTTAGAAGACATATCCAATTTTATTATTGCTAAATCATTAATTTATGTTACTTAATTAATTTTAATTTAATTTTAAACAGAATATTGTAATTACCAATAAATTTTGTGAAATCAAATAAAATTTTATTATATTTTTATCAAAATAAAATTTTATTATATTTTTATCATTATAGGATCTTATTTTTATATTATTTTAACCTATTTAAGTATTAATAAAATGTCATATATTTTTTTTAATAATAGATTTTACCCACACTTAAAAATACATAGTTATAAAATCCTGAATCTTACTTATATTAAATATATGTAGCTAAAAATATTTTTTATTAATAATAAATTTTATCCACACTTTGGAATGGGCGTATAACAAGAATTCTTGGCATTCCTCGGGGATTCTTCATTAGTGCTGAGCTAACTATAGCGCAAAGTCGTATTTCTTTGGTGAATCAAATTCAAAAAGTTTATCGATCCCAGGGAGTTCACATTCATAATAGACATATAGAAATTATTGTGCGTCAAATAACATCAAAAGTTTTGGTTTCAGAAGATGGAATGTCTAATGTTTTTTTGCCCGGTGAACTAATTGGATTGTTGCGGGCCGAACGAGCTGGACGTTCCTTAGAAGAGTCGATTTACGTAATTATAAAACCCTGAATCTTACTTATATTAAATATATGTAACTAAAAATATTTTTTAGTTTAAACTATATTTATTTAATATATGTAAGTAGAACTAAGTGTAGGTATAAATAATATATTTTGTAATGATATTATAAGTAACCAAATGTCGGTTACCTTTATTGTCAACCAAATGCCACTGTGGATTAAGTTTGTCAGAACAACTAATTACAAAAGTCGGAGCCACGTGGTCAAAATCCTAATAAAATAATTTAAAAAAAGTAATATCTTTCTGGTAAACATTATTGAAGTAAAGAACAAAGATTAAGAAATGAAATTAAAAACAAATATATATAATAAAGCGAAATGAAAGAACAATAACTACACATGAAAGTACAATGTATAAGAAGGAAATCTACTTATGTTAACCAAAAATTATGGATATTTAAGGACTAAGTCAGAGCAAATGAAGTGATTTCAGCACGTCAACACGTGTTAAAGTACCAAAGAAAACAAAAGAAAAAAGTCATCCAATAAGTAGAGATATATTTGATATATTTGATTTTTTTATATTTGTAAATTTGTAAGTTGTAATTATATAAATATATTATTATATTTGTAATATTTGTAGTTTTATATACTATTTACTATTTATAATAAAACTTAAAATTATATTTAGTATTTAATTATTTAGATTAGCACGAATATCTATGGTCAACAATGTATAATATTCTATAATAAATAACATAACCTGAAAACAAAATAAAAAATAGTTGAATTAAGTTTTGTAACGAAGACATCAAAATAAAATAATTTAAAAAAATATATAACAAAATAGTAAAGTATAAAGTATATATTATATATTATATATTATATATTATAATTATTATAATTACTATAAATAAATCTGTATAAATAAATAAATAATAAATAATTTATCATTGTATACAAATATATTTGATATGTATACAAATAGAAACATGAATATCTATAGTCAAACATTTATTTAAATGTGAGCACAAAACTAAAAATTATAGTTGGATTGAATTTATTTTTGAAAACATTATAATTATTTTTAAAATATATAACAAAATTTTAAATTTAGAAAAATATGAATATTGCGTAATACATACCAAACGAAATAAATACAAAATTTAGCTGACGTATATGTAATATTGAGACCAATGAATTTGATCTCAACACAAATATCTGAAGTAAGCAATTAAGAGTATTTAACAAATGAATATTAAATTACAAATATATAAATATAAATTTGTACATACATTAAAAGACACATACAAAATCCATATAATGAAATAAACATCCAAACATCAATGTTCTGCCATTGTCCACATTTTGAGACTATCACAAACAAAATTAAAAAGAAGAAATTAAAGCTGAAGACAATTGAAGTAATTTGAGTTTACAAAGACTATTGTATTCATCTTTGTTTCTTCCTTGTCATAGTAAAAAAATCAACTTATCCCCTTCCTTCAGTTCATTGGTTTAGGAAAAATCCTTTCACCCTTTGCCAAATTTAGTGCACTTCTTTGGAGAATTTCGAATAATGATTTTGCATTTAACCAAACTCAATGGTCCATGAAGAACAACGTTTTCAAATTTATGGTTGCGACAGATCCTACAAAAATTATGGTAGCACAAGACATAAAATGACATATTACTAAAATGTTACACATAGTGACAAAGAAAATTGAAGGGAATCACCAGATGGCTTGCACTAGTTTGATAATTTGTAATTTTTAAGTTGAATATAAAGAATGTAAGTTGGTTAGCTACGTGTTGGTGGAATCTTTTCACTGAATCCAGGGTGAAAGGGCTTTGGAGAACATTAACATAAAAACATGAATCACCAAAATAATGAAAGAGAATCTAGTGATCATCTTTCAGGTTATAGAAGTCTTTGAGATCATCCCATCCAACAATTAGCAATGGTAGGTTGATGTGTATATTGTAGACAACAACATGTTTGTTACCCAAACTATCAACCAAATTTCATCTCAGAAACAGTTCCTCTTGAAAAAACAGTGCAAAAGACCTTCATTCTTATGAAAATGTAGAAAGATATAATAGTTATTACAATTTTCTTTACATTATAACAAGAAGACATGTTATTTAGATGAGGAATAAGGCATAAAAGTTAAAATGGGATTAAAAAGGCAATCTAATGGGAGCAATAATTTTTGGTCTGAAAAAATTGTAAACACAATGCCTTTTCAGGTGAATGAAAAATATTTTTGTTCCAAAGACATTAACATTTCTAAATCCATTAGCTATTTATATTTGAAAAGCATACTTTATTTCTTACAATCATTGTAATGAAGTCATCTTTAGTTCTTCTACCGAGAATGTTATCTGATTTTACCATGGTTCCTCTCCAAGAATGAGAGAAGAGCAACAGTTTGTAAGTGTAGATTAAACTGTCGCAAACGAAAATATAAATCCAACAAGGTTTGAAGAACAAAAATGAAACTTCAAAAAGGTGATGATGGTGCAACGACACTAGATCAAAGAAATGGTGCAAAACACCTGTATTAGTAGGCCAGGAGATTTGACGACCTGGTAACTCAAAGAAAGCATTTAATGCTCAAAAAAAGTTTCTCTCTTAAACATTTGAAAAGTATAACACTTCAAATCAGAATAATGTTGCTACATAGATAAATAATTATCTATAAAAAATAATAGTGCATGCAAAATAATAACTAAAACATGAATTTAATAACACTAATTAAGTAATTTTAAAAGTAATGTGGCATAGTGCCTGGTATTATAAAAGAACTTGAAAACGTCCAAATTAATTTCACAAATTTAATTTAATTTCATGAATTAATTTAATTTATTTACAATAAATAAATATAAAGATAAATATAAATATAATAATATAATAATACAATATAAATACAACAATACAATAATAAATAAATGTAAATACAATAATACGAAAAATAATAACTACAAATTGATTTTCGTATTAGTAATTACCACAATTTCTGTTACTAAAAAAATAAATACAATAATACAATAGCACTAAAAATAACAACTACAAATTAAATTGAATTCAATAATAGTAATTAAGTAATTTGAATAAAAGGTGACAAAATTTCTGGAATTAAGACCCAATTTCGAAATATTCCAATAAATTTAATTTATAAACAATAATACTAAAAATAATAAGTCAAAAATATGTGTCACAGTTTCTGTAATTAATACCTTAACCAATTTTTATATGACAATTTTATACAAAATGTTTAAAGACAAAAATTAGAAATAAAGGTAAAGAATCAATATCAGAACAAAAACAAAAATGTACCAAACATTCTTTAAATATTGATAATAAAATAAAAAATAATAACTAAAGTTTAATTCAATAATAGTAAGTACACAACTTGAAAACTTAATTACGTAATTTAAAAAAAATGTCATTGTTTCCGCCATTATTAAAAAAATGAGAAATGTCCAAAAAAAATTATATTTATTACTTTTTTAACAATAATACAATAGTACTAAAAATGATAATTACAAATTCAATTCAATAATACTAACTACGTAATTAAAAAAAATAAGATGTTTAATATTGACAAAAATGTACCTAACATATTTTAATATTGACAAAAAAATAATACAAAAATTAATAAGTAAAAGTTTAATTCAATAACAGTAATTACACAATTTGAAAATGTTCTATTTATATAATACAATAATATTAAAATAGTTATCAATACAAAATAATTATTTAATCTAAAATAGATGTCACAATTTGGAGGACGTTTCAAAATAATAAAACAACTTTTGAAGACAGAAATTGGAAATGAATGTAAAGAATCAATACCATAACAAAAAAAAATGTAGCTGATGGTCCTTAATGTTGACATCAATCAATATGATACCAACACAAATACAAATACATACAGTCAATAGTGCTCAAGAACAACTATATTTGTCAGAATGTTTCAAAATAATAAAACAAAATTTGATTTGAAGACAAAAGTTGGAAATAATTTTATAGAATTAATACTACAACCAAAAACAAAAAATGTAACTGACATGCCTTAATATTAATATCAATCAATATGATATCAACACAAATACATACAGTCAGCACTCACATTCCTTAACACAAATACTAATTTGTGTTCCACCAAATACATACTGTTAATTAATTTGACTTCCACCAAGTCATAAACAAACATATAACAAACATAATTCTGTAATCAATAATCAATAACATAAATTCACACAAAAGTCTTACAAAAAATGGTACAGATGAGTAATAAGAAATTCAAACATTCACTACACTTAAACATTAACAAATTAAAAGACTTAGCATCCCAATTAGTTTCTTATACAAAACACATATATAAGTCTCAGAAACATGATCATTTGGCGTCCTCAACCTTGATCTTTTTCTTCAACTTCTTTAGGGATGTCATCCTACATTGAGTCCAAGTTAACAGTTGGCATTACCAGATTATTCTTCAAAACACTCTTAGAGTCCAAATCCACTATTTGACTTTCAATATCATCACGTGCATAGAAGAATTTATCAGATAAATTATGCCAAACATATGTACATAGAAGTACACTTTTAAATTATTTTTAACAACGTCAATCATATAAATAACAGACGAAAGAAACAATATTGTACCTCTGCAATGGTCACAGAACAATTATCGACCTTGGAATGCTTTTTAGAAAAGAATTCAACATCAACAGAACGACGCTCCTGAAAAATGTCATTATATTAATCAGAATTAATTAAGTTTTGAAAGAAATAATATCAAAGGAATAAAGTTACTTACCATTATCTTTAAACCACCATCATTGAACATTTTAATAATGGTCTCATAAGTACAAATTTTTTGACCCTGAATGTTTGTTCAAATCTAAATGATTGATTACATTTTCATTCAACCTTGAACAAATATGTTTTGTTAATCAAATCTTCAAACTCCTTTGGTAACTTTGCATGAGATTCATCCTGTTAGAAGTGATTGAAAATTAGATTACACAAACAAAACTAATAAATTAAAATCGTAATAATAATAATAATAACACAAAATATAAAGGGTTAAATATGTTTTTAGTCCTTGAATTATTTCTCAAAATTATGTTTCGTCCCTACAACAAACTTTGGATTTATTTCGTCCTTATGCTTTATAAACTCATGTAAATGATCCTTGATGATGTATTAGAATTATTTTTTATCTCTTTATTTCCTTCTTCATAGTTTCCTACTTCACTATCATTCGTCTCTTAAGCTTCTTTCAATCTTTTCCCTTCTATTTCCTCTCATTTCCCTCTCTTTAAAGATGTTTTTATTTGTCATTGAGCATCATTTACACTTGTTTATAAAGTATAAGGACGAAATAGGTCTAAAGTTTTCCCTAGGGACGAAACACAATTTTGACAAATAGTTCAGAGACTAAAAACATATTTAACCCAAATATAAAAGTTCTGCTAGAATAAATGGCTGAGTTTAAGAGGGGGGTGAATTAAACTCTTAAAAGATTTTCGAAATCCTTGGTCAATTTTAGAAAAACAGATTGTAATTGTAGGTAAAAATCAATTCTTTAAAGATTCTTGAAATGCTTATACCAATGTATCATATATCCAATTCAACTATCAATTACAGAATTTAAAGAAACAGGGAAAAAAGATCAACACAAGAGATTTATATTGGTTCACCTTCCAATGAAGGCTACATCCAGTTTCCTAAACACCCAAATCAAAGCAATTCACTAAATTTTAGTTTTTACATGAACCACATGAAAAACTAAAAACCAGAACAATACACTTGATCTTGAACCCTACAAGATCTGTATACCCTTGTAAAACCCTATTACAAGAACACCCTAATCACCCTGATTAAGAAGAAACAAACCCAGAACAAGATTACACAAGATTATGGAATGAATTCACCTGATAATCACTTGCAGAAAATGAAACAAGACAAAATTCAGGCAATGACTTTTTATGGAAAGATTCTCAATTCAATTTGATCTTGGACTCCTTGATTGATTTCGCAAATTGATTTAGAACACTTGAAAAGTCTTTCTGAACAATGGGTTTTTCTGTAATTGATTCTTTTGCACAGTTCTTTAAAACTCAAAGTATTTAAAACAGAACTGGTTCAGTGATTTAAAGCTTTTACTGATAAAATCAGTTAGTTGAAATGCGATTTAGCTAGTTATTTTCATTAAAAGAAATTTTCCAGAGAGCACCCCGAATATGAAAACTGAAAACAGTCAGTTGAAAACGTGATTAAACTGGTGTAAATCATTAAAGGGAAATCCTTAAGTGATTTTAGCCTGTTTAAATGTGAATCAACCAGATTTTCCAAAGACCTTGGATTTCTTAAGAACAGCTCCAAAATTTTAGCTGATTTAAATTCAGAAAAATAGCTAGCTGAAATCAGCCAAAACAAAGCTTTAAAACACCAGTTCAAAAACTTAATTAACTGAAAATCATACCAGTTGGCTAAAATGTTTAAGGTTGACTTGACCATCAAACGAAGAACATTTTAACTAACTAAAAACACGTTTTTAATGAGTTGAAAAATAGTTAAGACTTTTAAAACATTTCAAAAGATTTTAAAATACAAGATTCAGTCCAAAATTAAATGAAAGGCATCTTACCCCACATCCTAAGACACTTTAATCTTAAGATAAAATCTTCATTCTTCAAGCATCATCATCTTCATCATCAAAGTGGTTGGAGACATCAAATTAACTTGAAACCAAGTCTTCAAGTCCAACAAATTTCCCCTATTTGATTATGACAACCACTTGAAGCATCTATTATCTTTGAAGAATGCAGCAGTCCTGAAAAAAGCAGAGAGCAGAAAAATACAACAGCAGAAACAAATTCTCCCTATTTACATATTCTTCCCCGTTCACATATTCTCCCTTTTACATGGTGTGCCTCAATATTTCTCCCCGTTTGTAATCATCAAATAGCATAAGGAAGAAAAATCTAAATATAGCATATGCAGTAAAATTAGAAATGTTCAACAAACATGGGCATTAAACCCAATTAAAAAACTAGCAACAAGCAAACACAAACAACACAAAAACAAACAGTAATGAAATGCAAAACATGAATGCAGTAACATATGCAATAGCAAAATCAACATTACTCCAAAAATAGCAAGCGCATAAGCAATAATGCAGTAGCAGCAATAGCATGATTCCAAAAAAAAAAAAGCAAACACATAAGCAATAGTGCAGTAGCAAAAACAGCAATAGAAACAGGGTTACACCAAAAATTAGCAAAAACAACAACAGTTCTTTGATTGAGTAGCAATAACTCCTCGTTGCAGCACAATTTGCTCAAATTGAGATAATGGAGTGCCACGATCAACAGGAGGAACATATGGCACAATGTCTCCCATCATTGAAGATTCTTTAGCAGCAACACCAGCATTAGCAGCGTCAGCAGCAGCACTAGTAGCAGCACCAACAACACTTGTTCCAGCATATCCAGAGCCTTGTCCAGCAACCCATTCACCATCCTTTTTATTAAAGCCAAACTTGAACAAGAAGCTATTATCCAGCAGATAAGATTTTCCTATATTGACTTTATGTTCTCCAATAATATCCACACGAGAATACTCAAGAAATTTTGAATTAGCAATGCATAGGGAAAGGGATAATCAGTTAGCCTCTTTGATTTCAGCATGTGATCTTTCAAAATATGAATCCAATTAATTTTTATAGATTTCATCAAGCTAAAAATCAGAACAAGATCACCTTCATTTAAGGTAGCATGGTTACTTCCCCTTGGTGTGAGCATCCAGGTGATTATGAAGGTGAGAATCCTAGCTGTTAAAGTTAGACCTCCAACATGAAATCCCCTTACAGAACCTTGAAGATCACACAAGCACTCCCTGTAGGTCTGAATTTTGTTGAAGTCTTCCAAAGAGCCAGAATATCCCCTACTTAAAATGACTCCATCAGATTTGAGTCCAGCCACCCTTGTCCAAACTGTATTGCTTATAATAATATCCTTTCCTTTTACTTTGGAGGTGAGAACAAAACCATCATACTTAAGTTTTGTGTAGAAAACCTTCACTAAATCTGGATAGATGAACCCATTAAGCTCAAGGAATTTCTGCAGCTCTTAAAACTGCAGCATGATGACTATATCGCAGCATGATGACTATATCAGCCATTCCTTCATCCTCCAGCCACTGAAAACTCAGAACCTTTGGTGGATTCATTGCCTTTTTACTGATATGAGACTGAAACTTCTCAATTCTTTCATTATCTCCATCAAACCAAGCTTCAATAGAACTAGGTCTATATGAAGGTGGTGCTGGAATTTCAGGTTCTTTTTGCTTTGAGGATTTGCTTGCAGACCCAACTGTTTTTTATTTCTTTCTAGGATTACTTGAGGAAGCCACGGAAGAGAAAGAATACAGAGAATAGATCAGAGAAAGAGTATGCATAGTTTTCAAACACAAGCAATACGAATGGTAATGCACTTCAGCATGTGAATTTAAACAATTTTAATCAACAGCTTTTGGAAAGAATTCAATGCATTGTGTTGTCAAACAAGCAATTAGAGGCAATATATGTAGCAGAGATATGGAGCAAGTTTTGTTTTATCCAAAGCATTCAGTCAGTTAAGTGAATTTTGAATTTTGAGAGAGAAATCAGTTATAAGCAAGACAAAAGCACTAAATGACAAAACAAGAGTCAAGATTCTTTAACCAGCTATATTTCAAGTGTAACTGATACACAACTATCAATCAATCAACTTAAATTCATCAATTGAATGTAAATCAATGCAATTTATCACCTAATTAGTTCTGGTATTTAATTTTGTATTATTCCAGACAATTTTAGTTGGTTGATTTTTGCGAAACAGCTGATTAAAACTGATAGTCTGATACTGGTTTAATACCAATTAATGAAATTAACTGACTAAATTGACAATTAACTGACTAAACCAGAGAGTGAAATTACTGCAATCCCACTGCAACCCCAAATTAAGTGAAATAAGCTAATTAAAACACGAAATAACTAACTAAAAAACTGAATGTCATTGCAGATTTCATTCTATATCATATAAACTACAAGTATAACTGCAATCAATTAACAAACATGCAAAATTAAACAATCAAACACACAAAATAGCATGTAAAATAACAAGAATGAGTCACACACATGAATTAAATCACATTGGAGATATCAAGAACACCTAATTCATTTCTCAATTGAAAAAATCTATCTTTAGAGAGTGGTTTGGTAAAAATATCAGCAAGTTAGTTATGTGAATCAACAAATTCAATTATGCAGTCACCTTTTTGAACATGATCTCTAATAAAATGGTGCCTTATTTCTATGTGCTTTGTTCTAGAATGCAAAATAGGATTTTTAGTTAAATTGATAGCACTTGTGTTGTCACATCTAATAGGAATGTAATCTAGTTTCAAACCATAATCAAAAGGCTGATGTTTTAACCATAAAGTTTGAGCACAATAGCTCCCAACTGCAACATATTCAGCTTCAGCAGTAGACAAAACCATACTAGCTTGCTTTTTGTTATGCCATGATACTAGACTACTTCCTAATAGATGACAAGTTCCATTTGTGTTTTTCCTATCTAATTTACAACTAGCAAAATCAACATCCGAATAGCCTACTAGATTAAATGATACACCTTTTGGATACCATAAACCAACATTAATAGTACCTTTTAGATATTTTAGTATTCTTTTAGCAATTGCAAAGTGTGATTCTTTAGGATTGGACTGAAATCTAGCACACATGCATGCACTAAACATTATACCTGACCTACTAGCAGTTAGGTATAAAAGAGAACATATCATACCTCTATATTTAGTGGAATCACATGGTTTACCACTTTCATCAGCATCAAGGTAGTTGCTGGTAACCATAGGAGTGTTTGATTCTTTGCAGCTGTCCATGTCATACTTCTTTAATAGCTCTTTGCAATATTTTGATTGATTACGAAATGTTCCATGATTCATTTTCTTGACTTGTAAGCCTAAGAAGAAGTTTAGATCACCCATCATTGACATTTCAAACTCCCCCTACATAGTTGCCACAAATTCTTCACAAAGTTTCTCATTAGTGGATCCAAAAGTTATATCATCTACATAAACCTACACAAGGATTATGTTGTCCAAAGACTTCCTAATGAACAAGGTTTTATCAACTTGGCCCCTTTCAAAATTTTGAGATATAAGAAAGTTACTTAACCTTTCATACCATTGTCTTGGAGCTTGCTTGAGTCCATAAAGAGCCTTTTTGAGTTTATATACATGATTAGGAAACTTGTGATCAACAAATCCAGATAGTTGTGAAACATAAATTTCTTCATTTATATAACCATTCAAAAATGCACTTTTCACATCCATTTGATGAAGTTTGAATCCAATCATACATGAGAAAGCAAGCAATAGCCTAACAGCTTCATATCTAGCTGCAGGAGCATAGGTTTCTTCATAATCAATTCCTTCCTCTTGATTGTAACCTTTAGCCACAAGCCTAGCTTTATTTCTAGTTATTATTCCTTGATCATTCATTTTGTTTTTAAACACCTATTTAGTTCCAATTATATTCATTTTAGGTGTGCAAGGGACTAGTTCCCAAACCTCATTCTTTTTAAACTGATTTAGTTCATCTTGCATAGCTAAAATCCAATTTTCATCAAGTAATGTATCATCAACACAATTAGGTTCAACTTGGGAAACAAATGCAGCAGTTAAACATGTATCATGCATGGATCTTCTAGTAGAACCACCTTGCTGAACATCACCTATCACATTTTCAATGGATAGTTCACGAGGTACTCTCCATTCTTTGGGTAAATCATTTTCTACAGATTTCAGTTCTGATGCCAGAATTTCAGCCTGTTCTTTCTGATTTTCACCAGCTAAAATTTCGTCTGCTGCAACTTTATTAGATTGTAATTGTTCAGCTGATACACCTTCAATTAAATTCTCTTCTCCTGCACCTGCACCACTTACTGCACTCTCATTTTGCACATTAGTCTCATAAAAAACAACATGAATTGATTCCTCAATGATAGCTAATCTTTTGTTATAAATCCTATATGCCTATTAGAAGAATAACCTAAAAAAATGCATCATCAACTTTAGCATCAAATTTGCCAAGTTTTTCTTTGTCATTATTCAACACAAAACACTTGCAGCCAAACACTCTAAGATGTGCTATGTTGGATTTTCTCCCCTTATACAATTCATAAGGGGTTTTCTTTAAAATAAGTCTTATCAAAACCCTATTTATCACATAACATGCAGTATTTACTGCATCTGCCCAAAAATATTTAGGAATATTTGATTCATTAAGCATAGTCCTTGCTAGTTCTTCAAGTGATCTATTTTTTCTCTCAACTACACCATTTTGTTGAGGAGTTCTAGGTGCTGAAAAGTTATGTTTAATTCCATATTTTTCACAAAAATGATTGAACTTTTCATTTTCAAATTCCCCTCCATGATCACTTCTTAGAGCAATTATGTTGCAGCTATTTTCAATTTGTAAAACCTTGGCAAGTTTCTTAAAAGCATGAAATGCATCATTTTTATTTGTAAGGAATAAAGTCCAAGTAAATCTAGAATAGTCATCAACAATAACTAAATCATAATAGTTTCCACCAATACTCATAGTTCTAGATGGACCAAACAAATCTAAATGCAGCAATCCCAAAGGTTTTGATGTAGACACATAATTTTTCAGATTAAAAGATACTTTGGTCTGCTTTCCTCTTTGACATGCATGACAAATTTTTCCTTTTTCAAATTTCAGTTTTGGTAGCCCTAAAACAAGCTCTTTTGAAACCGGTTTTTCTAAATGTTTCATGTTTATATGTGCAACTCTTCTATGCCAAAGCCATGAACTATCTTCTTTGGACATGAGACATGTAAAATTATTTGCACTCACATGATCAAGATCAAGCATATATATTTTCAATTCTCTTTCCTAGCATGCAGATTTTTTCAGAATTTTTTTCAATAATTTTGCAATTATTTGTTTCAAAGGTAATTCTAAAACCTTTATCACATAACTGGCTAATACTAAGGAGATTATGCTTCAAACCTTCAACATATAACACATTTTTAATAAGGATTGAAGAAATGTTACCAACATCACCACTTCCAAATATTTTCCCTTTGTTATTGTCTCCATATGTGACAAAACCTTGATTCTTCAAGGTGAGTTTGACAAACTTTCTTTTGTCACCACACATATGTCTTGAACAGCCACTATCTAGATACCACAATAATTCTTTAGCCTTCAAGAACACCTACAAAACATAACCAAAGGAGAATATTTGGTACCCACATCAATTTGGGTCCATGAGAATTAGTTACCTTTCTATCACATTTTGGCTTCCAAACATATTTGCCACTAGGAACTCCAAATTTTCTGATTTTGCATGACTTTGAAACATGTCCTTTGTTCATACAATAAAAATGTGTAGTGAATGAAGTGCTAGATGGTTTTCCATGTGAAAAGAAATTTCTATAAGGATTTTGTTTCTTTTGAAAACCATTTGTAAATCCAAGTCCAACTCTATTTATTACACAATTTTGAAAGCCTAAGAGAGTATCCAAATTGGCTCTTCCCATGGTGAATTTAGCTAGAGCTTTGTTCAAATACTCAATTTTATCTTCCAAAATTTTGCAGTTTTTGCAAACTTTTTCAGCATGATCACAATTGCAATTTGAAGCTTTATAAATCATTTCAAGATTCTCAAAATCAGTTTTTGAATTTCAAGCTCTTTCTTTAGCTCTTTTACCTTGTTCTCTAACCAATTATTCATACATTTAAGCTTATTATTTGAACAAGCAACTTTATTAGCTTCTTCATGCAATTCCGGAAAATTATGTAGCAGCTAATCATAATTGACACAATTTTGAGTTTTTGAGGAACTTACACTACTTTTTGTATCACAATCAACCATAAGACAAAGATTGGCCTTTTCATCCTCACTTGAAGAATCACTACTAGAGGAGACATCATTCTCATCCCATGCTATATATGCCTTCTTGGTTTTGGATGATTTTTCATGTTTCTTTTCTCCATTCTTTTCTTTGTTTTGAGAATATGGACATTCAACCTTAATATGTCTCTGTTTTCCACAACCAAAACAAGTAAAGTTAGAAGAAACCAAATCAGATTTTTTATTGTACCTCTTGTGTTTGTAACCTTTGTTCTTGTATTTCAAGAACTTGTTGAACTTTCTCACTAAGAGGTTCAGATTTTCTACATCACTTTCTTCATGTGTTTCATCATCACTAATCTCCTCTTTATGAACCAAAGTATTAAAGGCCAGCCCCTTCTTTTTCTTGTCACTTTCCTCTTGTTCAGCAAGCCTATTCAGCTCAAGTTCATGCTCCCTCAACTTTCCAAAAAGTGCAGCAACACTCATTATTGTTAGATCCTTAGATTCAGAAATTGCAGTTACTTTAGGTTGCCAACTTTTATTCAAAACATTTCAGCACTTTTATGTTCAGCTCCTCTTTCTCAAACACTTTGCCAAGACCTATTAGATGATTTACAATGTGTGTAAATCTTTTCTGCACATCTGAAACTGTTTCTCTTGGCAGCATCCTAAACAATTCATATTCTTGGATTAAAGTGTGTTTCCTAGCTCTTTTCACATTAGCAGTGCCTTCATGTGTTACCTCGAACACTTCCCACATTTCTTTGGCATTGGCACACTGTGAAACGCAAAAAAATTCATCAAGATTAAATGTAAATGTTATAATATTCTTTTCTCTACAATCATACTGCACTTTCTTTTGTTCTTCAGCATTTAAACTATCCCAAGGTTTCTCTTCATCTTTTTCATTGTCTTTAGGGATATATGGTCCATTCATTATAGCATTCCAAATACTTTTATCAATTGATTCAATGAAAATCTTCATTCTTAATTTCCGAAAAGGGCAGTTTACACCTAAAAACATTGGTGGCCTGTTTATAGAAGCACCCTCTGCAAAAGGCAATTTCCCTTCAGCCATGTTTATGAAATTTTCAGAAAACTTGAATATTTTACAAGAACCAGCTCTTGATACCAATTGTTAGAATAAATGGCTGAGTTTAAGAGGAGGGGTGAATTAAACTCTTAAAAGATTTTCAAAATCCTTGGCCAATTTTAGAAAAACAGATTGTAATTGCAGGTGAAAATCAATTCTTTAAAGATTCTTGAAATGCTTATACCAATGTATCATATATCCAATTCAATTAGCAATTCAATTATCAATTACAAAATTTAAAGAAGCTGGGAAGAAAGATCAACACAAGAGATTTATACTGGTTCACCTTCCAATGAAGGCTACATCCAGTTTCCTAAATACCCAAATCAAAGCAATTCACTCAATTTTAGTTTTTACATGAACCCTACATGAAAAACTAAAAACCAGAACAATACACTTGATCTTGAACCCTACAAGATCTGTATACCCTTGTAAAATCCTATTACAAGAACACCCTAATCACCCTGATTAAGAAGAAACAAACCCAGAACAAGATTACACAAGATTATGGAACGAATTCACCTGATAATCACTTGCAGAAAATGAAACAAGACAAAATTCAGGTGATGACTTTCTATGGAAAGATTCTCAATTCAATTTGATCTTGGACTCCTTGATTGATTTCACAAATTGATTTAGAACACATGAAAAGTCTTTCTGAACAATGGGTTTTTCTGTAATTGATTCTTTTGCACAGTTCTTTAAAACTCAAAGTATTTAAAACAGAACTAGTTCAGTGATTTAAAGCTTTTACTGATAAAATCAGTTAGTTGAAACGTGATTTAGCTAGTTGTTTTCATTAAAAGAAATTTTCCAGAGGGCACCCCAAATCTGAAAACTGAAAATAGTCAGTTGAAAATGCGATTAAACTGGTGGAAATCATTAAAGGGAAATCCTTAAGTGATTTTAGCCTATTTATATGCGAATCAACCAGATTTTCCAGAGAGCTTGAATTTCTTAAGAACAACTCCAGAATTTTAGCTGATTTAAATTCAGAAAAATAGCTAGCCGAAATCAGCCAGAACAAAACTTTAAAAAACCAGTTCAGAAACTTAATTAACTGAAAATCATAGCAGTTGGTTAAAATGTTTAAGATTGACTTGGCCATCAAACTAAGAACATTTTTACTGTCTAAAAACACGTTTCTAATGAGTTGAAAAATAGTTAAGACTTTTAAAACATTTCAAAAGATTTTAAAACACAAGATTAAGTCCAAGATTAAATGAAATGAATCTTACCCCACATCCTAAGACACTCTAATCCTAAGATAAAATCTTCATTCTTCAAGCATCATCATCTTCATCATCAAAGTGGTTGGAGACATCAAATTAACTTGAAACCAAGTCTTCAAGTCCAACAAGTTCCACTTAACCTTCTCATGGGACTCAAACATATCTGCACAGGGTTTTTGCAACAACAACGTGGCATCTCTATCAAAGATCACAAAAGTAGTTGAATCAGTGTCAACCTTCAACTTATACTTGAAAGAACACAAATTATATGTGTCATACGTTACACACTTCTTTACCTTTCTCAGCAGTATAACCCAAAAATATTAAGTGAAGATATCTTGGCATAACTTTCATTACATGTTTGTTACATTTCTCACATAAAAACATCTTCGAATTTGGGTATACTGCTTTACTGCAAATGCAAGCAATATACCACCAATCATCATCATCAACAATATGTTTTATGGTGCACCAAACTGAATGATAATCATACTTTGTTGAACTTCTTTAGAGGCAAGAAATGCATTGAGGTCATCAAGATATGCTCCAAATAGAGTACATTCAACTTTGAAACTACAATAGAGAAATTATGGTTAGAAATCCAAATAGAATACGTAAATACACATAAATAATACAAAGTCTAAAGCCAAGAAAAATATCCATTAGCCTCTAAACAAATTGTGTTCAACTTGGTTGTCTTCCTATTTTTGTGCAGCTCTCTCTCGGTACCCGCACCTGTCAGTACTTCAATAATATTTGCATTTCGAATAGGTTGAAAAAATTGTTAATCAATATCCATATTATATATCTATATTGTATTCCAAACACATTAGTTGAACTCACCAACCAAAAAGTCACAATCAAATCCACCAGAAATAATATCTGATATTGGGGTAAAGTGGTATTTAATTATTAGAATAAGGTTCACATCCACTAAAGAAACTTTTGTTCCAAATTGGAAATTAATTTTGTATGGGTGGCAAGTTGTTCTTTAAAAACCAACATGTTTCGCTACACTAAAATTATGTATGCAATAAATACTTCCCTCATCGATTTCATTCTGAAATTTCTAAATTAAGGTCCGACGGACATACCCATGGATGCGGCTACCCTGTATGAGCAAAATTGGTAATCATAATCAGTAAGAAACAATAGTAAATAAAAAACTACAACTAATTGTAAGGGATTAATTAACCTCTTTGTCCTCAAGAACCATCTCTAACGAAAAAAGGAAAGTTTAGTCTAGTGAAATCCGAGACAAACCACAATTGAATGACCCTCACAAGTATCTTCTAATGATCCTTTTCACCATTCACATCAGTAAGAACATCATATTTGTTTGATCGTTCCATAACTATTAATGGGTTTCTGCACTCAATGAAAGCATACGAATGAAGTCATGGGGTTATATATATGCGACACTCAAAGCAAACCCTCACAAATGCGTGGGGTTTTCAAATTTGAATTTGAAATGTTGATAAAGCAGTATCAAATACCAATTCATACGACATACTTGGAAATGTCAATGTATGTAAAGGAGATTTGAAAAAGTAGTATATGCAAAAAAAGAAACCAAAATCAAAGACCACAATTCAGAATGCATGAAGTGTAGAAAAAGAATATTACCCTTTCCCCTTTCATCCAACTCAACTTACCCAAAAGGAATTTTGAAAGCCATAAACTTGCTTACTTAGTGAATAAAGCAAAGAAATCTTGAATCTAGAAACCCTAATTTCGTTGAATCTTCAAAAGCCCTAAATGTATGAAGAGAATGCATGAAAGAAATTTGATCATTTAGGATAAAATGTTGGTTGTAAAGACTAGATAATAGAGAGAAGAACCAAAATCAAAGACCACAGTTCAAATGCATGAAGTGTAGAAAAAAAATATTACCCTTTTCCCTTTCATCTAGCTCAACTTACCTAGAAAGGAAATTTCAAAACCCTAAACTTGCTTACTAAACAGATAAAGAAAACAA
Organism: Lablab purpureus; assembly: GCA_030347555.1. Taxonomy (NCBI): domain Eukaryota; kingdom Viridiplantae; phylum Streptophyta; class Magnoliopsida; order Fabales; family Fabaceae; genus Lablab; species Lablab purpureus. Next base: position 27,564,787 of record CM059256.1, on the reverse strand, counting down.
ATGTTGAATATGGAAACCCTAATTTCGTTAAATCTTCAAAAGTCCTAAACGTACGAACAAAACGCATGAAACAAATTTCACCATTTAGGATAAAATGTTGGTGCTAAAGAGTTGAGAGTAGAGAGCAGAACCATGGTTGAAACCCCATTTCAGTGTAAGAAGTGACAGAGAAATCGGTAGTAGTGTCTAATGCAAACCAAAAACAATGTGAGCAGAGAGAGCTCTTCATAGATGACGGGTTTGTGCGAGAGTGAAATATGTGGTGTGAGCTTTAGAGGAGAGTGGACTGATACGTGAGAGAGAAAGGCGTGTGTGAGAGAGAGTATTTGAAACGTTTGTATAAGATACATAAAGGCATTTGCGAGAGAGAGAGAGAAAGAAAGTTGTGAACGAGAGAGAGGGAGATAAACGTGTGTGCGACAAAGAGGTGTGTTTAGGTGCATCGCATTTATGGAAGAGAGAAAAGTGTGTGAGAGAGAGAATAGTGTAAGGGAAAATTGGAAGAGGTGAGTTTAGTTGAGAGAAGCATTTATGAGAGAGAGAATAGTATAAGGAAAATGTGGAAGGACATTTGAATGCCACGTGTAATAAATGTTGTTTATAAAAAAAATTATGATTTTGATATTTTTTGGAAATTTCCCGGTGTGGTACTCCATTTTGTATATAGTATAGATTTTATTTTCTGGTTTTAAGAGCTTTCAATGCAATTTTTCGTATGTTTCTCATCCTCGCTTTTCCGTGTTTGGATAGGTACAGAAGGTAAAAGTCAAAAATGAGTTTGACTATTCTTATCATAACTCAATTTTTTAATTTATAAAAGACGTTTTTCAATTTTTTTGAAAATTATATAAGAAGTTTCACATTCTATTAAAAAATTATATATTGAATAATAAAATAATTTGTTGATTATTGATTGATATAGCATTATTTGAGATATCGAACTACACTGATTTTATTGTGTACTTTATCTGTAAATATGTTTTCTGTAGAAGAATTTTTTTCTAGGTGATTCCGAATATAAATATTATCTATTAAATTGGTATTTTATTTCATTTTTAATATTTCTTTAATACTAAATGTATTTTTTAATAAATATTTAATTTTGTGTTTTCTAAATTTAATTCGTGTATTTAATATTTCATCTAACCATTTTTACACAATCAAATATAGTATCATACTTCAAGTAGGAATTCCTTTATATAGTAATATAAAGTACCATCTAATATATGCCTAATTGAAATAATATTGTAATTAAGCTTTTTATAAGGAAGTAACATATCAAATGATAATTTTTTTCTCTGTGTATTTCAAGAAAATCCATTATATTTCCCAAATATAAATCTTTAAAACATTTCTCTTTTATTAAACATTAAAAAAAAGTTAAACCATAGTAAAAAAACAAAATACTTACCGTAAAAAAATTGATCGACTTATATAAAATAGATAACTTTAAACTTCATAAACATAAAAAAATTAAAGAGAATATAATTTTAGTAAATAAAAAAATAAACATTTATAAACTATTTATAAATTTTCGATTTTTTATCCAATTAAAAGCTCCAACTCTTACGTGTACTATCATCTCTATAGCATTGGCATGGAAACCCTAGATTTCAGAGGGTGCTGTATGAATGTGCGTTAGCATAGATGTGACATTATTATAATTTATCTTTATATATGTAACCTTTTAATTAAGTTCTGGCTTTGTAAATAAATGTACAAAATTTAAAATAATAGTCTTATTGGAAATTGGAATGAACCAACTCAATTTATTCTCTTCACTTTCCACAGGGGGTGACTTGGTTTGTTGGATTTTGCAAAGCCTTTCAATGTGTTTCACAATCTCAATGCGTCACTGAGTGGTCAATACACATACAAATTTATTCTCTTACAACTAGATAGCTCTTATTCAAAATTAAGGAGTGCTTCTTTAATATATTAAGATTTATTTTAAAAATATTTTGTAACATATATTTTTAATATATATTTGGATTAATTATAAGATATATATACTATGTTTGATAAAGCCATCTTTAATTAATGATGCTCAACATGCTACCCTAGTCTCATAATCAGGAATTGAATTCGCAATCGTTGCCACCAATTGTCCTACGTTGTAGTTTCTCCGTCGCCGCCCTTGCCACCATGGCTGCCACCACCACCATAGTCTGTGTTGGTTGTTCATAAATTTTTTATAATTTTTTAAATTTAGTTATTGTGATATTTTTTTATATTGGGAGATTGCTATTTGATATTGTGCCTGACTTTGAATATATTTTAATTATGTGATGCTTTTGACAAATTGTATCGTTTTTATTTTTGGAAAATTCATATTCTAGGTTATGTAAATTCAAAATTACTTGAAATAATAATTTCGTAAATTTGTAAGAATCTACTTGATATTAGAAATTGCGGAAGATATGATACATTGAAAAAAAATTGTGTATAATATAGTTGTTTTTAATGATTTCTTTATTGAACGTGTAAACCTAATTTGTTCTATTTAACATTAAAATTATATTATTGTAATTATTGATTTGATAATAACGTATATATTATTTAAATTTATTTTCTCTTACATTAGGTTAACTTTAGATTTTCGTTTAAGATGTAAATATTATGTAAAACCATCAACTTAAAAAATTTATATGAATTCTTATATATAAGAACAAGAGAAAAGAGAACTAAGAATCAATATATTGAATTTTGATATCTTGTTTAACAGTTTGAATTAATTATTTTTTAATAATTTATTAGTATGCATATTTTAATATATGTTATATATATTTCATGAAATTTAGTTTATTATTTTGTGTGGATCTTCGATTATATATGAGATTGTGATTACAATCTAGTTGATTATTGCTTTCATTTCGTATAACTTAAAAATTAATGTGAAATCTTGTTAAAATTTTGTAAAATATAAGAAATATTAATTGAAAAATATGTACTAATAAATTATAATAAAAAATAAATATTTATGGATGAGATTGGGTCACACTTCTCATTGAAAAAAATTACACTTATATGCATTTAGAGAATACTAATGGCAATGATAACGTGTATGAATGGAGTAAAGTTTAATTATCCTTCCATTTAAATATAAGAAGTCTAGATGATAATAAATTAAAGAGTACCTATTCATTAATAAACTATGTTTATTTATGAACTAATTTCAAATTATTATATGTTGAAATATTTTATGGATGTCCAATCCTTTAATTATGAAGCCATTCAAATACATTATATGATGATATTAAAATAATTTATTGACTTAGCTTTTTAATTATGTTTTATATTTTAAATCATTAATATTTTCAATACTTATTTATAATTATTTTTATATCCTTTATTATATCAAATTATATTGAATTATGAATGTTTTCCTTTAAAATTAAAGAAAATTTATGTTTTAATATGATATTGTTAATTGTTGATTAGCTATGAAACAAAATTGATATATGTTGATTGTTAAATAGGGGCAAATAAAAAAATAAACACAACGACTATTATATAATCATAATAACTTTTGAATGTAGCACATACGATGACGATTATAAATAAAACTATTGTTATATGTTTCCACAATAAAAAAATATTTTAAAATAAAGTGGCACGTATAACAATGTTTTGTTCTCAAGTGTTGTGTTATGTACTACACATGATAATTATTGAAGTTGTCTTAGAAGATCCCAAATTTCAACAATAAGTCTAACGATGTTTCTTAAAAATGTTATTAAAGGGTATTTTTAACCATCAATAAAAAGTATTTTTATACCTTATTAAAACCTTTTTTCCAATGATGAACTATAAAAGGAAAATAAATAACAAATTTAATATCAATTTGATGTGATTTGTATTCATAACTAGATTTTATTCACAATTACAATATATATATATATATATATATTAGCCTTAGGCATTCATAACACTAATTAAGACATCCAATTCATCTTTATGAGCCAACTTTTTTTACTGCACCCCTTTCCAATTCGTTTTTTCAACATGATTTTTTCTTCTTCTTGTGTTTCACATGATTGAAGACGAGCAAAGTGTGATTAGCATGCTATGCCACTTAGTAGGACCATGCCCCAAAAGCATTTTAGCTTAAGGTGGTTTGTGCCTTGTTTTGCACCTTCTATGCTGCAAGAACCTTTTGTTAACTATTTATTCATGAATTCTTTGGAGAGCATCATTCTCTGATTATTTTAGGATGACAATGGATATGTCAATTGCTAGGGGAAAGTACCCTCAAAATTCTTCTACTTAATAGTTAAAATATATTTGAACTAAATGCAAATCATATGACATCAATATATTAAAGAGACATTATTAATTTCTAGGTGGAGCTAGTCTATTGATTGTTGTACTATAACGTCCCACTATTTCTTTTCATTTTAATTATCATTGTTTTTCAAATATTATAATCATAAATATAAAAACAATCTCAAAGTAAATGGAAAAACCTAAAGAAAATATTATCAAACCTGTAACATAATCCAAAATATGTTCTTTAAAATTATTTAAATCCAAACAACGTTCAAAATAATATTATCTCACAACACAATTAAACTCAACTTTATAATATAAATTTTTCTCATCGTAGGAATATCTTTTCCAAACTAAACTATAAATTTTACTTTTCTTTATTTGCATTATCATATGCTCACCACCTAATTTATTAGTTGAAAGATATATTAAACTTCCAATTAAGCTTCATTAAAACACAAACATCTACTTTGAAATCATCATTATATGACAACTTCTCATTTACAATAAGGAGTGTGTTTGTTGCTTTGTAATTTTGCATATGCAACTTTAATATTTCCAAGGCAGATTTTTATCTATAAAATGAAAATTATTGCATGAATTTTGTATATATTCATTTTAAGAAAATAATTAATTTTTTCTAAATTACTCATTTCGAATTAATTTTTCATGTCATTCTTATATTTGTTTTAAGAAGTTGACTATCGTCAATGACTAGCAAATCATTAATATATAAGGACACAATGAGATGTCTTTCATTACTTGACATTTAATAGCAATCACTTAGATACTTTAGTAAGAGGCTTTATTTTTTTTAAGGCCTGAACTTTCTTCTCACTCATTATGATCATACCATTCTTATCATATGATAAAGGTTAGCTAACCACATGTAAATCAGTCACCAAAATTAGTGATTGAAAAAAATTAGTAGCAATTAGCGATTGAAAAAGTGACTGAATTTTATTAGTCACAATTAGTGACAAAAATAACAACCGAAAATTGTTTTAGTAAGCATAAGTTATTTAGTGACCAAAATAACAACCAAAACAATCGGTGGCTAAATATCGGTCGCGAAATCTGTCGCTATTTATAGGAAAATTTTTAATATAATTTTAGTGACCGAATTTGCCACTGAAAAATAAATAATTAGTGACCACTTGAAATTCAATCGCTAAATGTAAATATTATTGCTAATTAGTGATCAAAATACAATTGGTCGCTAAATTTAAATATTATTGACATTAGCGACCAAACTGAAATCGGTCGCTAAATTTAAACAAATTAGCGACCGAATTACATTTAAATATCACATTTTGTGTGGATATATTCTAAAGGGATGTGTTTATTAATCTCTTGTGTGTCAAGAGAGGTGGGATCATCCTTAGTATGTTTAAGGAAGTGTTTTTCTTTTTCTTTATTTGTTTTTACATATTCTCACTGCATTAGTGTTTGTAATTGCATTTAAAGATAGTGGGGAAAATCATCACGTTTTGTGGTGGTTGGACATTGAATGTAGGATTGGCTAAATCCGAACTAGTATAATTCTCTGTGTTCTTTCTCCCTTTCTCTCTCTCTCTCTATATTTTACTGCTTTCAGATTATATTTACATATTGTTATCTCAAGTGTTTCTGTCATATCTTAAGGAAAATACGAATCCTAGTGTTTAAAATTAAAAGTAAAGTTGAAAATTATTTTAAACTAGAAAAAGTTTTAAAAACCCAATTCACCTCCCCCCTCTTCATTTCTGCACTATCATTATTTCTAACAATTGGCCTTAGAGCTAGTTTTTGAAAGTTACTCAAAATCAAAGATCCTTATGGCAAGTAAAAATCAAAGTTTTATTTTAGGTGCTTCTATTCATAGACCACCACTCTTTACTGGTGAAAACTATCCCTTTTAGAAAAAAAGGATGAAAATTTTCCTTAGCTCAAATGATTAAGGTGTTTGGGATGCAGTTGTAAAATGTCTGTTTATTTCTATGATTACTGTTGATAAAGTGCAGGTACTAAAGGAAAGATCTTAATGGACAAGAGAGGAGTACAACGAACATCAATGTGATATAAGGGCTTGTAATATGATATCATCTGCTTTAACTGTTGATGAGTTTTATAAGTTATCCGACTGTACAAAGCAAAAGAAATGTGGGACACTCTTGAACTCACACATGAAGGCACAAAGGATGTCAAAAGATCAAGAAAAAATACCTTGATTTAAGAATATGAGGTATTCTGCATGAGCAAAAGAGAAACCATCTATGATGTTCAGAAAAGATTTACTCATATTGTAAATCACCTCAAGGCTTTAGGTAAGAAATTCGATACTGAAGAATTGAATGTAAAAATATTAAAATCTTTGGACAGGACATGGCAACCTAAAGTGACAGCAATGATGGAGTCAAAGAATCTCACCAGCATGACCATGATTACTTTTTTGGAAAACTTAGAGAACATGAGATTGAGCTTGATCACTTCAAAGGAGAAGAAGAAGATATAAAAAAGAAAGGTATTGCTCTCAAAGTTGAATCTATTAAGGAAGAGAGTAGTGATATAGATGATGATCTAGAATGCAATGACATCAACATGTTTGTCAAGAAATACAAAAAGTTCATCAAGAACAAGAACAAAGGTAATTTTAAGAAAGGTAAGAAATCTGAAAATTCAAATCCCCTTGATAACTATAAATGTTATGGTTGTGGAAAAAGAGGACACTTGAGGTCAGATTGCCCAAACCTCAAGAAGTCTGAAGAGAAGGAAAAGAAAAGAAGAAATCTTGTGATAAAAAGAAAAATAAAGCATATATTGCCTGGGACGATGATGAAGTAAGCTCCTCCCAAAGTTCAAGTGAATCAGAAGAAGAAGCAAACATTTGCCTTATGGCGGACGATGCTGAATCCACAAGCAGCAAGGTGAGTGATTCTGGTCTTTCTAATGATTATGATGAATTACTTGAAGAATTTCTTGATCTGTGTGAAAAATATAAAAAGAACTCACATCTCTTCATAATAAACTGAAAAATGATTACAAAAATATTGAAAAGAAAATTGTTGATTTGAAAGAAGAAAAAGAGGTTTTGAAAGAGGATTTGGAAAAGGCAAAAATTCCATGTAAGTGTAAATAAAAAATTCCTATTTGTGAAGAATGCAAAGTTTTTGCTAATTAAATTTCTTATCTCGAAATGTCTCTTTCAAAATTCACCATGGGAAAACAAAGTTTGAACAATGTTTTGGATATGCAAAAAGGAGTGTATCAAAAAGTAGGGCTTGGATATACATTTAAGGGTAATAAAAAACCCACTAAAACTATGTTTGTGAAAGGTGAAACATCCAATACAAAGAAGGTTTTTGAAGAGAAAAAGTTTTCAAGAAAACCTAATGTTCCTGCATGTTTTTATTGCATGTATAAAGGTCATTCTGTAAATAGATGCAATATTCGATGTTTTAGTGTTCCTAATGGGAAATATAAATGGGTTCCCAAAATAAAAATTAATTCTAACCCATGAGGACACTAATAAGTAATTTTAGGGGGCCAAAATAATTCTTGATTATTTTGTAGGTTGGTTCCAAATTCAAAAAGTCTATTTGATGTTTTGATAGCAGGTGTTCAAGACTTATGACGGGAGACAAAAGCATCAACTAGCTGATATCTTTACCAAACCCTTACCCCGAGATAGATTTTATGAGCTTAGAAGGGATCTAGGTATTGTTGATGGTAATTCTCTTGATTAATTTATGTTTATTGATGTATTTTTTATGTTAATTGCTTGAAATTATATGATTTTTCGTAAAACTGGTTTAATCGCGAATATAATCGATTACATTTCGTATCATAATCGATTAAAAGGGCTATTTGTGAAATTGTTTTCATACATAATCAATTACATTGTTACATAATTGATTATCTGTAACGTTTTGTGTTGTTTTATTTTAAATTTCTCTTATTTAATCGATTATTCGACTTTCATAATCGATTATTTTTCTGGGTTTTTCGTTCTGAGTTAGTTTTTGAGCAAATAATCGATTATGCTCAACCCATAATCGATTAAATGCGTCGTTCTGAGTTTTTCTGTACACTATTTTTGAACATTGGAGCTTTGAAACTTGTGTTATTCATCCTACAACGGCTATATTCTTTCCCCAACGACTCTATTAGCATTAATTTAGTGATTTGGAGGCAGATTACACGTCTATAAATACCGAGGTTGAGAATCAAAAGGCCACTTCAGTTTTTTTGCTCTATTGTTGTTCTTACTCTTCTGTTATATCTTGTGCATGAATTTTCTGCTCTGTATTAATGTTGTTAGCCCAAACTTTGCTGCTACAATTCAACATTCATTCATGGTTGATCAAAGAAGAAGAAAGATGCCTGCAAGAAGGAAAGGCAAAGCCCCAATGAGCTCTCACCAGTAAGAACAAGAAATGAGGCAACCTAATTTTAGTGGGTGGATTTCAGATGAAGACATCCAGAGGGCTTATTTGGATCACTGGAAAGACAGTAAAATTCTTACTCCAAAATTTCTATCTTGTGATTTTTTTAGATCTCATAGTTTCACTTTTCAGGAACTCCTAGTCCCAAGCGGACTAAAGACTTTTGTGGAAATGGAATGCCCTTTCTACCCTGATTTGGTAGGAGTGTTCTATCTAAATTTAACATCTCCTATAGGTACTCCAAGTACAAAGGTAAAAGGAGTGAGGATTGTTCTAGATGAAGACGTTTGGCAAACTGTGGTTGGTTTATCCATTGAAGGCGGAATAAATATTACATATGGATTTGAAGGTTTCAACAAGCTAGCGAAATTTTGCAAATTTTGCAAGGACCCAAATCTTCGGGTGGATAGTCTCTATAAAGTTGGTGACGTTAAATTAAATGAAAGGATGTTGCATTATGTTATTTTCTGGATTTTAGCTGCTAGAAGAACTAACCATGCTCAGCTTACAAAAGAGGATATTTTGCTAATGTATGATTTTTTCAATGATGTTACTATCGATTGGCCAGCCATCATAACTGAAATTATGTTCAAGGCCACTAGGCTATCTACTTTTGCTTTACCTTATCCAGTGTTTATTTCTAAAATATTGGAATACAAAGGCGTAGATGTAACAGGAGAAACAAAGAAGATTTTGCTCAGCAATAGAAAAATAGGAAAAAGTGTCCTACGTCATATGGGGTTAATTGAACAAGGCAACAATTTTATACAAAGAGGTGATGAAACTCCCATGGAGGAAGATAAAGAAAATGACGGTCAACCACCACCAGGATCCATGGAAGCCAATATCTACTCAAGAATGGACAACATCCTAAATTTACAGATTCAACACTATGATGATCTTTGTTCAAGACTCTCAAGGCTCAACAGGAGAGTATATAGACTTGAAAGAAAACTGGAAATTGATGATGTATCTCCAGAAGAAGATAATATAAGATCATCCAAAGGCAAACAACTAATTGATGAAAATGAGGTTGAAGAAGATAGGGACAATGAGGAAACTGAATAGGATGATTAATCACTGGCTCATTGCTCCAACGTCTTTTTATCTTTTTCATTTTTTTCCTTGTTTTCTGTTGATATCTGTATGTTTTCTCTCAATATATTCTGCTCAATTTATGCTTTTGTTGTGTGACTCTATGTTTTTTTTTAACATTTTGATTTTGTTCAAATAGGGGAAGAAAAATATGTGATTGATTAAGGGAATATCATAATTAACTTAAGCATTAAAAGCAAAGCTTAAGGGGGAAAAGGAAATATCTCTATGCAATAAATTTCTGAAAATTCAAATTATGAATATTTGATATTTGTTGATTGATAATTGATTAATATAAGATTGCTTATATTATTTCCTTTGTGGACTAAGATGGAGATATTCATACAATATTTTCTAAGGCTATTTTCAGGATATCAATCTAAGTCTTTATGTTTTTTTATCACCATAAAAAAGGGGGAGATTGTTGATTTAATTCAAGAATAAGTGCAGATATTATTTGAAGAATTAAATTAAAAAAGAATGCTAAAAATTGGTGTTTTGATGATGAAGATACAAAGCTTATTGTAACATTAAAGACTTGATTTTATCCCAAAAAGAAAGGAGAATAAAGGCTAATCAAATATTCAATCATGGGAAATTAAAGTAATCAAGGATGGAGATCTTGAAGATTTGCTCAACAGCTGAAGAATCAAGTTTAGAAGTTTCAGTTTTGGGTGTTGGATAAAAAGAGTAAGTCATACTTTCCCCTCAAGACCATTTAAATCTTGAGAGCAAGTCATATTTTCGCAAAAAGCTTTTTCTATGCTTTTAATCAATTAGAAATCGAAACAAAATCGATTATATCACTTAAAATTTGAATTAAACAAGTTTAACGAACAAAATAATTGATTAAGTATTTTGATAATCAATTATATTGCTTTTTGGGTTGCATATAATCGATTATGGCTTTAATCTAATCGATTATATCAGGAAAAATATGTTTTTCAGATTTTCTCTGAAATAATCGATTATGGCTTTTATACAATCGATTAAATACGATGTTTTTGGGAATTAAAAGCTAAATCAACCTAAGAATGGAAACTTTAAGTTGTTTTCAAATTATAAAATGAATGGCAAGGTCTTAGGTTTACACACAACTAATTAAACACAAAAATATAGTGTTCTTGCGCTCTAATATTTTCGAAGCCGCTTTCTTGTTCTCTCAAGGTTGATCTTAGTTCTTGGAAGTGGTGATTGTTCTGTGCTTAAGCTTTCATATCCAGCACTCATCTAGTGTTCTCTTTCCTGTTTACTAGTTTATGTAATTCATCCCTTGGATCTATTCTGAAGGGAGGTGTTTATTGATCTCTTGTGTGTCAAGAGAGGTGGATCATTCTTAGTGTGCCTAAGGAGGTGTTTTTGTTTATCTTTGTTTGTTTTCACATATTGTCATTGCATTAGTGTTTGTAATTGCATTTAAAGATAGTGGGAAAAATTATCACGTGTTTGTGGTGGTTGGGCACTGAATGTAGGATTGGCTAAATCCGAACTAGTATAATTTTCTATGTTCTTCTCCCTTTCCCTCTCTTTATATTTTTCTGCTTTTGGATTATATTTACATATTGCTATCGCAAGCGTTCCTATCATATTTTAAGAAAAATCCGAATCCTAGTGTTTAAAATTAAAATTAAAGTTAAATTATTTTAAACCAGAAAAAATTTTAAAAAGTCAATTCATCACTCTTGATTTTTGGACTATCATTATTTTTAACAGATATGGATCAAAATTATTTAAATATTAATCTCAAAATAATTAGCGACCAATAACAATTCAGTTGCTAATTATAAATACGAATGCAAAAGAACCACCGAATTGTAGTCAGTTGCTAATTATAAAAATATTTAAATACAAATATTAAATTTTAAAAATAATTAATAACCACTACTAATTCGGTGGCTAAATGTAGATATTATTTCAAATAGCAATCGAACTAAAATTGGTCGCTAAATAAAAATTTATTAAACTTTATATATGTTTAATATTTTTTATTTATTATATTTAAAAAATCTACTATCAAATAATCTTTAATATCAATTGTATGATAATTTATAATATTTATTTTTATATAAATTTTTAATTTTTAGTTGATATTAATTATTTATATTTGTTATTTATAAAGTTAAATTTTTTTATTCATTAGTTTTTTATTTATACAATATTTAATATACTATTGATATGAAGTAAAAAAAATACTTTTTTAAAATTAAAAATTTTATTTAACTATTCATCCATTTATGATAAAAACTATGAATTTTTTTATACCAAAGATTACAAAACTAAAAAAAATTATTTTAAACAAACTTAAAATTTAATAAATTTATGAAGACTAAAATTGTAAATAATAAAATCTAAATATAAATAAATAAATATTAAATCTAAATTTATATATTATTATTAATAGTTAGAATATATATTTATGTATTGAAGTATTTTATTAATTTTATTTATATCATTTTATTAATTTTTTAATATCTTTTAGTTATAATTATATTTTTAAATATTTTAAATTTTTATCAATTATTCATATTGTAAATATTAGAAACATTATTTTAAAATTATCAATTAAAATCATTGATTATTATTCAATTGAAGAAAAAAAATCTCATAATTTAATTATATTAATAATTAATCGTTATAGTAATATAAAATGTTATTAAAATAAATAATCATAATTATGAAATTAAATTTTAATTATTTCAATAATTATACTAATATTAAAAAGCAATGTAATAATATAAGTAAAAAATCTTGTCTTTTTAAAATATTAGTATATTTTTAATTATACTAAAAATATTTGAATTTATTTGTTTGATCTTTTAATATTAAATTTTTTATTTGTGTTTGAGATTATTAGAAATGTCATAATTAATATTTTTAAATTTATTAAAAAGAAATTTAATGATACTATATTCTGACATTTGATTTTTATTATTAAAAGTTTAAAATAAATAATTTATAATTAAGTTTGAAATTATTAGTACTTAATTATAGAATAGATTTGAACATATCATATAAGATTATTATTCAATTAAAAAAATTGAAATAATATTTTATTATTTCAAATTTAAATCGTATTTGTTGGATCGAATTTTGTTTTAAAAAAAAAAACGTTGTCTAAAGCACGATTTGAAGGTGCAGAGCTTCACCCTTTTAAATTATGTTGTAAGGTACGATTTTTTTTTTTTCAATTTAAAATCATCATTGCTCTTTATGCCCATATTAGTAAATTTGAAACTAAATTATACCAAAATAATTAAAAACTAATAATACTATACCAATACCATACAAATACCGCACTAGTCTATCATATTAATAGTAATATACTAATATTGTAGTAAGAAACTATACTAATAGTAACTATCAATTACTATAATTACCTATTAATAATTCTTAATATTGTACTAAGAAACTATACTAATAGTAATTATCAATTACTATAATTACCTATTACTAATTAATAATTATTAATTACCTGTTAGTACTTAGTAATTAGTAATTATTAAAATATTATAATATTAATTACTTTTTAAATATTATAACAATTTTTTTTTTAAAATAAATCACAATTAATATTATTTTTTAATTTATTGTTACTAATTATTATTATTATTATTAATATATTACTATACTAATATTAAATACTATACTAATATTAATATATAAGTATCTCCATAAAAAATTCTTTAAATATAAACTAATTTATAGAAAAAAATAATTATTTATTATATTTATTAAACTATTTTTAAGATATAATTAAAAATTATTCTTTAGACATTATTAATTCATTTAAGAGACTAATTTTTCGTAGATAAAATTAGAATATAATATTTTAGTTTGTAATTATAATATAAATAGAACAATTTCTTTTTAGTTTCCACTCTTTCTCATTCTTTTAGATAGTTTTGAACTCAATTTGATACAATATCTTTCTCTCTTTTTGTTTTCTCTTTCACCAATTGCTTAATAAATTAACTTCTTCTATTTCTTCTCCTTATAGAAGATTCTAGTGTGATAAAAAAGAAGATTGAGGATTTAATTTAAATATTTTAGAACAAATATTAAAAAATATTACTGAAAAAGTAGGAAAAGATATATTTAATTATAAACATTTGAACTTATTTTTTTAATCTTTTAATATTAAATTTTTTATTTATATTTTTATTTATATTTAAGAATATTAATGATGTCATAATTAATATTTTAAAAATTATTAAAAAGGAATTTAATAATACTGAATTCTAACATTTTAATTTCATTCTTTAAAGTTTAAAACAAATCATTTGTAATTATTTTTGAAAAATTATTACAACTAAAAATACTTTAGTTATTTTTTATCTAACATATATTTTAAAGTTTTTCTTTATAATTGAAATAATTGTGTAGTATATAATTACAATTGAGTAATTCTTTGAAAGGCACAACTTAATATTAAAAAATACTTCTATTTTTTTAATTTTAAAAGTAGTTAAAAGAAAATACTTTTATAATCTTCAAAGCATATTTTTCAAAAATTTGTTCAAAAAGTACAATGAATATATTTCGAAAACAAATTTGTGGTTCATAAAATTAGAATCCAAAGTTTTTGTTTCTAATCATCATATTAATAGAAATATAATTTTGTAGTAACTATTATTGAACATTAGATACTGATTTAGTCTCCATTGTAAAAGACAAGTCAATTATAAATTAATTTATTGATTATGTTATGTAAAAATCAATTTAATAGCTAAATATATAGAGAAAAATTAATCTTTAAATTAATTTGTAAATAATAAATATATATCATCAAAATATTATTATTATTTCTTTTATTTATGAATTTAATATTTTATATTAAAAATTAATAAATAATGACTATGGAAAATCTTACAATTTAATTTATACAATTTGTTGTAGTTAGTTTGCTTCAATGGACATCTCCGAAGATAGAAAATGGATGTATAAAAGATTAGATGAACATCTAACATATGAATTTAGAGAATGAGTGCATAAATTTTTACAATATGTTATTGCTCAACAAAAGTTTGTACAACAAGGTGAAATGTTAAGATGTTCATGTGTTAAATTTAAGTTTTCAAGTTTGTGGACCAAGTTGGGTGGGATCTTTATGAATATAGGGATTCATGCCTAATTATTACAAGTGGAAAAACCATGGTGAAGGGTTGCCACAATTTCCCTCTGTGGTTGTTGAGAGTTCATATCATGGAACTTTTGAGCCAAGGGAATAATTAGGTCCTTGCTATCAAATGATCATGGATCATGTCAAACCCTCAATTAACCACCTTATAGAAGTACAAGATGTAATTGGACCACAATACATGGAGGAAAATTCAGATCCTTAAACTAAAAAATTCTTTGACATGCTAGCTAATGCTCAAGCACCCTTATGGCAAGGATGTGAGAATCATTCAAAATTATCAGTTTCTTTGGAAGCTCTAAGCTTGAAATCTGATTATAATATGTCTTAAGGATGTTTCAATAGAATGTTCAAACTTATGGGGGAAACTATGCCAAAAGATCATCGAATGGTGACTAACTTTTTTGAAGCTAAGAAGTCGGTGGAAAAATTTGGTTTGGGTTGTATGAAAATTGATTGTTGCCCAAAAGGATGCATGTTGTGTTACAATGAAAATTCACATAAGAGTATAACTAATTTCTTTATTTGTGGAATGGATCGATATAAGATAGTTAATAGGAGGGGAGTTGAAAAGAAGATTTTTGTTACAAAGATGAGGTACTTTCCTATTATTCCTAGACTTAAAAGGTTATACTCTTCAATTGTTACTGTACCTCACATGAGATGGCATAATGAGAATCAAAGGGACCCATCTATTATGTGTCATCCATTTGATGGAGAAGCTTGGAAGCATTTTGATATAATGCATCCGGAGTTCAGTCAAGACCCAAGAAATGCCATATTAGGTTTGTGTACAGATGAGTTTAATCCTTTTGGTCAATATGGGAAAAATTATTATTATTGGTCGGTTATCCTAACTCCATACAATCTTCCACCTACCATGTGCATGAAGAGGGAATTTATGTTTTTGACTATCTTAATTCCAGGTCCTTCAAATCCAAAGCATAAGATTGATGTGTTCTTGCAACCACTTTTAGATGACTTGTGCACCTTATGGACTGAAGGGATATTGACTTATGATGTGTTATAGAGGAAAAAATTTATGATGAAAGCTGCTTCGATGTAGACAATTAATGACTTTCCAGCTTATAGCATGTTATTGGGTTGGACAACTTCTGGTAGACTTGCTTGTCCTATATGTATGGAAAGAACAAAGGCATTCTATCTTAGTCATAGCCACAAGATCTCATGTTTTGATTGTCACCGCCGATTTCTTTCATTTGATCATCCATTTAGGAGGAATAAAAAGACATTCAAGAAGAAGTTTTTTGAGACTAGCCCCCCTCCTCCACGTTTGTCTAGTCTTGATATTTGGAATAAGGTTGTACACTTACCAGTTTGCTACGAATTACAAGAACAAGAAAATATTCCTGAATATGGTATTACACATAATTGGAAGAAACAAAGTATTTTCTGAAGGTTTCCTTATTGGAAAACCCAACTTTTACATCATAATATTGATGTTATGCACACAGAGAGGAATGTGTTCATGAATGTGTTTGACGTTGTGATGGATATGAAAGGCAAAACTAAGGATACAAATAAGGCTCGATTAAATGTAGCAGAAATATGCAATCGAAAAGAGTTAGAGTTGAAAGACATTGGATGTGGTAAAGTTATCAAACCAAAGGCAGCATATGCATTCACCAAATCCCAAAGAGTCTCTATTTGTGAGTAGGTTAAAGAACTTAAGTTGCCAGATGGATATAGTTTTAGGAAGATGTGTTGACCTGAATCAAGGAAAGTTACATGGGATGAAAAGTCATGATTGTTATGTTTTCATGCAACGATTGCTTCCAATTGCATTTGACTCATTGCCAAAATCAATTTGGAAAGTACTCGTTGAACTTAGTCTTAACTTTAGAGAATTAACTTCCACAACACTAAATGTTGAACACTTAAGAGTTATAGAAGAAAATATACCTATGTTATTGTGTAAATTGGAACAAATATTCCCACCAAGCTTCTTTGATTCAATGGAACATCTTCCAATGCATCTACCTTATGAGGCAAAAGTTGGTGGTCCACTCCAATATCGTTGGATATATCTATTTAAGAGGTATGTTTAGACTAATCACTTTTACACCATTTCAAAAATATTTTATTTTAAAAATTCCATCTTTATGTTCGTTTTTTAGGTTCTTACACTCTTTAAAAAAGAAAGCAAAAAATAAAGCTAGGGTTAAGGGCTCTATTTGTGAAGCTTACTTGGTGGAAGAAAAATCTACCTTTGCCTCCTTTTATTATCCTGATCATGTTGAAACAAGAAGGACTAGGATTCCTCGCATTGTTGATGTTGGTGAAGGTTCTTCATCCACTCCTCCTATTTCAATTTTCAATTACTTGGGAAGAACAATTGGAAAAGGTCAAACATGTTGTCTCCACCAAAGAGACTTTGATGTTGTCCACTTGTATGTTCTTCAAAATTGTGAAGTGGTTCAACAATACTTTGAGTAAGATGTTGTTCACTCCTTTCTCATTGAAGTTACTTATGCTATTTTGTGTGGTTTGAGTAATTTATTATTTCTTTGCAGTATTTATATTGAATATTTAAGAGATATCGATCTTACTGTATCTGATGCCCAAATTGACCAAGATATTGCATCCTATTTTCCTACATGGTTTAAACAATATGTAAGTTTTTAACTTACATGTTATGCAAATGTCATTCTGTCGTACATAGTCTAATTTATAATGTCATTGCTCTTTCATTTAGGTTCTAAATCCAGAAAATAATATTCAAGATCCATTATTGGTTAATTTGGCATGGGGTCCTAAGAGAAAAGTTGAATCGTGGCCTATGTATGTTATCGATGGATACAAATTCCACACTATTCTTTGGAGTGAAGACATGAATTCCTTTAACTATGATGTTTATGTATGAGGAACCAATGGTCAATTAGATTCAGATTTCTATGGATTATTGTCAAATATTATTCAATTACAGTATACTGGCTTGCCAATAATGAATTTAGTTCTCTTTTAGTGTGAATAGTTTGATAATACTCTTAATTTAGGAACCAAAGTAGATAATAAGTATGGAATCATTCAAGTAAAGCAATCATGGAGGTATAATAAAGCATATGATCCTTTCATTTTTGCACAACAAGCAGAACAAGTTTATTATACAAAATATCCAGAGGGACACCAAGGTTGGTTGGATGTAATTGAGACAAAAGCTCGCAGTAGAATCACTGATAATATAGTAAGTCAAGTTGAGCATGAGATTCCATACCAAGATGATGAGCTTATACAACTTCAAGTAGTGCTACATGTTGATCTAGACTTCATTAATGATTCTCTTGCTCATGTTGATGGTGTGGGAGAAGAAATAGATATAAAATTACTAAATCAAACAAACCTAGATGAATATGAGGAGGAATACATTTCAAGTGAGGGCTAGATTGAGAGTGATTTTGATGATACAGATATCTCTTCAATAATTGATTACGTTTGGGTAATAAGGTTTGAGTCTTTTCATCCTAATTAGCTTTTTTGTTCACTCAAAATTCATTGTTGAAGGTTATTTAATTTCTTACATGTTATATATGTAATAAGTTCTACTTGCAGATGCCACAACGGGGTAGAGGTGGTGGTCGTAGACCACCTTATCGTAGTGGTCGAGGTGTTAGTGTTGGTAAGAGAGCTTCACCTAGCAAAAACTCTCCTAATTCTTCTATTCATCTAACAACCATGGAGTCTACTCGTCTTATCCTTCAAAGACCAATAGTTCATACAATTCAGGAGGAAGAAATTGGACCTATGGTTGGAGAATCAATTCCTACTACCTTCTCTACAAAGACCATTATGAATCAACCTACACCAATAGATGGGTCACTTACACCTGAGTATGATTCCGGCAATGTGGTTGATCAAAGGCCCTGGTTATCAACAAACCAAGGAGAGTAAGTGTATTTTAACTTAATTATTATTCTTCGATTTGTCATTTTGTTCATGTAGCGGTTTGGTAATATGTTTGAACATAGATTTACACCAGCAAATGGTGCTTCTACTATAATATCTCAGATCATCAAACAAAAATTTGATGAATCAAGTCCCACTTGGAAAAAGGTTGGACATGACCTTCGAGATAGATGGTTTGGAGAGTTTAAGGTAATTTGAATTATGGTTACATTAAAAATGTCATTTTATTATTCTATCGTGTCTTTTTGCTAACTAATCTTTCATGTAGAAAGAGTATAGGTGGGATCCGGAACAAAAGCAAGTCATAAGATCTATTTTTTATAAAAAAGACTCACAAATTTTTAAAAATGCAGTTATGAATGGTCAGGATAAGGGGAACTGGATTCCACCAGATGTTCTAGCATTGTTGGACCTACATTGGAGTTATACAGAATTCCAAAACAAGAGTGTCATTGCCAAGACAAATTGGGCTATTGAGAAGGGAGCCTCAACCTACTGTGGTGGTTTCATATCTACTGTAGCTCACTTTGAGAATATGGTAATTTTATTGTATTTTTGTACATTTAATTTAAATACAATATATTAGACTTAAGGTACTAAATTTTATCTTGTGTTTAAATATATGTAGACTAAGGAGTTTCAACGACAACTAACTGCTTGGGAGGTTGTCGAGAGGACAAAGAAATTAAAGACCGGAGAATGGGTCAATGATAAGACTCGTGAACTTGCAGTATGATTAACCTCTAAGTTTAATTTAATTTTTGTTATGTCTTATCTTCACAAAAATTATATTTGACTTTATTTTTAGGAGAAATATAAGCAACACAGAGAAGAAGCCCAACAACATAACTTGGTTGAAGGCTCATCTTCACAAGACTCTCCTATTGTCTCCATTGATGACAATGAAATATACTTCTCAGTTGTTGGAGGTGGAAATAAAAAAGGAAATTTGTATGGTCTTGATGCATTGAGCCAAAAGTTCACTACTTCAGGTGCTCAGTCTTCTACCAGCCAAACTCCGGTGGTTCATCAAATAGAAGAAACACGTGAGACTATTCAGAAGTTAAATGCTGAACTTATAGCAAAAGATGCTAAGGAGAGGACACTTGAAGACAAGATGGAGCAATTGATGAAAAATCACTAGGAGCAAAGTGAAGGCATACACCAACAAGAAGAGCAAATGAAACTTATTTTACAACACATTCAGATGAAGAATCCTATGTCTGGTCCTGCTCATCCTACTACGAGTGGAGATGACATATTAGATCACATTTGTGATAATATACCGGAGGACTAGTACTTGCATATTTAATTACATAGTGACTTTGAATCTTGTTTACTTATTTAGTATTAATTTAGTTCTAGTATTATGTTGGATGATTTTGAATCATGTCTTAATGTTGCATGTTTGTATTGTAATGCTTATACTACTATGTACTACACTATATACTAGAGTTTACTATAATTTAGCATGATTAAATTATTATAATTATATAAGTACATGGAAATATTGATTATAAACATGTACAAATATTGTTTGTAAACAAATAAAAATTATAGGTATAGAAAAATAAATAATTATTGTTTTTGAAACAAGATTAACGACTGAATTAGTGATCACAAGTAATTAATAATTTAAAACATTAAAAACTTAACGACTAAAAATTTTGATTGCTATTTTTTTTGCCACCAAAACTAATGACCGAAAATATAAAATATTTTGAAAAATTAAAATGCATTAGCAATTGGAATTTTTAGTTGCTATTTCTTTTTAATTTTATCACCAAATTAGCGACTGAAAATATTTAATATTTAAAAGAAATTCAAAACATAAAAAATTATTAATCGTTATTTTTTTCTCTGTTGTCCACCAAATTCGCCATTAAATAATTTGGTCACAAAATTAATCTCCTACATAATCAAATTGTTTAGTCATCAAAATAACGACATCGATTGCTATTTTGCGATCAACAAAAATCAGTTTGTTTTTAACTCTTTTTTGTCGCCAATTATTTTAGTGACCAATTTTTCTGTTTTAAAAACTAAAATTAATGATCACTAAATTACGTTTTTTTTTGTAATCAAGTCGAGTATAAATGAATATTTTTACTTTATTTAATAGTCATCGAATCATCAACATGAAAGGACAAAATTAGAGACATTTCATTTTCTTGACCTTTTTACGTAGTAGTTTTAATTTTATTTTGTTTAAACCCTTATGTAGAAGATAACTATCAATTATGTTATTTCAAGCCCTCGGTACCTATTTCAATATGTAGAGAGATTTTTGAAGCTTGTAGATTTTTTTTATTGTACGAAACAATAAATAATTCTATTTATTCAACACAGATATCCTATAAGCAAACCATTTAAACAATTGGACTTCACATTAAAATATTGAATGTTACAACTAACTTTACTACCAGTACAATTTGATTGTATATATATGTTTTGCCACCGAATTTCTTGCAATCAAAGCAAAAGTATTTGAAAAATCCTTTCAATGCTAATTGATTATAGTCTTTAACAATCAATCTAACCTTAAATTTTTTTTTCACAAAACTATTAGGGTTAAACTTGGTTTTATAAATCCGCTTAAAATTAAATATTTCTCCAATATAAGTATCTCCAACATTCTAATTCAATAATTATATTTTTTTTCTAGTGCAATAATACTACATCTTTCATAAATAAGAAAAAGAAAGAGAAAGGAAAAAAACATGAATTTGGAAGTATTGATTTGGAAAAGAAAACAAAAAAATCTATAGAACTTTGGGAAAGAGTTTCCTCATTATAGTTACGTAAAAGTGTGAAATTTTTTTTTTATCCCCAAATAATCAATATATTACCATTATTTATTATGGATACATTTTTTGTTTTTTAATTATAATATTAAATAATATTAAAAATAATAATAGTAATAAATAAAACTACTAATAATATATAATTTGTCTTTTGACTATTTTTTCTAATTAAACAACTTTTTATCATTATCTTTTTCTCTTCTTCACAAAACATTATTAATTTTGCACTTATATTATTAAGATATCTAAGATTATTATATATTATGAATAAGATTGTCTAGGAGTTGTTTTCTCTCTTGTAAAAGACAATTTTACATTTGCTCACTCCTTCAACTTTCTCAATCTCTTCAACCAGTTCAATATACTATTCTCTTTCTTCCATCTTCCACACATTTACTTTTCTCAGTCTCTTCAACCAATTTGGTAAATGCATAAAGTTAGTTTTTTGTTTCTTGATCAATTTTTAAATATCGTACACTAATCTTAATAACATCTATTCCTATTTTATTATTTGAAATTTTTGGTTAGGACTTCATTGGAGAGATTTGTTGAATTATATTATGTAATCTCTTTGTGACTAATCTATTACATTTATGGTTAGATACATAACCTTTTGCACAATTTTTCACAGATTTTTTCGATTTGTATACTGATTTGAGTATGTCTATTTCTATTTCTATTTCAATTTTATTTTCATTTTCTAGTATTATTTTATTTCTGTTTTATTTTTTTTCATCTTCTTTACCTTATTTTCTTGGTACTTAAATTTTAAAAGTGTATTCATTGTATTTAGTTTTATAGTCAATCTTTATCAGGTTTTGCTTGTAATCTCTTTGTGACTAATATATTACATTTATAATTAGATACATAACCTTTTGTACAATTTTGCATAGATTTGGTATGTTTGTATACTGGTTTGAGTATGTTTATTTTTATTTCTATTTTATTTTCATTTTCTAGCATGATTTTATTTCTATTTTAATTGTTTATATTTTCATGTTCTTAACTTTGATTTTCTTGAAAATTAAATTTTAAAAGAGTCTTCTTTATGAACTGTATAATTATTGTGATTTTTTTATTAATTTTGGAGTATATCTTTATCAGGTTTGTTTATAATTTGTAATCTCTGTGACTAAGCTATTGCATTTATGGGTAGATACATAGTCTTTTGCACAAGTTTGTTATTTTTGTATACTAGTTTGAGTATGACTATTTTTATTTTCATTTTCTGGCATGATTTTATTTCTATTTTTTTTATTTTCATCTACTTAACTTTGATTTTCTTCATAATTAAATTTTAAAAGTATCTTCTTTGTAAACTGTATGATTGTTGTAATTTTTTATTAATTTTGTAGTCTATCTTTATTGGATTTTGTTTGTAATCTTTTTGTTACTAATTTATCATGTTTATATACTGGTTTGAGTATGTCTATTTTTATTTCTATTTATTTTCATTTTCTAGCATGATTTTATTTATATTTTAATTGTTTTTATTTTCATCTTCTTAACTTTGATTCTCTTCAAAATAAAATTTTAAAAGTGTCTTCTTTGTAAACTGGATAATTGCCGATTTTTTATTAATTTTGTAGTCTATCTTTATCAGGTTTTTTGATAATTTGTAATCTCTTTGTGACTAATCTATTACATTTATGATTAGATACATAACCTTTTGTACAATTTTGCACATATTTGTTATGTTTGTATACTGGTTTGAGTATGTCTATTTTTATTCAACGAAATGGATTATGGTGGTAAAGGTACTCCTTCAAGAGATAATACTATATTTATTTATTTACTCTCACGAAATTAGTTTCATTTATTTTCTTTTCTAATGATATATGTTATTTTGAATTATGTAGGTGAACTGATGGAGAGTGACATTACTTCTCATTTGAAAGATGATTATTAGATTATTTGATATTTGTTTGTTTGAAATTTGTTTCTTTTATGTAGTGTGCTTTGAAGGATTAATAATTGAAAATTATTTATTTATTAGTATTTTTAAATATGTATTTGATATCCATTTTGAAGGATTTTAGACTTGATATTATGTGTTTTAAAGATTGATAAATTAAATTTGATAGGTATAAAACAAAAGAAACATTATCAAATACTTTTTTACATACATATTATAATATAAAAATAATAAAGTATACATCAATAAAAATAATTTAAAATTTGTAACATTATAACATTAATTTATGTATAAAAAAATAATATATAAAAGAAAAAGATATTTAACATTAAAATATTTAGACTTTATAAATTTATCTTTAGTAGTCTATTTTTGTGATATATATATATATATATTATAGTCATACTTAAATTTTTAGAATTATTTAAAAAAATTAAAATTATATTTAAAAAAAATAAAATGGAATGAGGATGGAATGGGGCAAGGAAACCTGACCTCCGATGGGATGGGATGGAGTATAAATTTCTATCCTTGACAGAAATTGGGATAATTAAGAGTTGGGAATGGACCGTCCCGGCCTGTTGTCATGCCTATTGACAAGTCATGATTATTTTACAAAGAAAAGCCAAATTCTTTTAATTTACGTATAAAAAACATTCTTACATGTGAAGTCAAATCATCATCATCATATTTAGAGCCAATATTCTCTTAATCTTGACGATACTCTATATGTGAGGCAACCAATTCAGACTTTTTTACTCTTCATACATTTAATAGTAAATATTAACAAAATTAACAATATCTTGAGTAATGTAGCTAGGCAAGTCCATATCATAGTACAACTTTGAAGCTTGATTCATACTCATAAGACTGGTATATTTTATATTTAATTTATTTAGTGATTCATAGTTATTATTTTATACTCAAATTATGCATAAAAGTGATTTTGTTTGAAAATCAATGGAATAATTAATAAGTATTAGTTATTGGATTGAATTTTCAATGGTCTTACTAATTTGAAAAATTTTTTGAGAAAAGAATTGAGGCTTAACAAAACCAAAAGGGTGTGAATTGGTTTTGAAAGTTTTTTGAAATTTTTTAACCCTTTTGAAAACTTTTCAATTAAAATTCAGAATACAACTATTTATGAAATCAAGATTGAATAAGAATGTATAAGAAATGAAATATTTGAATATTAAAACGAGAGAAAAGAGAATAAAGAACACTTAAGATTTGCAATATTTCATATCAAAGCAAATATAAGATAAAAAACACAAAGATCAACTCCTGAATGAGATCAAGGAGGATATAGTAAAAAAATCAACTCCTAAACAAGATCAAGGACGATATAAACACCAAATAAATTCTTGAACAAGATCAAGATATAGACAACAAATAAACTCTTGAACAAGATTAAGGAAGATATATAAAACTCTTTGTCTTCTTGAAGAATCCACAAGATGTGCTTTTGTTTCTTTAATTATTTCTTAAACCACTCTTGGAGAAAATGTTTAAAGTTCAAAAATATACTTTTGAAAGCTCAAAAATATACTTTTGAAGATAGTTTAAAATGTAATATATTCATTGTCAAAGATTACACAACGATTCAACTTACATACATCTCAAAAATTAAGATTGAAAATTGATACCGACACATTTAATCGATTATCTTAAGTTGTTAATTAATTATCTTTAGCGTTTATTTGTACTTAAGGAAAACAAAACTCTTTATTTTCATAGGTTAATTGATTATTTTGTTCTTCTCAAATTCTGAAAAACTTCAAGAAGAAATTAATAAATTATATTAAGTGTTAATTGATTATTTTCAGTAAATTTTGAAAACTACTCTTTGTTTCAATCTGTTGTCAAAAGTGATAATCAATTATATTATCTTGATTCATATTAAACATGTTAAGCAAAAACTAATCAATTAGGTTAATTGGTAATCGGTTAAACAAAGTTTAAAATCTTTTTAAAATACTTTTTTCTTTTTGATGAATCATTATTTATCCATGTTTTCTTACCTTTTTGTACTTATATTAATTATTGTTTTGTGTCTAATTATCCATTATTGGCACGTTTTTATTGTTTGGACTTTATTGGATTAGTAATTCATATTTTTATTAATTCGAAATTATTTATCTAATTTTCATTTGCTTTCATTTTTCATAATAATCTTGGGGCAATTTTGAGCATGGAAAATGTCTTGGACTTGAAGAAATTACTGCCACGTCAGCCTTAACTTAAGATTTTAATTTCTTTTTCTTTTCTTTTTGTAATTTGGACCAGACAGTATTTTTTTATGAGGCTCAGGCATTTTGGGATAGAGGGGCTAACCTAGGGTTACAAAACCCTAAAGAGAGCAGACAAAATTGAGGCATGCACAACTATGTTGACATATTTCAAGTATGAGTAAAAAGTTACTTAGAAAGTGTTGATGAAGTTTTTATCTCAATAAGTCATGAAGATTGGAGTTTTGATGATGAAGATATAAAGTTTTATTGCAACATTAAAGACTTGATTTTATCTCATAAAGGAAGGTTGCTTCATGGAAATTAAGGCAAGATATAAAGGAGAATAAATGCTTTCAAGGAAGAAGATTGTTGAAGATTCTCTCAAGTGCTGAAGATACAAGTTTAGAAGTTTCAGTTTTGGGTGATGGATAAAAAGACTAAGTCATAAATCCCATTCAAGGCTATTTCAAACTTGAGAGCAAGTCATATTTTTGCAAAAACCTTTTTCTATGCTTTTAATCGATTAGGAATCGAAATAGAATCGTTTATATCACTTAAAATTTGAATTAAAAGTGTTTAACAAACAAAATAATCGATTAAGTGTTTTTGATAATCGATTATGTTGCTTCTGGGATTCATATAATCGATTATTTCCTTAATCTAATTGATTATATCAGGAAAAATATGTTTTCCAGTTTTACTCTGATATAATCGATTACACCTTTTATATAATCGATTAAATACGACGTTTTTGCAAATTCAATGCTGAATCAACCTAAGAATGGAAACTTTGAGATGATTTCAAATTATAAAATGAAAGGCAACATCTTAGGTTAACAAACATCTTAGATCAAACACGAAAATTACAGTGTGTTGTGTTCAAATATTTTCAAAGCTGCTTTTTTGCTCTCTCAAGGTTGATCTTAGTTCTTGGAAGTGGTGATTGCATTGTTCTAAGCTTTCATATCTAGCATTCATCAGGTGTTTTCTTTTTGTTGTAATTCATCCCCTAGATCAGTTCTAAAGGAAGGTGTTTGTTCATCTCTTGTCTGTCAAGAGAGGTGGGGATCATCCTTAGTGTGTCTAAGGAGGTGTTTTCATCCTTAGTGTGTCTAAGGAGGTGTGTTCATCCTTAATGTGTCTAAGGAGGTGTTTCCATTTATCTTTATTTGTTTTTACATTGTGTCACTGTTGATGTTTGTAATTGCATTTAAAGATAGTGGAGTGATCATCACATGTTTGTGGTGATTGGAAATTGGACGTAGGATTGACTAAATCCAAACTAGTATAAATCTCTATGTTCTTTCTCTCTTTCCCTATCTCTTTATTTTATTATATTCGGATCATATTAACAATTGTTATCCCGATTGCGTTTATCAAAGATTAAGGAAAATCCGAATCTTGAAATTGAATTAAGATTAAGTTTTGGAAAAATATTTTAAAAGGGAAAAAGTTTTTGAAAACCCAATTCACCCCCCCTCTTGGATTTTGCATTGTCATTTTATTCTAACAAACTACTCACGTTTCCGTCTTTTGGTTTATGTCTTTCACCTTTCATTTTTCGTCTTTTAGCTTTTGTCTTTATTTTTCTCTCTATTGATTTTCGTTTGAATCTCCATGGAGGGCTAATTTTTAGAGGTTGATTTCCTAAGTAGATTGTTATGAACTTTGAGGTTTAATTCACATTTTCCTTTTGTTCTTCTTGATTCTTCATCTTCTAATCTCTGTGCTTATATTTTCGTTCATGCTTAATGAATATTGTTTTAGTAGTTTGCTTAATTCTGTGAATGGTTAAGGATTGGATGATGTATATGCTTGCTTAATTCGTGTAAGGAAATCTCAGGTTAATCTTCTTGATTTGAGTTGGAATGAGGATTAAGATGAACAAAGTGTGTTTTCTGTGTAACCAGTGATAAGGGAAATTGCAATTGAATCAAAAAATCAATTCACTTTCATAATTTTTTATGTTTTACCAATCAATTAATGTTTTATCTTAATTCAACAAATCTGTTCAAACCCCCTACCTTGTTTGTCCCATTTACACGTTGATCCTTTGCCTTAACCACCGTCCTTGGGAGACGACCTAGGGATCACTTTCTAGTATTACATTTTAACTATTTATTTGACCGGATACAACTTCAATCACTTTTGAAAACTTATTTAATTAGAGCATTTGAAAAAATTGTGATTTACCTTGTTGTGAAAGGCTCACAATCACATGCAATGAAAGCTTTAACACACAATACATTATGATTATGTCTTCATCATTTTTATCATCAAAATCATGAAGCTTGACGTGGCTTTCAAGTATAATAAAGATTACTTTTTATACTCCATAATGCATACATTTTAAGTTTCATTTTAAATTTAATAAAAATTCAATTTAAAACATTTTTTTTCATATGTATATTGAATTGTTACTTGAATTATAATGTTTTTGTCTTGTGTAATTAGAGATTAATATGAAAATACTACTAAAATTCTATCAAATTTAAAAAAGGACTCACTTTGTATATAACACTCAAGTGTAAAAACTACTTTCCGTGATAACACGTACCTTTTATAAGAAGTGAGTTTAGATGCATAATTTTTATCTCTATGTAATAAGAGGAAAAAATGTGTGGTGCAAAGTTTAGAGACATAAATTTTCTATTTTATTCAATACTGACATAACATTGTAAATGATAGTGTTAGAGATTTTGATATAACTTCAATATATTTTAGTATTAATTTATGGTGTAACGATTGTGTATTGATTTTTTATATTATAAAAGTTTTTGTTTGCAAACAGAGGAGCTTGGTTGCTCAATTTAGGTTGAAGAAGTGTTCCAACAAACACATATAAGGAAGTGTTGATGATTTTGATTTGATGATGTTGCTGGTTCTTTGGTGATTAATTGATGATTATGCAGCTTTGAAAAGATGTTAGATTATCTGTTATTAGTTAGCTAATTCTGATATAATAGTCTGCTGTTTTCATTAATCTTCAATTAGTCAACTAATTCTGCTATATTAGTCGACTATTTTTATTAATATGTCGACTATTTTGTTCCATGCCTTCCAGTTTGTAGAAAACAGCATAGCACCTATTGAAGCTCTTCTCTTTCTCTATAAATACAAGTCTCAAGGGAGATTCAAAATGCGAGAGAATACTAAAAGAATAGCCAAAAGAACAGAGAGAGAACAGAGAAGAGAGGATCAAGAAAAGCTTGCTCACACATCTTTGAAAGTTTCAGTTTTAGAAAGAATAAAGAAGAGAGTCTTGATTCACATTTTTCTGTATTGTTTTTGTTCTTTGTGTTGAGATTACTTTGTTGGGTTACGAAACCTGTATCTTGGTGATTGGGGTGATCAATGCAGACTTAGTGTGAGTCTGGGTTAGATTGAATTCTATAGGGTTTAGAATTTCATCTTTTTGGTTTTTGTAGTCTTTAGAAGAGGGGTTCTTGTAAAGACTTGATAATTTTAGTGATTTGAGATCTGTTAGTGTCACAGATCGAAACTGGATGTAGCTCTTGAAAAAGAGTGAAACCAGTATAAATTCTTGTGCATTCTTTCTCATCTTTTATCATCTTTAATATCTGTCTGATAGAACTAATCGACTATTTCTCATAAATCAGTCAACTAATTTATTCTGAACCGCATCAGTAAAATCTGAAACTTAACAGTTTTGAAAGAAAATCCAATATCAATTCATCCACCCTTCTTGATATATCTCTGCGTCTAGCAATTGGTATCAAGAGCAGGTACTTGAAAGATATTCAAGAGTGATCCAAGATGGCTGATAAGCTACCCTTTGCTGAAGGAGCATCTACCAACAGACCACCACTCTTTGTTGGAGCGAACTACCTCTTTTGGAAAGCAAGGATGAAGATTTTCTTTGAATCTGTAGATAGAGGCGTTTGGGATGCTGTGATCAATGGTCCATACATTCCAACATTGGAGGCTGAAGATGGAATAATAACTGAAAAACCATGGGAGACATGGACTGATGCAGAAAACAGAAAAGCTCAATTTGATAGTAAGGCCAAAAACATTCTAACCTCTGCTTTAAATCTTGATGAGTTTTTCAGGATTTCTCAATGTACAACTGCAAAAGAAATGTGGGATATTCTACAAGTCACCCATGAAGGTACATCAGAAGTTAAGAGAGCAAGAAAGCACACTCTCATTCAAGAATATGAATTGTTTAGGATGCAACTTGGAGAGAGCATCCAAGACGTGCAGAAACGCTTTACTCATATTGTGAACCATCTGCTGGGTCTGGGAAAGAAATTTGATGATGAAGAACTCAACATTAAGGTTCTAAAGTGCCTAAATAGAAGCTGGCAACCAAAGGTCACTGCTATCATTGAAACAAAGGACTTATCTGTTATGAATACAGCTACATTGTTTGGGAAATTGAGGGAACATGAATTGGAATTGAGTAGACTTGATCCACTGGAAAATTCTGACAAGAAGAACAAGAGCCTTGCATTGAAAGCCAAAGAATGTTTGAAGAGTGATGAAGAGGAAAACGAAAATGATAGTGCAGAATTTGCCATGCTTGTAAAGAAGTTTGGAAAGTTTCTAAAGAGGAAGAACAACTCAAGAGACAAATTTCAAGAACAATAGAAAAGGTACACAAGAAAATCTGATTTCAATTCCTCTAATTTCTCTTGTTTCAACTGTGGGCAGCTAGGACATGTCAAGATGGATTGTCCTCTCATGAATCAAAGAAAATAAAGAAGCCCAGAAAGAAAAGAAAGAAAAGACAAAGAGAAACGAATTCCTCACTTCAAGAAAGGAAAGAAAGCAAACATGGCTTGAGATGAAAGTGAATCCAGCAAGTCATCTACTTCAGATTTTGAATATGAAAATCAAGCAAATCTATGCCTTGTTGCAAATGAAGAAACATCAAGCCAAGTGAGTATTTGTGAAACTGATCTTAGTGAGAATTATGACACCTTATTAGATGCATTCAAAGAACTACATGATGAAGCAAGAAAGCAGGATCATCAGATTAATCGACTAAAAGGACTAAATAGTTGGCTAGAAAACAAATTACTGGAACTGGAAAACCAGATTAGCAGACTAAAAGATGAAAACAGTCGACTAAAAAATAGAGTCCTGGAACTGGAAAACCAGATAGAATCTGATAAGTCTGAATGTGATAAAATCAATTCTGATAAGTGTGAAAACTGCAAAAATCTCCAAGATAAAGTTGCTTATCTGATAAAAACTGTTGATGATTTGTGATTTGATGATGTTTGTTAAAGCTTGTTAATTGTGTTTTATAATGTGCTTGATACGTGGTTAATGTTTGAATAATGATTTAGGTTTACTTGAGATGATAGATTATCTGTAAAGGATTAATCAAATGAATAATGATAAACTGCTGTTTTTGTTATTCTTCAGTTAGTCTACTAATTCTACTTCTCTAGTCGACTATTTTCATTAAATGTACCAGGTACACAGGTTTAATGAAAATAACACACTGATCTGAGTCTTCAGTCGACTATTCTGTTCTTAGCACCAATCTTATGCAGTAAACACACAGAACGCGCTCTTAGGTCTTTCAAAAGGTAAAGACCCATTGCATATCAGTTGTCCTATAAATACAACATTCGTGGACGCATCAACTAGCGAAAGAATTCAAGAGAAAACTCTCAAGAGCTACAACTTTCAAGAGGAAGAAGATTTCTGCAAGAGTTTTCGTTTTTACTGTTCTATCAATATTTTCTTTCTTTCACTGTATTTTGTATTCTTTGATCTTGGGTTAGAGATTCATAGGTGGGTTTTAGAACCCTGTGACTGTGATTGGGGTGATCACAGAGACTCAGGTTGAGTCTGTGGGTGGTTTCCTATTCTATAGTGTTTAGAATAGGTTCTTTAGTTTTCTTGTAGTGTTCAAGAAAGGATTTTGTGTAAAGAATACAATTTTTGATAGTCATTAGGATCTGCGGAGTTGCAGATTACACACTGGATGTAGTTCTTGCATAAAGAACGAACCAGTATAAATTTTGGTGTCATATTCTCTCTTCCTTCATCATCTGATATATTGTGCAGTAAGAACTAACCTACTATTTCGCGAATATCAGTCGGCTAATTTTCTGTAAATTGAACCAGTAAATTTTCTGTTTCGAAAAAGTTTCTATACAACCTGCATATCAATTCAACCGCCCCTTCTTGATATTACTCCGCTGCTAACAATTGGTATCTAGAGCTGGTTCTTGTAAGGTACTCAAGTTCTTATCAAGATAGGAGACAAGCTTCCCTTTGCTGGAGGTGCTTCCATCAACAGACCCCCTCTCTTCGTAGGAGCAAATTATCCGTTCTGGAAGGCCAGAATGAAGATTTTTTTTGAGTCTGTTGACAGGGGTGTGTGGGATGCCGTGGTTAATGGTCCATATATCCCTACCATCAAAGGTGAAGATGGACAGCTGGTTGAAAAGCCATGGGAACAGTGGTCTGAAACAGAGAACAAGAAGGCA
This sequence comes from Lablab purpureus, assembly GCA_030347555.1. Lineage (NCBI taxonomy): Eukaryota > Viridiplantae > Streptophyta > Magnoliopsida > Fabales > Fabaceae > Lablab > Lablab purpureus. Next base: position 27,532,512 of record CM059256.1, on the reverse strand, counting down.
CAGTTCGACAGTAAGGCTAAGAATATTTTAACTTCTGCTCTTAACCTTGATGAATTTTTCAGGGTTTCACAATGCACCACATCCAAAGAAATGTGGGATATCCTTCAAGTGACACACGAAGGTACAACTGAGGTGAAAAGGGCAAGAAAACACACTCTCACACAAGAGTATGAGATGTTTCGAATGCAGCCTGGTGAGACCATCCAAGATGTGCAGAAACAATTCACGCACATAGTGAATCATTTGCTTGGATTAGGGAAGAAGTTCGACGATGAAGAGCTCAATATAAAGGTCCTTAAATGCTTGAGTAGGAGTTGGCAACCAAAAGTTACAGCTATCCTAGAAACAAAGGACTTGACAGTCATGAGCACTGCAACCTTGTTCGGGAAACTCAGAGAACATGAATTGGAGCTGAGTAGGCTGGATCAAATCGAAAATTCAGAAAAATAGAGCAAGAGCTTAGCACTAAAAGCCAAGGAGTCCATTAAGAGTGATGAAGAGAAAGATGATGACAATACTGAGTTTGCTATGTTGGTCAAGAAGTTTGGTAAATTTCTTAAGAGGAAAGACAATTCAAAGGACAGATCTCAGGAAAAATAGAGGAGGTATAACCGAAAATCTGATTTTAATTCCTCTAACTTTTCATGTTTTAATTGTGGACAGCTAGGACATGTGAAGGTAGATTGTCCTCTCTTGAATCAAAGAAAAGATAGAAGTCCTGAAAAGAATGAAAGAAAGGATAGAGACAAACGAAATCAGTACTTCAAGAAAGGCAAGAAAGCTTATATGGCCTGGGATGACAGTGATTCCAGTAAATCATCAAGTTCAGATTCTGAATCTGGAAATCAAGCCAATCTGTGCCTTGTAGCCAATGAAGAATCAGCTAGCCAAGTAAGTTCGTGTGATTTTGATATGAGTGAGAATTATGATACTTTGTTTGATGCATTTAGAGAATTGCATAATGAAGCAAAGAAACTGGACTATCAGAATAATCGGCTAAAAGGTCTGAATAACTGGCTAGAAAATAAGGTACTGGAACTGGAAGATCAGAATAGCAGACTGAAAGATGATAATAGTCAACTAAAAGACAATGTCCTGCAACTGAAAAACCAGATCGAGTCTGATAAATCTGAGAATGATAAAATTGAATCTGCAAAGTGTGAAAACTGTATTAACCTTCAAAATAAAGTTGGTTATTTGATTAAAACTTTGGCAAAGTTTCAAATAGGTCATAATACTCTTAATCAACTTCTTCATTCACAAATTGGTTTTTCAAATGGAAATGGTCTTGGCTATGGAAAACATTATCATGCTGCAAAGAACAAATCTTATCCCAGGAACAGATTTAAAACATGTTCTTATTGTTTGAAACATGGTCATATATCTAGATTTTGCTATGTCAAGAATTTTTGGATTTCAAGGGGTGAATTTTATTGGAAACCCAAAATACATGTTGTTCCTAACTTGAAAGGACCCAAATGGTTTTGGGGACCTAAATTTGTCAATTAAACCTTGTTTTGCAGATATGTCATGGAGCAAAAAGAACTTTATGGTACCTGGACAGTGGATGCTCCAAACATATGACAGGTAAAATTAAAGGTTCTGGAGATATAGGAAGCTTCTCTTCTTCACAGATAAAAGATGTTCTATTTGTTGAAGGATTGAAACCCAATCTGCTTAGTATTAGTCAACTATGTGACAAAGGTATGAAGATCACTTTTGATGTAGAATTTTGCGTTATATACAACTGTAAATTTGCAGATATTGTCCACATTGGAAGAAGAACAAACAATGTATATATGCTAGACATTGAATCTTCAAATCTCAAGAATATATGCTTGTTGACCAAAGAAGATGAAGGTTGACTTTGGCATAAAAGATGTGGACACATTAAGATGTAGTTATTAAACAAAATCAGTTGCAAAAGCCTAGTTAGAGGTCTTCCAAATGTCAAATTCGTGAAAGACAAAGTGTGTGCATATTGCCAAAAGGGAAAGCAATCAAGAAACTCATTTGAGTCAAAGAACATCATCTCAACAAGGAGACCACTTGAGCTATTACATCTTGATCTATTTGGTCCATCAAGAACCGTGTTTCATATTAAACAATGGAAAAGCATCTTTAGGCAAGTTTGATGAAAAAGATGATGATGGTATATTCTTAGGATATTCTATGCATAGTAAAGCCTATCGTGTTTTTAACAAAAAGAATTTGACTATAGAAGAATCAGTTCATGTTGTATTTGATGAGTTCTTATGTCAAAAAGAGAGAAAAGGTAATTCCCTTGTAGGTTCAGATGATGAAAAGTCTGAAAAATCAGAAAAAAATGAAGATTATGCAGAAAAATCTGCTGATGCTGACAGACGAACTGAAACAGTCGACTATAACTCTGGAACAGTTGACTATTCTGCAACAGACAATGTTTTGTCTAAATCCTGGAGAACTCAAAAAGGATTGTCATTGGATAACATCATTGGAAACGTTGAAAAGGGAGTTACAACTCGAAATTCTTTAAATGATTTCTGTAATCATATGGCTTTTGTGTCTCAAATTGAACCTAAGAACATAAATGATGCTTTGCTTGATAACAACTGGATTTCTACTATGCATGATGAATTAAATCAGTTTGTCAGAAATGATGTTTGGTTTCTTGTACCTAGAAATAACAAAATGAATGTTATAGGAACTAAATGGGTGTTTAGGAACAAGCTTGATGAAAATGGGATAATCACTAGGAACAAAGCTAGATTAGTTGCTAAAGGCTATAATCAAGAAGAAGGTATTGATTTTGATGAAACCTATGCACCTGTAGCTAGATTAGAAGCTATTAGATTGTTACTTGCTTTTGCTTGTCTTAAAGGTTTCAAACTTTTTCAAATGGATGTCAAGAGTGCTTTTTTAAATGGCTTCATTAATGAAGATGTGTATGTTGAACAGCCACCTAATTTTGTTGATTTTAAACTTCCTAATCATGTATACAAACTGAAAAAGGCTTTATATAGTCTCAAAAAAGCACCTAGACAATGGTATGAAAGACTTACAACTTTCCTCATATCACAAGGCTTTAAAAGAGGAGTTATTGACAAAACTCTTTTTACTAAGAAAGTTGATAATGAACTCATATTAGTGCAGATTTATGTTGATGATATCATTTTTGGTTCATCTAATCAATCTTTATGCCAAGAATTTGCAGATTCTATGAAAGGTGAATTTGAGATGTCCATGATGGGAGAGTTAAATTTCTTCTTAGGATTGCAGGTTAAACAGCTGCATAATGGAACATTCATCAATCAAACAAAATACTGCAATGAGCTGTTGAAGAAGTTTAGTATGGAAAGCTGCAAAGAAGCCTCTACTCCGATGTCTTCAAATTGCTATCTTGACTTGGATGAAAAAGGAAAATCAGTTGATGCAACTATGTACAGAGGATTGATTGGTTCCTTGCTGTACATAACAGCTAGCAGACCTGATATAATGTTTGTTGTGTGCCTATGTGCAAGATTTCAAGACAATCCAAAGGAATCACATCTCACTGTAGCAAAACGAATTCTCAAATACCTCAAAGGAACAATGAATGTTTGGCTATGGTATTCCACTGGTAATGAACTGAATTTAGTTGGATATATTGATTCTGATTTTGCATGTTGCAAATTGATAAAAAGATCACAAGTGGAACATGCCATCTCTTTGGGAATTGTTTGATATCATGGACCAGCAAGAATCAAGCTTGTGTAGCATTATCTATAGCTGAAGCTGAATACATTGCTGCTGGAAGTTGCACTGCACAAATTCTCTGGTTAAAACAGTAGCTATGTGATTTTGATTTACACCTATCTGATATACTTATACTTTGTGATAATACCAGTGCAATTAATCTAACAAAAAATCCCATTCAGCATTCAAGAACAAAACATATTGAAATTAGACACCATTTCATAAGAGATCACATTGAAAAGAAAGATTGTAGGATTGATTTCATTTCAACTAATGACCAATTAGATGATATTTTCACTAAGCCTTTAGGTCGTGACAGGTTTTTCAAACTAAGGAATGAATTAGGAATCCTAAACATCAATAATCTTTCTTAAATGTTCTACTACTGCATTAAGTAGTCTGTTAATTCTTTGAAATAGTTGACTTATTTCATTTAACTGACAAAAATATTGTACTGCTGCAGATTTTAGTTTGTTAATTCTTTGAAATAGTCGACTTATTTCATTTAACTGACAAAAATGCTATACTGTTGCATAAAATAGTTTGTTAATTTCTATGAAATAACTGACTTATTTCATTAAATGAGCCCATTGCTATTATTTCTGTGAGAATAGTCTATTAATTTCCTTGACTAGTTGACTAATTTCATTTACTGCAACTAATTCAATTGGGTATTCAAGCAAACCAGTTTAATTCTTTCAATTCCAACTAAACCTAATATGTCAAAAGATAAATTCGTACATGGGTCCACTGTTATTCAAAGCTGGAACAGTTATAGATGCATGTGAGGTTGCTTTATTGGTTTTGCAAAATTAAACTTCCATTTCTCAACATATTCCTTCTGCATTTTCTGACCATGAGCATCGTGATTGAGTGTATATCTGTTCAAAATATTCACACAGTTAATATTCGTTTGACCAAACTACTCAATCCCTCTATATAAATCTGATTCATCTGCATATTACATACCATCTCTGTGCATCACACAATTACTGCATTTTCTCATCAAAATGTCTACTAATGAGTACTTCTTAGTTGAAAGTGATGATGATTCAGATGCACCTGTAGCAAATGCAGTTCAGAGGCTGAGAAGGTCATCCACAATTCGAATGCCAACACATACTTCACAGACTCCAGTTAGAACAACTCAAAATAGAAACAGAGGATCATCCTCTAGTTCACCTGCACAGCCCACAAGGAATCCTGAATCTGCTGCTGGATCTTCCAACCCAGTTGTGGGAAAATTTCCTAAGAGATATAAGGTTCGTGTGAGAATCCCTTCTCCTGTGCGTGCTGAAGAGAATGATTCAGAAGAAGAAACTGAATCTGAATATGAAGAACGTGCTGAAATCATTGAGTCATTGGAGCTAAAAATGCAGAGAAAGTTGGTGCTGATACCGAAAATTCTCAAGTTCAACTGGTTGAATAACGAAAATCTGATTTTTGTTAAGAATGCCCTTCAAACTCAAGGGATGAGGCAGTTTGTTGAGATGGAAGGTAGCTTTTACAGTGATTTAATTAAGCTTTTCTACGCTAACTTGAAAGCAGAGAACAATGTGCTGGTCTCTCAAGTCAAGGGAAGAGAAATAAGGATTGATAATTCCTTATGGAGAAGGCTAGCTGGTCTGAAGAATGAAGGTGTCAAGATAAGTAAAGGAAATACCTCCTCTGTGCCTGAATTCAACAAGGAATCTGCATTTAAGTTCTGCACGCGAAATGCCGATGAAGCTGTTCAGAAATTCAATGTTGGTAAGATTAAACGTGATGAAAGATTACTTGCTTTCATAATTGCTTGGCAGCTCACACCCAGGGGGAGTAATCATGCTCAGCTTATGGAAGAAGATTTAGCCTTGATTCACTGCATGAAGAATAACATCAAAGTGAACTGGGTATATGTCATCAAAGGACACATGTTCAAAGCCAAACATCTTAATGATCACAAGCTCCCCTATGCTATCTTCATCTCAAAAATTCTGGACCACTTCAACATTCCCACTGAAGGAGAAACTACCAGAATTATCAATCATAAGCATCTCTTTGACAACTATTATCTTAGGAAAATGGGTCTGTCAAAGGTTAATGATGAGTGGATTTTTGAAGCTGGATCCTCCTCCTCTACACCAAGATCATCTATCAATGCTGATACTTCATCAGGGAATCCACAAGACTTTTCTGCATACCAGATGGTTCCCTATACAGCACCTCCTGCATACCAAGGCATTCCACTATCTGAATTTGAAAGAATGCTAATTTCACGACTAAATGTTCTTGCTTCTATGCAGAGAAATACACATGAAACCATGGTTGCTAGGTTCTCGAATATTGATTATGAAATTAAGCTCATACAACAGCAACTTGTTGAAATTCAAGTTTCAGTTGAGAGCTTTGAAGGAACCTTTGCAAACACAGCTGCCATGGAAGAGGATGCTGCTAATGAAGATGATGATGATGAGGATGATGATGATGAAGCTTAATCTCTGCTGCTTATGCATTTAATATTTTCGCATTTAGGCTGTTGATTTCTGAACAATTGTTGGGTATGTAATATAACTTGCACTCATATTTTCTGCATTATATAATCTGCTTATATCATCTGCTATATCTGCACCTATTTGCTAATGTCAAAGGGGGAGATAATCTTCCATCTATTCTCTTTGATTTCAACAGGTGTTGCAGGTTGCCATCATAAAATTGGGGGAGTTTGTTGACGATGTTGCTGGTTCTTTGGTGATTAATTGATGATTATGCACCTTTGAAAAGATGTTAGATTATCTGTTATTAGTTAGCTAATTATGATATAATAGTCTGCTGTTTTCATTAATATTCAATTAGTCAACTAATTCTGCTATATTAGTCGACTATTTTTATTAATATGTCAGGAATGTGGTTTTAATGAAAATAGCTAACTGTTTCGCTGTTTAGTCGACTATTTTGCGTATATCGTCGTAACGCCCTTAATACTAGGTTTTGAAAAAGACTTTTCATGTCATTCCTATTTAGGTCCGATTCGGATCCCTTCGTTGTTTTCTTTTCCTCCCGCGCCTTTTCCTCGAAATGAGAAAGAAGATGGTACACTCGAATTGTATTATTTAAGTGCTTATTGCTTGCCAAAGATCCTACTTCTACAATTGGTAGGTCACCGGGTTATTCAAATAAGTTGTGTTTTCTGTGGTTTTCCCATGTTACAACTTCCGTACCAATTCGGTCGATCCGGAATGGATCGGTTAAACATTCCATTAGGGAGCCTGGTCTTTACTCTTCTGTGTGGTATTCATTCTCGTTTGGCTCTTGGAATCACATCCAACAGAAAAGAACAGAGAGAGAACAGAGAAGAAAGGATCAAGAAAAGCTTGCTCACACATCTTTGAAAGTTTCAGTTTTAGAAAGAATCAAGAAGAGAATCTTGATTCGCATTTTTCTGTATTGTTTTTGTTCTCTGTGTTGAGATTACTTTGTTGGGTTACGAAACCTGTATCTTGGTGATTGGGGTGATCACTGCAGACTTGGTGTGACTCTGGGTTAGATTGAATTCTATAGGGTTAGAATTTCATCTTTTTGATTTTTGTAGTCTTTAGAAGAGGGGTTCTTGTAAAGACTTGATAATTTTAGTGATTTGAGATCTGTTAGTGTTACAAATCGAAACTGGATGTAACTCTTGAAAAAGAGTGAAACAAGTATAAATTCTTGTACATTCTTTCTCATCTTTTATCATCTTTAATATTTGTCTGATAGAACTAATCGACTATTTCTCAGAAATCAATCAACTAATTTGTTCTGAACTGCATCAGTAAAATCTGAAACTTAATAGTTTTGAAAGAAAATCCAATATCAATTCATTCCCCTTCTTGATATATCTCTGCGTCTAACAGGAAGGTTACTAGGAATTTCTTTGATGATAAATCGAGCCGGACACACATGATTTTCTTTCATTACATCGTTCATGAAATCTCTTATTTGAATAGGAAGATTTTGAGCATAGATTTTCTTGAACATTGTGAGTCAACTTTTGTCGATGTCTCATAATGCACCCTATTAGACCTTATTGAGGAGGAAAGGTTAAGGAACTAATGTTGGTTAGAGGCTACAAGTGGAAGGTATAAGGAATGAATTCATGAGGTTGAACATGTTGATCCTCACGATGATCGTGTTGAAAGTTACCTGCAACAAGCACAAACATGTTCTAGTTAACAAGTTAATTAACAAGAGTTAATCGAATGAAACAACGACTGACAACTAGTAAAGAGTAAATTTGTCAGATGAATTCCTAGTCGCAGTTCATCCAGATATTTATTGGTGTGACCCTCTACTACTTACCACCTTCAATAATAACGATTACACAAAATATTTTTCAATAACTAGATTAACAACAACATAATCAAGAACAGGATAATGAACAAGCACAAGACGATCAACAACATAATTCGCCTCATGATATAATGACTATTAGGTTCTTAAGAAATTTGTATTATGAACTACTTAGAAATTTGTACACCGCAATCTTAGATTTTTTTTTATTGTGCTAGGATTTTATTATATTTAGATAATACATACTTCTTTGTATTGTATGTTCCAACTTATTTATCATTTTATTCATTTCATTGTGAATTTGTTTGTGTTTGTGGATGACTAGTTTAAATGAAAGACCAGGATTTGTAGAACATAATCCAATGTGATTGCTAAAATTATCCTAAAATATGTAAGTATGTATAATAGATTTGTGGTTAAATAGTATGAATATATTCCTAGGTAATTATATACCGACATTACCAATAAATTCAACTGTACAAATTTATTACGGATATTTAAAATTTATAAATAATTGTTATTTACGAAAGATTTACCTACAATATAGGCAACTTTGATATACTAACAATTTTTTTTATTACCTACGTATTTTGTATTTTGATTGTATGTAATAACGATTTTTCTTGTAATATCAATATGAGAATGATTATTTACATCTTAATCAAGTGGTCCAATATTTAAATTCTAATGATGCAGTATAGGAAAACAAGAAATGTTTTAAAAGACAAACTTATTCAAAATTTTAAAAAAATATTTTATTTATTTAGATTTGCATACAACACGTGATGTTCACATCCTTGTGTGTATCAAAAGGGATAACTTAAAAATTTGATGATTATGCTTTAGTTTTAATTTGGAATTGTTTTGGAGATTATCTCATGTTCAACCATAGTCGAATTTTATGCGAAGATTGTTAGCTTATAGACAAACTGACATGAGATGGAAGTCAAAATCTTAATGTGGAATAATGATAGGCATGAGTCTCTTTTCTATTAATACTAGCACTAACAACTCTGTAAATATTGAGACCAAATAGAGATTAAGATAGGTGACAACATTCTTTCGATGACAACATCAAATCATTTTGAGTTTTCCTTGAACCATTCTTCTAGTTTAAGATTAGGTCAGAGTTCACTAAATTTAATTAGTATGTCAACTTAATTAAAATTACAACTGATCGTGTTTCACTAATCCATTTCAATCCAACACCGAAATATTATATAATTCTAACAAATATTGTATTCCTATCGTTGGAGTACAAGTCGCAACTCGCACTTGAACATGTTCAATCCAAAACACAAAAGAAAAACTATTTTATGTTTGTTAGTGTTTAGGGTTTATGATAAAGTTATTCGAATAAAATATTTAAAAATTTAAAAGTTTGTAAAAATTATTTAATTACTTAAAATTAGCAATTTTAATTTTAAATTTTTTAAAATTTTGTTTCTTAAAATAATTTAGATTTAACATTTCTTAACATAAGATCTGGCATTATTCAATACGATGTATCTTAGTACTGGATTGTGATTCTTTAGAATATATTCATATGAATACGTTTGTGAAGGTGGCGCTAATATGACGATGATATATTCTTTTTTTTTACTAAAAAAAATACGAATTACTATACAATATTATAAATTTAAGTAAGTTGTAAATAAAATTTTCTAAATATGTTCACATTTACTCTTAATTCTAGAGAGACTTGTAGTTTTACTGAAACTTAATTCGAATTCAATTGAAAGTGAGAATGACATAATTGATTTTAGATCATTATTAAATTTGATGGAATATATTTCTAAGTTTTAGGATTAGGATTTAATATTTTGTTGCTCTCTTCTACAGTTTATATATTTAGTCTAATCAAAATTTACTGATCTTAGTGTTTGACTTTTTTTAGTTAATATTTATTTATTCTTTCTGTTAAGTAGCAATGTTAATTAATGTGGTAACAAAAACTCATCTAAGTAAGATTTTAATCTTAATTTGAAAATGAACTTTTTGACTTCCTATAACTCACTAGCATTCTCCTTTGTCTTTTGCAGAAAAGTAAACTATATTATTAGCTCAAGAAGTATGACCAACATCTACTCTATAGTAAAATAAACTATGAAATATAAACTAATGATAATTGGGAAAGGAATATGTGAATCATGACTACCACTGCATTTCACACTTCTTTTCTTTTTCAAAAGCCATTTCTAATATATTCCCATTTCATATTAACCTCACTTGTATAGGATAAGTTTAAATTTTGTAGTTCAACCAACTCATGATTTCACTTGATGATAATAAAAATGTTACAAGAACTTGTTTCTTAAAACACTGGTGGTAGTATAAGTATTTTTGTCCTGAAATTCAAGCTTACAAAAATGGTGGGTTATCCATTGGTAACAAAATGCTGACACTCTGATATCTAATGGGGAAAAAAATCAGTGGGTTATAGTCCTCACGTTAGCATATAAAAAAAAATCCCATCAATGTCAGTAAATTAATTGGGCATAAAAACTTCAGATCTGACATTGGATGAAATCATCACTTTTAAATCAAGTTGTAAATATACACACAAATTGTGTCAGATATCTCTGGATAAACAAAATTCTTTACTAATTTACATCTTTGTAGTAGTTAATCCAATAAAAAAATGAATCTTATTAAATTTGCACAAACCAAAATCAAATTACATTCAATAGTCATTCATGGGGAAGGAAGGGTGGTCTTGGAGTGTGACTGTCACACATTCTGTTCACCTTCCCACCTTGATTTTAAGGTTGCTCATCCCATCATCCACAGTCTCCACACTAGATTCATTTTTCATTTGATTTGGTGTAGATTCCGTGACCTGGAGCCATGGATGTTGTAGGCACTGCTGTGCTGTTGGCCGCTTCTCAGGGGCGAAATCGAGAAGTGGTAAAAGAAACTCTGAAAACTCGTGAGCATCACTCTCCGAAAATTTATATCTATCAACCAACAATTTGCCAAGTGGCCAAAACTTTAGTCTTCGAATTCTTTTGAGATCCCCATGTCTGTCAAAGAAATCCTTGGATTTTGCTCCAGCAGTAGCAATCTGCAACATGCAAAATTAGATTTTCCATAATAGCTATTTTAATAATATGCAGAGACAGAGAATATTCTACCTTCCGAGGCATCTTTCCAAGGAGTTCCATCATCAGGGCAAGGTGATCCTGAAAGCAACATAGTACGTAGTTTAGCTATTCTACTTGTGTAAAGTCAAGGCAATCACACCTAATGTATCCTTAACCAGTTCTGGAATAACCAAAGAATGATTATTTTTCACTTTTTGGCTGAATCAAAGAATAATTCCTTTACCAGTAGTTGTAGATATAAAATGCTTACAAATAAAACGAAACAATAGCAGGGTTCATAATGGTGGCTATGATTCAATCAATAACAGTATAGCACAACTCTCTCGATACAATCATAAATCAGTGGTGGACAAGCATGAAACTCAATTTCTTTCATTACCAATAGAAACTCATTTCTTGGAAACAAAATACGCATCCTTGAATAATCCATTGTACATGTTAGTTCTTCTCTTACCAGTTGTGGAAGGATCATAAATACATATAAAAAATGTAAGGTGTAGATTAATTAATATACGGTCATCTACTCATCACTGGATCACACATCATAATTTATTTTGCTTTCAGTCATCAGGAACCAGCAGAAGAAGAAACAAAAATAGTCCTTGGATTTTATACACAAACACACACACATTATACATCAATTAATCAAAACTATGTTCTAAAGTCAAATGAAAAATGCTTACTGTCACGAAGAATGTAGAAGTATATGTGTAAGCGTCAACTTGATATCAAACAAACCAGTAATACAGCTAGCTTCAATGAATTCTGTGATTGATGATTGTATTCATTTCTCATTATCTGTTTATATCTACTCACATACATACACTACAATATAGAAATGCATCTATGAGTATTAAAGATAAAAATCAGTGCCTCAATGTTGTTTTTTTAAAAAAAGAATAGTTATCTAATAACATCTGTTATTTCATTTCATAGAACATCCCACCAAAGTTTCCTTTAGTTTGGAACCCCTAGATAAGGGTTTTAAATTCTTCCAGAAGCTTTTCCTTTCATATCAACATATGGCCATACATATTTTTAATGAAACTGTCAAGATTCGTAGTCCAAATTATTGAACAATATATTACATACATAGTTATTCCCTGCATTAATAGAAAGGAAATATAAGGTATAAAGTCTATAGCTTAACAACTATCATAAATGCTACCATCATTTCATAAAAGATAAGGAACATAACTTAAATCACAATAGGGTACATCGAAATCGTCATACCTCATCCTCACTAAAACCTTGTCCAACTTTGGGCGTAAATAACATATCACCAGTGGCAAGCTCAAAAGCAATACAAGCAAAAGACCACATGTCAACAGAGAAGGAATAGCCAGCCTGCAGTATTACTTCAGGAGCTCTGTACTGTCTTGTCTGAATTTCTTCTGCAAACTGCTTATCAGCCCAACAAGCATTCCCAAAATCTACCACCTTGCATCTCACATCAATCCCATCAAGATTTCTCCCAGACTTTCGATCTTCAATTCCTCCTATTGAAGCAGTTCTTCCAGAGATTTTAGCAACTGCCCTCCTAGCTCTTCTTTTCAACTTTTTCTCAACAAGACTAGTAACTCCCCCATTTATGCTTCCCTCAGGCCTCTCTAATATTGGGCTGAGTTCAGATCTAACAGGGTCTTTGGCAGGATCAATGGTAGAAATTAGAAGAACATTTTCTGGTTTTAGGTCAGTGTGGATAATACCATGTTCTCTATGCAAATAATCCAAACCAATCAAAGTGCAATGGCAAATCTCCCTAACTTTATTCAATGGAAGGCCTTTGTACCGGTTATACTTGATTAGGCGAAGCAAGCTATCCCCCAGAAACTCAATCACCATGCAAAGGTGCTGGCCATTAGGACCTGCGTGCTTAAAGTGGTCAATCAACTGGACAACGCATTTTGAATTTACATCAACGCCATCAGAAATGGATGCAAGAACATCAATTTCATGAAGGGCGGCCTGAACAAATTGGGCCGCACTTTTCTGGATCTTAAGAGCAACATATGCCTGAAAATCCAAATTACAAATTAGAAAATAATTTAAAAAGAAAATACTTCTGCACCAAAATAATAAAAAACTGATCACTATCTGAGAGCAAAATCAGTTGGAAGTTGGAAAGAAGCAGACCTTTAAGGAAGATTTTTGAATTAAACATGAATACATGAAAATTTAGATGAATAAATGATAAAACTTGGATCTAGTTCATAGCAAGTGCCAAAGGGATTGTGCTACTGTGGAAACACCCCTCCTGGATATACAAAACATTGTATAATGCTACATGAATTAAGCTTCTTCAGTTTATCTTACCATCTTCTGCTTCTTCTTTCCTTGGGTTCCTTTTCAATTCAAGCATTTAGCCAGACCCCGCCACCTTAAATAAGTGATCTAACGGTAGCAGAAGTTCTAGATTGGTAAACTAGTGAGTGTATGTATAATAGACTCATAAGTTAGTCCCAAACTTAAGTATTGAACTCCTCTAAAGTGTGGAGTGTACTTTACAAAATAAAGTATGAAGTTATAATCATTGATTGGGAAAATCAACACTTGAGATTGAGATACAATATAAGCATGACACGAGTATAAAAAAACATGAAACTGTGAAAAACTACTACACTAATTTGCCCATCAACTGTTACTTTAGAGAGATCAAATCCATCATAGCATTCAGCTTTGTTGAATTAGAACTGAAATTCAGAATAAAAGTGTCTCTACGTGCAGATCACCCTAAACCATCCAACAAAATTAATACACACAAACAAAAGACGCCAGGTATTAGTGTTAAAAAGGGGCTTAACATTTACCAAATCGGTAGAAACTTAATAAAAACAAATAGGTAAAGAGACAATTACTGCCTCTCTGCGACCAGAGAAATGTATGTCTTTCAGGTGGTCACATTATACAATGACGATGATCTGACCACGTTTGTCATTCCAACATGCAAGGTATGTTAGGTATTTTTGACGCGTGTTGAAAAATACAAATACCAACAGAAGAAGTGGCAGCGACATGGGAAGAAAACAAGATTCTTCAACATATATACACATATTTTCCAATTTGATCCATTCAATGAAATGCTAACCTTAAGATATATATCCCAATTTGATCCATTCAATGAAATGTTACCCTTAAGACTGAAACCGACAACAGAAATACACACATTAGGCAGAATAAATCAATGTTTCTATAGTACAAAGAAAAAAAATATCGGGAGAAAGAAAAACACCAGAAAAAACATTTAACAAAAAAGCTCAAAGTAAATATTTAAACTCTCTCTCTCTCTCTCTCACACACACACACACAATTCAATAAAGACAAACATGATTAATGTGACACGCAAAACCAGCACAGAATCTAATAGCCGTCTCGCAGATTCAAAACTGATTGTGATAACAAACAACAACAACAAAATCTTATCTCGGTATCTGAGGCTGACTACATGGATCACCTCCTGATGCTACTCAGTTCACTTAAAAACTAATTGCTCATAACGATTAAGGGTAAGGGGCCGTCAACAACTTTTCACCTCAAAACACAAATCACATGGCAAATAAATATCGAAAAGAAAAATTTGGGGTTATTCAAAAGAAACAACCCCTTTGGAAGGAAATGACCAGAAGATGAACAGAAGAAAAAGAATGAAGAAGTGAAGAGTGAGGATCAAACATAACATACAGATGTTGAAGTATCATAGGCAAGCCAAACTGTGGAAAACTGACCCCAACCCAGCTTCCTCTGCGCTATGTACCTGCCGCCGGCAAACTGGTCGCCAATTCTGACGGCGTGGTACCCTCCTTTCCGGTAGGAGTCGAACCCCTCATCGTCCTCTTCAGACCCAGATGAAGAAGAACACGACATCACTTGTGATCTATGAAAAAACGACACCTTTTCCTTCAAAACAACACTCCCAAATGAATGATCCTTCTTCTTTCGCTGTTTTGTCACACCCAAGTTTTGTTCCGCTGTTCTCTTTCTTTTTAGTTTTTAAATAAATCCCCTTTTCTTTAAATTGTGACCGAAATTTGAAGCTTTTGTTTCGGAGATGGGAGGGTGTGTGTGGCGCTCTCAAATCACGAGTCTCTCTCTCTTCAACAATCTTCCACTTTTTTCTCTCTGTTTTCTCTTTTTCTTCTTGCAATGTTCTTTGAGGATGTGTTGCATTTTTCATACGGTTGGTTTTTTTGTTCTTTGTTCCCAAATGCTTCCTTACGTTTATGCCCTTTGGGTCTGTATTTTGTATGAACAATGCAATGGCATTTTGGGAAGAGGAGTATTTTGGATGTTATTTTAGGTGGGGAGGGGTAATCAGGGTCCTGAAAAAAGGTGGTGAGTTGCTGCGCTTTCCTGCGTCACCCATCTGCTTCCTATCTTTATACTTTTGCCCTTTTGCGTGCTTTTTCTTTTTCCTTCACACTTATTTCTCACCATGTGCTGCTGCTTCTTCTTCGACACCTTGTTTTAGGGTGCGGAAATTCAAGATTTTACAATCCATTTTTCTCATTTCACTGCACTCTATTTTGTCTTCTCACTTCATGACAACTTAACCTATCTATGCCTAATCAAGGGTAATTATTAAAAGGACAATACACATTAGTTATGCCTAATCAAGGCTTATTAGAAGGACAATACACATTAGTTTTAACCATAGAGTAAATGCTATACTATTTATTAGAAATTTAAAATAAACCAGATTAAACCAAATTTATATATATATATTTATAAATTGGTTTTGTAAAGTTAAGTTAAATTTAAAGTTTATTTTTAATATAATCTTATAATCTATTTTAATAATATTGTTGAACGTATCAAATGATTTATTATTTAATTTTTATCGCACCGTTGATCAATATTTAGTTCTAAATGAAAAATATTCAACTTTCTGTACGAGAGTATGTGTTTATCCTCTCATAATTACAAATTAGACCAAATTTATGTATTTAAATAGATATAAATTTTATATTGTAAATTAATTTTGAAATTGAATTAAATTTAAAATTTTCTTATTAATATTACTTACACCATTTACTCATTCGATTAAATTTTAATTAAAACGTGTTCCCAATTTGCAAAGTGCACTAAATATATGACATTGCCAAAACTCGCTATCGTTAACAATATGTAATCCTAAAGTTATTTTTAAAAGTTACAGAACCGCAGCATTCTGGAAGTCTTTAGTGAGTTTGCTGTGCTTGGCAATCAATGGCTTGTGGTTAAAACTTGAGTGTGGATATAGTTTTAGCAAGGAATCTATCTTCACATAGTGTTGTAACATCCACTCGATTTTTGAATGGACATGCCATCATGATAGCCAAAGAATCTCTGCATTTAATTTGTTCAAGTAACTTGAAGACAACTCTGTTGTTAACTTTAAGGATATATTGCATCTGAATAATATAATAAATCTGTATAATTTTTTTTTTATACCAGCCAGAGACATGAAAAAAATGCTAATGGAATAGAGATATAAAAAATTTCAATGTAAATAATAGTAATCATAATAATAATAATAATAATAATTATATTAATGCACAAATGAATACTAAACTCTTGTACAAGTCTTGGCTAATAATTTTTTAAAAATCTTTATATTTTAAAATATTTAAATAATTTTTTATTTACTATTGGAAATCAATTTTAAACTATAATAAAATAAATTAAAATTCAGATAAATTAGAAGAACCGTCTTAACTACTTTTTTATTAATTCTTTTAAGGATTGAAACTCAAACCTACAAACTACAAACAATAGATACCTTTTCCATATACTATTTATCCAAATATACATCTTTATAATTTTTTTTCAAAAGATTAAAAATCTTATGGGAGGAAATTTTCCAATAAAGAGTATTAGTCGAGTTCTCTCCACAAGCACATATTAGTCGTAAAATTATTTTGGATATGTGGCATTTATTCTTTCTATTTCTTTTTCTATTCACTTGTGTGGATGATACAAACACTAAATTTTAATTACTATCATTCTTTATTTAAAACATTATTGTTAATTTTTTTAACATATTCTGAACTATTATTTTTTATTTATTTATGCTAGCGTATGAAGTATTATGAATTATAAGTAGAAATGGTAATACAATTAAAAAAAGGATAGTAATTAATATTAGATTAAATTTTTCAAAAAACAAAATCAACCAAAAGTGGATAGATGGAAAGAATAGAAAGAGTATTAGAAAATAATGATTTGTTGAGCTTTTTTTTTTAGAAATATAATCAATTTATTCTCTTAAACTATAAATGTGTATAAAAAAACTATCAAGCTGCCTAAGAATGAAATGAATATTTACATGTTCCTTCAAAATGAATGATCACAAGTTTTACTAATTTTAAAAATAAAAATATAGTTATGATTCAACAGTAATGAAATTATTAATAAATTATAATAGTAAATATTTTCATTAATAACTGTTAAGTTTTTCTTCATTGAATAGGAATAAATTAAGTAATGAGAAAATACATTTTAATGTAGAGAAGAAATTATATAAATCAAGTATTTAAATCAAAGTACATTTTTCTATGTTTATTAATTTGATATTGTGCATAATTCAAAGTTGAAAAAAAATCTTATAATGAACAAATATTTCCAATTTTAAAATTTATTTCAAATCCATATACTGATTCTATTTTAAGTGTTTTTTCAATTAGTACATGAAAAGAATTAAAATGTATATATATATATATATAGTAAGATACTTGATGAAATAAAATTCATGTGATATAACGACAAAGAAATAGCTCTAAAACTAATTTCTTTTAAAAATAAAGATTAGAATTTGTAATATAACAGTAAATTAACAAATTATAAAGAAAAAATGTAGTCCGAACACAAATTTAGCCCCTTGATTTTAGGATATGTTTTAAGACGTGTGTTTATGAAAAAAAATGAGATTAAGAATAATTAAATAGAATCATACAAAGTACTTTGTTTATTATATTAGATTTTATCTTAAAAGGTTAAATTGTTCGAAAGGTATACAAGCTAAATCCGAAAATTTGAGATATGCTATAACTTTCTTACACCCTCTTCCATTAGAACATATTATGCCTACCAAAATAGGTGATGTATAGAGAACTAAGTAATATATTCAGATATAAGAGATGAAAAAATTGGTTTAATTGTAGGATCTAATTTTTTAGTAAATTGTATGTTTGAGTTTTAAATTTGACTTTGAATCATACTCAAGCATTTCTTTTTCTCCAATTCAGCTATAGTTTGATTTTAAAAAATTAACATAAAATCCAAAAGGCAAAATTCTTACTAAGTTTATAACTCTTACATTTTGAAGTTTAAATTAAATTCAGAATATTATTATTTTTGTTAGAAAAAAAGGTAGGTAAAACAAATCAAGATAGGATGAATTGGTTCTTAATAAAAATTAAACTTTTTTCGATTTTAATTTTATTAAAATAGAGTTTAACAAAAAATCTCAATATAAATTTAAGTTCTACTTTATAAAAATCAAAGTGCAAAATATATAAGAGCATAAATAAGTTGAATGTAAAGAGAATAGGGATAGAGAAAAATACTATTAATACTCTCTAATTACAAATTGAATTTTATAAGATTGTCTATATTATTTTCTTTGTGGACTAACATTTATGATGGAAATATCCATACAAGGTCTTAGGTTAACACACATCTGATTAAATACGAAAATAAAGTGTGTTCTTGCGTTCAAGTCACTACTGTAACAAAGACATTTTATGAAAGTTAAAATAGACTTTCTATGTAGGTTCTAGAACTAACATAGATATAGACAACATAGAAAGTCGAAACTTTCTATGTCAATTGAATAACTGTCATAGAAAATTCACTTTCTATGTCAGTTCTATAGACCCGTCATAGAAAAATATGTCATGTTTATATTTGTTGTCTTAGTTTCTATGACTGATAAAACTACTCTTGTCATAGAAAGTCATTTTCTATGACTGTTATATTTGTAACCATCATAGAAAGTGTTACTTACTACACCCATCTTGGAAATTCTGTTTTTTTATAAAAAAAATATTTAATCATCTTCCTACTTGCAAATCAGATATCCTAAACAGAATTCCTAAACAAAGATTTTTAAATAATGTAGTACATAAACAATTATATATTTTATTAAAAATTAAATAGTTCAATTACGTACAAAATTATTAACTAAAAAAATTTGTTAATCTTAAAATGATCATTTACAATAGATACTAAGAAATGATGCTTGTTGTTCCCCAACATCTTGTAACACTTCATTCTCCAAGAAAGACGAATCACTGAATATCTACAAAATTAAATATTTAATTGATCAATAAGAAGTGAAATATAATCATAATAACTTGAAAATTATTTATAATTTATTCAAGAATATCATAAAAAGAACTCCAATTTTCACTGTTATTGATACTACATTATATTTTTTAAGTATCTTTTAGAAATTTTAATTTAACTAAATTCTTTATCATATTCTTTGATATTAATGTTTTGAAAATATTATCGTTGATATTGAATTTTTTTTAAGATCCAGAAACGATTTTTTAACTTTAATTTTTTTTATTTTGTTATTTTTTATAGAAAATAAATTTTTTTAACTTTTTTTTAACTTAAATTAATGTTTTTAACTCAATAACTTAGATTTTTTTGAGATATCAAATACTAGCATTATTTCATGATCAAAGTTCATAATTAGTCAAATAGTTATGTAATTGTACAAGTTAGTTTGCTAATCTTATCTTATATTATAGTCCTGTATCCCACATGTACTTAGATTCAATAATGAAAATTTAGTACGTGTTTAAAAAGTAAGAGTCTACATTTTAAATATTTGAATGTCTTATTTAGACTAAAGGTAAAGGAAATTTTGCCAACTAAACATTTTTCAAAGTTGCATTCTAGATGAGAAAAAAGTTATTACACTTTACCTTTATTGCATTAGAAAATAGAATAGTAATTAAAGTATAAATTTTTTTCCAACCATTAAATAGAATTAATATATGTATGATATTATCACATATTACATATCATATATAAATATGTAAGAAATCAAATATGGTTTTAAACTTTACAATAAATTCTCAAGTCACAATAAGAAACAAGATTTTTCAATAAATAAAAGAAACAAAGTAAAAGGATGAAGTAAGCCTCATGTATTGAAATAAAATTCTTCATTGTTATTGATTATTAATCTCTTACTGTGTTTGGTTTGGTTTAATATTCTTAATTGAAGAATCTCTTCCACTAACATTGACAGTATGAAATTTTTTAAACTTTGGTGGTGTGTCTCCAACTGCCATATATCAGAATGGGAACATTCTCTTTGCTAAGATTGTAAATCAGAGGCCTCCATTGGTGGTGTTCTGCCAATGTCAAAATTCTTAGTGACTTCCTCACTATATTTAACCTAAACAAGAACTAAAGCATATTAGTGTCAACCAAAACCAAATGCATTCTTCACTTCTTTTATTGTTGAAAAACTTAGAAAAATCTTCCTAAATAACTTCAGAAATCTAATTAATGAAAGGGACAACCTGTAGCACAACTTGTAGCACAACTTGTAGTCCTGAATTCATATATACCAGAACAAGATAAATGACAAAACATCCTTTCACATATTTATGCAAAAAGGGCTTTTGGGTAATTTCTAGTAATTCTACAAATTAAAATCCTCTTGCAACCAATATTCAGCAAGAACAAGGCAATACACAATATACATCAAGAACAGATCTTTATATGATCAAACTTTTTACTAAATTCTACAAAGACAAGAAGATAAGTTTGTAGGGAAAAAAATAAAGAAAATCCCTTCAAAGTTGAACCTGCTCAGTTGATTTGTAGGTGTAACGTTCCATTCACAAAAGAATGTAGTTTTTTCTCTCAGACGTGTGTGCGATTGGCGTTGTATTGCAATCCGTCGATTGGGGATGCAAATCCAAACGGCGTCGTCGTCTGCGGCGAAAGATGTCTTCGCAGCAACAAATGCAGAACAGTGGTGGCGACAGTAGCAACAACATGAGCATCCTAGTGGTGCTTCTATTGTCCTTTGGCATGACAGGGTTAGCGAAATGATGATTCTAATGTACAAGTGTGGTACAACAGGTAGACGTGAGAACCCTAACCTCTACCTCATTAGGGAGGACGTATTCCTCTACATGCTTCTTCCACTGTTTAACAGTATGTCGCTATGGACACTAGGGTTCAGGAGTGGCGTTTTGCTAGTGCTACCATAGTGGGGATGATGCTTCCCAAAAATGTGGTTGAGGGAGATGAAGAGGAAGAAAGGCAAAAAACCTAAATCTAGTGAAAGGGGAAAACAGATACAAGGGAGAAGAAGGAGAATGGAAGCAGGCTGTACGAAAAAGAGAAAACTTATACCTAAAAATACTTATTATGACATAGTATTAATTATATCAGTTAAAAAAGCAACTATCATAGTAAATGACTTCTTAATTACAATTTTGCCACCGCCTTACTTATTATGACTGGTGAATCATGACCGTCATAATAAGTCGTCATTGAATCATAATTTTGTACTAGTGAGTTTTTCAAAGCCGCTTTCTTGCTCTCTCAAGGTTGATCTTAGTTCTTGGAAGTGGTGATAGTCTTGTGCTTAAGCTTTCATATCCAGCACTCATCAGGTGTTCTCTTTCTAGTTTACTGGTTTATGTAATTCATCCCTTGGATCAGTTCTAATGGGAGGTGTTCTGTTCATCTCTTGCGTGTCAAGAGAGGTGTGATCATCCTTAGTGTTTCTAAGGAGGTGTTTCTGTTTATCTTTAATTGTTTTTACATTGTGTCACTGATTAGTGTTTGTAATTGCTTTTAAAGATAGTGGGGTATATCATCACGTTTTGTGGTGATTGGACACTGGACGTAGGATTGGCTAAATCCGAACCAGTATAAATCTTTGTGTTCTTTCTCGCTTTCCCTCTCTTTATTTTATTATACTTGGATCATATTAACATTTGTTATCCCGACTGCTTTTATCAAAGTTTAAGGAAAATCTGAATCTTGAATTTGGAATAGTTTTTAAAATCTAGAAAATTATTATGAACTTGAAAAAGTTTTTGAAAACCCAATTTACCTCCCCTCTTGATTTTTGCACTGTCATTTTTTTAACACTAATTATCCTTATTGGAAGATGTTACCAATAATTTTGGGACTAAAATAATATATTCAAAATTTATATATATTATCACTATATTAATACAACAAAAATGCGTACATAATTCTATATATAATTTAATGCAATTGTAATTATAAAAAGGCACATTTGTTTAAAGGATTGTCCTTCATTCTTTCACAATTTTTGACTCATCATTATATTTCGCAATCTTTTTTTGATAATCTTCACTGCAGAAAATGATATTTGTTATAGGTGTAGAAACAAGAGTAAATTAAGTGATCAATTAGGTAGAATGTACTTGACTTCCTTGTTCTTGCTAAAGATTGACACAATTCTCTTACTCACTAAAATTCAAAGGATAAATTTTGTTCACAAAGAGTGCATATATCATCAATATTAAAAGCTTTATAAACATATTTAGAAACTAAAGCATGCCTTAAAGTTAGGGGGTGAAAAAGTGGGCTTTGATCTGTCGCTAAAATTTGGCAGGTCAGGTTGGGATTTTTAACCCGCCAGCCCGCTTTGGCTCGCCCCACCTAGCCCACCATTTTGGCGGGTCAAAGGTGGGTGATGAATCATTATTTATCCAAGTTTTTTTTTACCTTTTTGTACTTATCTTAATTATTGCTTTGTGTCTAATTATCCATTATTGACACGTTTTTATTATTTGGACTTTATTAGACCAGTAATTCAAATTTTTATTAATTCGAAATTATTTATCTAATTTTCATTTGCTTTTATTTTTCGGAATAATCTTAGGCGATTTTGGGCATGGAAAATATCCTGGACTTGAAGAAATTACTACCACGTCAGCCTCTAAAAAGGATTTTAATTTCATTTTCTTTTATTTGTGTAAGTTGGGCCAAACAATATCTTTTATGAGGCCTAGGCGTTTTGTGAGAGAGGGGTTGACCTAGGGTTACAAAACCCTAAGGAGAGGAGGTAGAATTCATTGATGCACAATTGCTCATGTTTTCGTCTTTTGACTTTCATCTTTTATCTTTCACCTTTTATTTTCTGTTGCTGGTTGTGTTTTCGGCTTTATTTTTCTCTCTATTGATTTTCGTTTGAATCTCCATGGAGGTCTAATTTTTAGAGGTTGATTTTCTGAATAGATTGCTATGAACTTTGAGGTTTAATTCACGTTTTCCCTTTGTTTTTCTAGATTCTCCATCTTCTAATCTTTGTGCTTATATTTTTGTTCATGCTTAATGAATTTTGTTTTCACAGTTTGCTTGATTCTGTGAATGATTAAAGATTGGATGATGTATATGTTTGCTTAATTTGTGTGAAGAAATCTTGAGTTAATCTTCGCTTAGTTGATTGATTTGGGCTGGAATGAGGATTAAGATGAATAAACTGCATTGTTCTGTGTAACAAGTGATATGAGAGATTGCAACTGAATCTGGGAATCAATCTGTTTTTCATGATTGTTTACGTTTTACCAATCATCCTGCATTTTATTTTAATTCAACAAATCAGTTCAACACCCCCCTTGTCTGCCCCATTTACGCGTTGATCCTTTGTCTTAACTACGATCCTTGGGAGACGACCTAGGGATCACTTCCTAATATTACATTTTAACTGTTTATTTGACCGGATACAACTTCGATCAAATTTGGCGCCGTTGCTGGGGACCATCGGTTTCATTAAAGATTTTTAATTTTTTTAGGGTTTATTTCATTTTTGTTTTCGTTTTAGGATTTCGATTTTCGTTTTGTTGTTTTTGGATTTCTCTTTCTGTTTTGAGTTTTTTGTTGTTGTTTAACTTTGCAGGTTAATTTGGCTAAAGCATAAAAGGATTGACTCTAGTATGTTTACTACAATCGAACTGCAACATCAGCACAAACAATTTTGTGAAAACTTAAAACAACCATAACTGTTGACTTGGGCATCAAAATTCGACGAATTTTACATGCTTTTCGGGTAGAAAAATTCAATCTATCCACTAGCTCTAGCTAAAGCGAGAAGGTGATCTTATTTTGCTCATAAAATGTCATTTTCTATTATTTTTGAATTTTTTAAGTATTTATTTTGCTGTTTTTTTTTCATTTTTTGAATATTTTTTAGGGTTTTCATATACTTATACTTGAATTTTTATTTGATTTTTTGTGTGCTTGTTTCTTATGATGATAGGGTGTTAGTGACCGATTTTCCTATTATTTGCTCATCAGTTGTATCATTTTCCATTTTTACCCGTATACATTGCTCTTCTGAATAGCTGCATGTTGTGCATGAACAGGGGTAATCCATGTCCTTTACATCCATTTGATCCTGAGATAGATAGGACATTTAGATTGGATAGACAATTTAGGAATGGCTAATTAAGAGATGCTTACAAGGTAATCTAGAAACACAAAAATACAATTACACAATGATCTTCATAAGCTTCAATGAGATTGACTTCATCAAATCTTCAAAGCTTTGACCAACCAAAAGGCTCCATTCTTAACAATCTCCCCCTATTTGATGAAGGCAACAAAACACAAGCTTCTAGGATGACATTCAATGTAGAGCCCGAAACAAAATCAAAAACCAAACAAGCCAAGGCATCTACATACAACAAAATATCATTTTATATCACAAGATACTACAAAACTGCATATTGCAGTAGTATACACATAAATTCAAATCATAGCAGCCAGCAAGACCAATGATAATCCACATAAACAACTTAGATAAAAAAAATCAGCCCTGCAACACTAGAAATTAGTGATAATATCACACACACAACATCTCCCCCTTACAATATTCTCCCTGATAAATAGATTTTTGGTCGCATAGAATTCTGATTAAAGAAAACAAGTTAACTAATGTAATATAGCTCACCCGTGTCGAATCTCACAAGGACACAATTGTAGGAGTGTAACTATTGTTAAACATCATTCTCCAAAAAAAGTTAAAATAATAATAATAATAAAGGGGTTTTGTCAAATTGATAAAATTAACAATGCAGAATAATAATTGTAAATAAATAATTAATGAAAACTAAAATTAAAAACACATAGTAAAAAAAGTTATAAATAAAATAATTAAGGAAAACTAAAATTAAAAACAAATATAAAAATTAAATTATTTAAATATGAAAAACTAATGCATGTAGGATTAAATTGCAATGCTAAGAATTTAATAATGAGAACAATGTTTATAAATGCTTATATGATTAAAATAAATAAATTAAAAGACAAATTTAAAGGCAAAGCAATAATTGGAATAAAATTCTTATGCGAATTCAAATTTAAATAAAAATAAATAAACAATTAACAGTTAAATCATAGATTTTAAGGCAAAGAAATAATTAGAATGAAATATTGATGCTAATTCAAATTATAATAAAAATAAATAAATAATTAACAATTAATTGAAAAATGTATTCAATTAACAACTAAAATTTAAAATGAATAAGCACTTGATATACTGGCCTCCATGATTAAATTAGAATTTAAAACCAATTAAATTGAAAATGAAAGTAGATAAATGTAGGCTGGAATTATAAAATACTGAATTTAAATTAAAAGCAAAATGCTAATAAAATTACTGGAGTGTGAAGAATAAATTGATAAGTGTGAGGATGTGAATGTGAATGTGAGAAAGTAGAGCGTACAAAATTTAAATGATTGACAAGAATTAAATAAAATAAAGGCTAAAATATGAAATAATGAAATTAAATAAATTCAAATGAAAAGAAAACAAAACCAGAAAACTGTAGCAGGAGCTCCTAAAACTTTTTGCAACTTCACCCAAACTAACAACAAAACTATAATAGAGAAAAAGAAAGAGAGGAAGAACAGAGACTATTGCTCTGATGAAGTGTCTTTTTTTCCTTGCATCTAAATCTCCTATTTATAGGAAATTAGCCAAGGTCTTATTGCAAATAAAAATTTGAAAATTAATTACAATTCAAGTCAAATATTTATTCCCCGGATTTGATTTTGCTGATTAGGAGATCCTCTGCCAAGAATAGAAATAATTGCTCCTTCAAAATAAATTTAATGCTTCGATTTGATTGCGGATTTGGATTTGCAGGAAGGGACTTCTGAAAATGGGGAGTTGATTATGCATGGATTTCAAATTTTCAAATGAAGCTGGCCCACCATTGAATTAGGCCACATTGAATGCACCTAAGTTGCACCTCATGTTGGTTTCATGTTAAATGGGTCGCGAAGAATTTAATTTGGAAGATTGAAAATTTTTTCCCCACCGAAGCACATTGGGCTCATTTCAAAATAACTTCAAGTTCTTTTTCTCCTACAAGAAAAGTCTCAACCAGAAAAAAGAGAGATATATGCAATATGAATGTATGACTATGTTTTAGTGTTAAAAATATGTAAAATGTAATAAATTTACTAAACTTAAATTATGTCACTGTTTTTATGAAAATGTGCAAAATGCATGGTTTAAGAATAGAAAAACTAGCTTAGAAAGTGTTCTTAGATAAGAAAAATAAAGAGTAAAATGACATACATCACTCACCCTAACATTAATCATGTCATACAACTATTCTCCCCCTTTGACTTCATCAAAAGGAAGAAGAGAATAAAATCAGAGCAAAATATAACAGTAAAAAGGTGTGCAGTAAATCATCAGTAGCAACAATAGGATGATGCTAGAAAGTACAGTAGGATGATGCTAGAAAGTGCAGTATGAAAGAAATGAAGTGCATAGCAGTGAAATGAAAATAACACCCTATTTAATGGGTTATATGCTTGTGATGCTTGAGACAAAATTAAGTGCATTTTGAAATTTACACATCCACCATCTGTAATTGATGTGAAAAGCAATGAATGGATTGAAAGGTGTAGAGTAAAAACAACACGTTATCAGTCATTGATCCAAGTGAAAATCAGAACTTGGGAAAAAAAGAATCTTGTTGAATTCAAACCAAATTGGTCAAAAAGCAATTAATTCAGTCAGCAATTGCAATGTAACATGCATCCAATAGAAAGCAAATACGTGTACAATTCGTAACAGACATTTACAGTGGTAGAATTTCATTTACTGTGCAATAAAAGATATTAAAATGAAGAACTAAAACTGACAGTGCGGAAATTTAACACGTTATTTCGATAAAAGAACAGATTAAAAGCTAATAACAGTAAGCAATTAATCAAATTTAACATGCTGAAAACACGAAATAACAGACTAAAAATAACAAAACAGATCATAATGTAGATTATCCAATGTTTGAAACATCAAGAATTCCTAATGCAGTTCTTAGAAAATTAAATCTATCTCTGAACAAAGGTTTAGAAAACAAATCAGCCAATTGATTGTTAGTATCAATGAATTTAATTTCACAATCACCTTTTAGAATGTGGTCTCTTATAAAATGGTGCCTAATCTCAATATGTTTAGTCTTTGAGTGTTGCACTGAATTTTTAGTTAGATAAATAACACTTGTATTATCACACATCAATGGTACCTGACCAAGATTAACACCATAATCTTGCACTGCTGCTTAAGCCAAATGATTTGAGCACATGCACTTCCAACAGCTATGTTTGCTTCTTGCAGCTCTTAGACACTAGGCTGCTTCCAAAAATATGGCAGGTCCCACTTGTACTTTTCCTATCTAATTTACATCCTGCAAAATCAGAATAAAAAAATTCAACGAAAGACATAAATGCACCATTAGGATACCATAATCCAACATGTGTAGTTCCTTTTAAGTATTTTAAGATCCTTTTGGCAGCAATGAAGTGTGATATCTTGGGATTGGATTGAAACCTGGCACACAAGCATACACTAAACATAATGTCAGGTCTACTAGCTGTCAAATATAGAAGAGAACCAATTAAACCTCTAAATTTAGTAGGATCCACATTTGATCCACTCAAATCTGCATTAAGATAACAATTGGTTGTTGGTGTTGTTGCTTCTTTGCAATTTTCCATTTCAAACCTTTTTAACAAATCTGCACAATACTTTGATTGAGATAAGAATATCCCATCCTTCATTTGCTTGATCTGTAGCCCCAAGAAGAATGATAGCTCTCCCATCATAGACATTTCAAATTCACCTTGCATAGCTAATACAAACTCTAGACACAAATTCTCATTAGTTGATCCAAAAATGATATCATCAACATAAGCTTGAATTAAAATAACATCATTATTTAATCTTTTCAAGAAAAGAGTTTTATCAACTTTACTACGTTCAAAGCCTTTAGAGAGAAGAAAATTACTTAACCTCTCATACCATTGCCTATGTGCTTGTTTAAGTCCATAGAGAGCCTTCTTTAATTTGTATACATGGTCTGGCCTAACATGATCTTCAAACCCAGGTGGTTAAGAAACAAATACCTCTTCTTCAATGTATCCATTCAAGAAAGCACTCTTCACATCCATTTGAAAGAGCTTGAATCCACACATGGAGGCATAAGCAAGTAGAAGTCTAAAAGCTTCCAAACGTGCCACTGATGCATATGTTTCTCCAAAATCAATCCCTTCTTCTTGATTATATCCTTTTGCAACCAACCTTGCCTTGTTTCTTGTGATGACTCCATGCTCATCCATTTTGTTCTTGAAAACCCACTTTGTTCCAATAACATTTCCATTTTCAGTTCTAGGAACAAGAATACAAACCTCATTTCTAACAAATTGGTTTAATTCCTCTTGCATTGCAGAAATCCAGCTTTCATCCAATAATGCTTCATTAATGTTCTTGGGTTCTACCTGTGAAACAAAATCCACTATATTGCAAAACTTATTTAAATAGTGTCTAGTGGTTACCCCTTCATCTAATTGACCAGTCACATTGTCAATGGAGAGATCTCTGGGTATTCTCCACTCTTTGGGAAGTTGATTTTCTTCTTCTTCTTTATTTGCACCTGCAGATTGGTTATTTAACAAATTATCTGATTCATTTAACAGATTGTCCTAGCGATTCAACAGATTATCAGGATCATTTAACATATTAGAATTCTGCATACTGGGCAAAATTGACTGTTCTTCATCACCTGCAGAAGATTTCTGCAAATCTGCAACCACTGGATCTTATAGCTTCATCAAATACCACATGAATAGATTCTCCAACAGTTAAATGCTTTTTATTGTAGATCCTATATGCATGGCTATTATTTGAATATCCAAGAAAAATACCTTCATTAGCCTTAGAATCAAACTTACCAATGTTCTCTTTGCCATTTATTAAAACAAAACATTTATAGCCAAAAACTTTTAAATGACTTACGTTTGGTTTTCTGCCCTTAAACAATTCATAAGGTGGTCTTTCTAAAATAGGTCTTATGAGCACTCTATTAAGAACATAACAAGCTGTATTAACTGCATCGACCCAAAAATATTTTGGAAGAGATGATGTTGGAATAAATGGCTGAGTTTAAGAGGGGGGGGTGAATTAAACTCTTAATAGATTTTCGAAATCCAATCTCAATTTATGAAAAATAGATTCAAAATCAAGAGGAAAATCAATTCTTTAAAGATTCTTGAAATGCTTTTACCAATGTATCATATATCCAATTCAATTAGCAATTCAAATTTCAATTACAGAATTTAAAGAAGCAAGGAAAGAAGATCAACACAAGAGATTTATACTGGTTCAACTTTCAACAAAGGCTACATCCAGTTTCCTAAACACCCAAATCAAATCAATTCACTAAATTTCAGTTTTTACATGAACCCTACATGTAAAACTAAAACCAGAACAATACACTTGATCTTGAACCCTACAAGATCTGTAAACCCTTGTAAAACCCTATTACAAGAACACCTTAATCACCCTGATTAAGAGAAACAAACCCAACAAAAGATTATACAAGAAATTGAAACGAATTCACCTGGAAAATAAGTGCAGAATTGAAAAAACAGAGCACACAGAAAACACAGCACGCAGAAAAACAGAGAGTGAATTCTATGAAAGATTCTCTATTCAATTTGATCTTGGACTCCTTGATTGATTTCACAAATTGATTTAGAACACTTGAAAAACTTTCTTGAACAGTGGGTTTCTCTGTAATTGATTCGTCACTCAGTTCTTTAAATTTCAAAGTATTTATAACAGAACTGTTCCAGTGGTTTAAAACTGTTTCGATAAAATCAATCAGTTGAAACACGATTTAACTAGTTGTTTTCATTAAAATGAATTTTCCAGAGAGCACCCCTTTTCTGAAAACTGAAAACAGTTAGTTGAAAATGTGATTTAACTAGCTTTTCTAGAGAGCTAGAATTTCTCAACAATAGCTCCAGAATTTCAACTGATTTAAATTCAGAAAAACAGCTAGCTAAAATTAGCCAAAAACAAAGCTTTAAAAACGAAGAACATTTTAACTGATTGAAACCACATTTTTAACAAGTTAAAAACCAGTTAAGACTTTTGAAAACATTTCAAAACCTTTTAAAACATTTCAAATCATTTTAAAACTCAAGATTAAGTCCAAGATTAATTGAAATGCATCTTACCCCACATCCTAAGACACTCTAATCCTAAGACACAATCTTCATTCTTCAAGCACCATCATCTTCATCATCAAAGGTGGTTGGAGACATCAAATCTACTTGAAACCAAGTCTTCAAATCCAACAGATGATTCATTTAACATGGTTCTAGCTAACTCTTCTAGAAACCTATTCTTTCTCTTTACCACTCCATTTTGTTGCGAAGTCCTAGGTGCAGAAAAATGATGTTTAATGCCATGTTTTGAACAAAAAGAGTCAAATTTCTCATTATGAAATTCTCCACCATGATCACTTCTTCTAGAGCCAATGCAAATATTTTTCTTATTTTGAAGAACTTTAGCAAGTCTTTTAAAGGCTGAATAAGCATCATTCTTGGATACCAAAAATAGAGTCCATGTAAACCTAGAAAAATCATCTACAATGACAAATGCATAAAAATTACCACCAAGGCTTGCAGTTCTAGAAAGACCAAAAAGATCCATGTGAAGCAATTCAAGGGGTCTATTGGTAGACACAATTTTTCACTTTAAAAGATGTCTTCACTTGTTTACCCATTTGACATGCATCACACATTCTATCCTTTTCAAACTTAAGCTTTGGTAGTCCAATAACCAATTCTTGTGCAGCTAGCTTATTGAAATGATGCATATGAATGTGTTCAAATCTTCTATGCCATAGTGTTAGCAGTGGATTAATATCAAGAAGGGGGGCTTGAATTGATATGCAGTTATTATAGAAACTTTTTCGTAAAAGAAAGGCTACTGGTTCAATTCACAGAAAATTAATCGACTGATGAACGCGAAATAGTAGATTAGTTCTTACAGCACAATATATCAGATGATGAGGGAAGAGAGAAAAAGACACGAAAAATTTATACTGGTTCGTTCTTTGTAAAAGAACTACGTCCAGTCTATGATCCGCAACCTGCAGATCCTAATCACTATAAAAGATTGTATTCTTTACACACAAACCTTTCTTGAACTCTACTAGAAATCAAAAGAAACTATCCTAAACACTATAGAATAGACTTTCACCCACAGACTCTACCAGAGTCTCTGTGATCACCCCAATCACAGTCGCAGGGTTCTAAAACCCACTTACAATCTCTAACCCGAGATCAAGAATACAAGATTACAGTGACAGTAGAATGTTCTTGACAGAAACAGTGAAAATGTAAAAACTCTATGTAGATCTTCTTGCACGTAAAGGTTGTAGCTACTTGAGAGTTTTTCTCTTTTTTGTATTTCGCACTTCTGAGCATTTTTTGAAGGTACAATTTATAGGCTCCACGAAACGTAATGGGTCTCTTGCTTTTTGAAAGAGCTGAAACGCGTTCTGCACGTATTACTGCATAATAAAGGTGTGAAGAACAGAATAGTTGACTGAAGACTCAGATCAGTGTGTTATTTTCATTAAACCTGTATACCTGGTACATTTAATGAAAAACGTCGACTAGACAAGAGGAATTAGTAGACTAACTGATGAATAATAAAAACAACAGTTTATCATTATTCATATGATTAATCTGTTAAATAAAGACGGCAGTGTAAAAAACCAAGAGGGGGGGTGAATTGGGTTTTTAAAGAAATTTTCTCTTTTAAATAAATTTTCAGGTTTTGAAAAACTTTCAAAAACTTGGATGTGAATTTTTCAATCCTTTGATTAACGCTGTTGGGATTAGCAATTGTAATAATGATCCACAATTAAGAGATAAAGAGAAAGAGAAAGAACACAGAGATTTATACTTGGTTCGGATTAAGCCAATCCTACATCCAGTTCCCAACCACCACAAATCCGTGATGATTTTCCCCACTATCTTTAAATGAAATTACAAACACCAATTCATGCAATAACAAATAAAGATAAACGGAAACACCTCCTCAGACACACTAAGGATGAAACACCTCCTCAGACACACTGAGGATGAAACACCTCCTTAGACACACTAAGGATGAAACCCACCTCTCTTGACACACAAGAGATGAAACACCTCCTTAGAACAGATCCAAGGGATGAATTTTCCCTTTACGAGAAAACATTAAAAGAATACACCGAAATGTGCTTGGATAGAAAGCTTAAGCACAATGATCACCACTTCCAAAGACTTGATCAAGCGAAGAGAAGCGAGAAAGCGGCTTTGAAAAAGCTAAGGCGCGAAACACTTTGAATGTTTTGTGTTTGTTCGGATGTATTAAACCTAAGACATTCTCTTTCAATTTATAATTCGAAAATGCTCCAAAGTTTCCATTCTTAGGTTGATTTAGAATTAATTTCATAAAAGCGACTCATTTAATCGATTATATTAAAAGCTTAATCGATTATATCATGTTTAGAAAGCTGGAAAACAAATACGTCTGATTTAATCGATTAGATTAAGGCCATAATCGATTATATTAACCCAGAATCAATATAATCGATTATCAAAGACACTTAATCGATTATTTTGCTCGTTAAACATTTTTATTCAAATTTTAAGTTAAATAATCGATTATCTACGTATGGTAATCGATTAAAAGCGTAGAAAACGTTTTTGCGAGAAAACACCTTGCTCTCTTGTTTGGGAAGGTCTTGAATGGGATTTATGACTTACTCTTTTTATCCAACACCCAAAGCAGAACCTTCTACCTTTGATCCTTCGACTCTTGAGAAAATCTTCATCAATCTTCTCTCTTGAAAGCTTTGAAAGCTCTTTATGCCTTTCCTTTCTTATCAAGCAATCTTCCTTTGAGATGACACAAGTCTTTAAAGTTGATTGAAACTTCCTAAAAACTTCATCATCAAAGCTGTAGGTGTCCATAAAACTCTGGACTTGAAATATGCCAACAATCTCCCCTTTTGATGATGATAAAAGAAACCTAGAGACTTGTGATAATATCCCGAAAATCTTGAAAATAATGTATGGATATCTCCATCATAAATATTAGTCCACAAAGGAAATAAAATAGGCGAGTCATATAGCATTTAAGTTTTAATTTGAATTTTGAAAAGGAGATTTCAAGGAATTAATGAGTGGAAATAATTTCTAAAAGCTCCCCTTAAACTATGCTCTTAATTGTTTAAGCTATATAAGGCACTTATTTGAATTATTTCCTAAAGTTCCCTTGAAATTAATTTTCTTAAAAGCTATATTAACTAGACAGATTTTCAATCAAGACAAATATTTTCTCCCCCTTTATTTTTATCATTTTCAAAAGATTACATTTTCGGAGATAATTACAGCGAGAAGCAAATTAATACACGAGAAAATAATAGAGAGAAAAAAAACAGCATTTGGAAAATAATGAAGAACAAGCTAAGGAAAAGTGAACTTGTAGCCTATTCGGTTTCTTCACTATCTTCTTCATCTTCCTCAACATTTGCTTGGCTGTTTGCCTCTTGAGGATGTTGTATTATCTTCTTCAGGAGATAATTCTTCAATTTCCATCTTTCTTTCAACTCTATACATCCTTCTATTAAGCCTTGAGAGGTGATGAGAAAGGCCTTGAAATTCCTTGGAGTGAAGATTCATCATAGAATCCATTCTTGATATGAGAAGCTCCTCCACTGATCCTGGTTGAGGTTGAAATTGAGGTGGAGGTTGAGGTTGGTCTTCATCATCTTCTTCCATGGCAGCAGCTCCTTCTTCTCTTTGGGTAAACCTGTTGCCTTGTTCTATGAGGCCCATATGCCTTAGAACATTTTTACCAATCTTGCTATTGCTTAGCAAAATCTGTTTATTCTCCCCTTCAAGATCAACACCTTTGTATTCTAGAATCTTAGAAACAAACACAGCATAGGGTAATGCAAAAGAGGAAAGCCTAATGGCTTTAAACATATTATCAAGGATAATTGAGGGCCAATCTATGCTCACATTATTAAGGAATCCATACATTAGAAGAATGTCTTCCTTAGTAAGTTGGGCATGATTAGTGCCTCTTGCAACTAAAATCCAAACAATAACATAATGCAACATTCTTTCATTTAACTTTACATTACCAACTTTATACAAGTTCTCAACTTGTAGGTTAGGATCCTTGCAGAATTTTCTGAATTCTACCAACTTGTTGAAGTCCTCAAAGCCATATGTGATGTTTATGCCTTGAGTTGAGAGACCAGCTACATTGTTCCACAAATCTTCATCAAGGAAGATCCTTACACCTTTCACTTTGGTGCTTGGACTTGCAGTTCTTGATGTCAAGTTCATGTAGAACACTCTAACCAAATCTGGGTAGAATGCCCCTTCCATCTCTACAAATTTTTGTAGTCCACTTCCTACTAAAAATTCCTGAAATTGAAAACCATGAGATCTAAAAAATTCACAAGACAAGAATTTAGGGGTAAGAATTTTTCTATCCTTCCACTTGTTAACAAAGGCAATTTGCGGATCTTCATCCGAAATCCAACCGGCTAGAGTTGGAGGTCTCCTTTCTTGAGAAGTCATTGGCTCCTTGCCCTTTCTCCTTGATGGCATCTTCCTTCTTCTTTGATCAGCCATTTCGGTGATATAAAAGACAAGAGAAATTGCACAACAAGATAATGGAATAACGAGAGACGGCCACGAGAGAATTAAAATACGCTCAAGACGACAAATAACGGCGAAGCTTGACAAGAGTGAGAGAGAGAGTGAGTGAGTCACTTTGATTCTCAAACCAGCTATTTATAGAATGAAATCCGGGTCATAAAGCGTTGATTTAATGAAAATATATCCGTTGTGAGCGAATATAGCCGTTTAGAAAAGACAAAACACGTGAAAACATGGCCAGCGTTCGAAAATCAGATTTGCGAGAAAAACACGAGCGGTGCATTTAATCGATTATATTCTCATTTAATCGATTATTTTCCTTCAAAATTTTTAGAAAGCGAAAACCAGAAATTTAATCGATTATGTGCATTCCTTAATCGATTAAATTGCTCCTCAGCGATTTGATCGATTATGTCATAAGCGTAATCGATTATATTGTAAAACATTTTCATAAACACCGCGTTTAATCGATTAACACACGAAACTTAATCGATTAAATACG
Organism: Lablab purpureus; assembly: GCA_030347555.1. NCBI lineage: Eukaryota > Viridiplantae > Streptophyta > Magnoliopsida > Fabales > Fabaceae > Lablab > Lablab purpureus. The sequence continues at coordinate 27,496,857 of CM059256.1, read as the reverse complement.
TAAATTTTCGTAAAACGCTGAAATAACATAAAAAACAATAACAAACATTAATTAAGCAACAGATTTATCACAAACAATCCCTAGATCTCTTCTAAGCTCATAAAATCTATCTCTAGGTAAAGGTTTGGTGAAGATATCGGCTAGTTGATGTTTGGTATCTATATATTCTATAATGCAATCTCCTTTAGCTATATGATCTCTAATGAAATGGTGTCTAATTTCTATATGCTTGGTCTTAGAATGCATGATAGGGTTCCTAGTCGGGTTAATGGCACTAGTGTTATCACACTTAAGAGGAATATGATCTAGAAAGATATCAAAGTCTTCTAATTCTTTGCTTCATCCACGGAATTTGAGCACAACAACTCCCTGTTGCTATATACTCGACCTCAGTGGTTGAAAGAGCAACAACGGCCTGTTTCTTAGAATGCCATGAAACTAAGGAACATCCTAAAAGATGACATGTACCACTAGTACTCTTCCTATCTATTCTACAACCACCATAATCTGAGTCCGAAAAACCTATGATACTAGGTGAGGCTCTCGAAGGGTACCATAAACCAAAGGATGTTGTTCCTCTAAGATACTTAAGGATTCTCTTAACGACTTTTAGGTGAGACTCTCTAGGGTTGGCTTGAAACCTAGCACAAACACACACACTTTGCATAATATCAGGTCTACTAGCGGTAAGATAAAGTAACGATCCGATCATACCTCGATCCGGTGTTTGATCTACCGCACTTACCATTTAAGTCTTGATCTAGATAGCAAGATGTAGCCATGGGTGTTGAGGCTTCTTTCGAGCTTTCCATTTCAAATTTCTTTAAGAGTTCCTTGCAATACTTTGTTTGACATATAAAAATACCTTTCTTTAATTGTTTGATTTGCAAGCCAAGAAAGAAATTTAGTTCTCCCATCATGGACATTTCAAACTCTCCCTGCATATTCTTAGCAAACTCTTGGCAAAGATCATCGTTAGTTGATCCAAAAATAATATCATCAACATAAACTTGAACAATGAGAATATGTTTCTTTGATTTCTTAATAAAAAGAGTAGAATCAACTTTACCTCTTCTAAAATTATTTTCAAGTAAGAAATTACTTAACCTTTCATACCAAGATCTTGGGGCTTGTTTGAGTCCATATAAAGCTTTCTTCAACTTGTAGACATGATTAGGATTTTTGAAATCTTCAAAGCCTGGAGGTTGTTCTACATAGACTTCTTCCTTGATATACCCGTTTAGAAAAGCACTTTTTACATCCATTTGAAATAATTTGAATCCCATAATGGAGGCATATGCTAACGACAAGCGGATAGCTTCAAGTCTTGCTCTTTGGAGCATAGGTTTCATCATAATCTATGCCTTCTTCTTGTCTATAACCTTTTGCAACCAGCCTTGCTTTGTTCTTTGTGATGTTTCCATCTTCATCAAGCTTATTTCTAAAGACCCATCTTGTACCTATGACCTGCATATTATTAGTCTTAGGAATTAAATCCCATACCTGATTTCTTTCAAACTGATTTAGCTCTTCTTGCATTGCAATACACCAATGTTCATCCGTTAATGCTTCTTCTACATTTTTTGGTTCAACCTGTGAAACAAAAGCAACATTCATGCAGAAATTATTCATGTTCCTCCTTGTTCTTACACCTGTTGATATGTCTCCAATGACATTTTCCAAGGAAACGTTTCTAGGTGGTCTCCATTCTTTTGGTAGACTCTCATCATGAGGAGGATTCTCATCCAAACTGATTTCTTCAACGACTTTTTCAAGAGGAGTTTCTTCTTGATGTACTCCTTCATCATCAATGAGGGCGATTTCACTTGAGTCCTTGTGATGAATTTTGCAAAGATCACTATCAAACGTTACCTTTAAACCTTTATCACAAAGTTGACTGATGCTTAGCAAATTGTGCTTCAATCCATCAACAAGAAGAACATCATGAATCTTTAGGGAATCTCCAACCATTCCGCTACCAATGATTTTTCCCTTATTGTTGTCACCATAGGTTACAAAACCTTGTTCTTTCTTCTTGAAGCTTTTGAATTTGCTTTTATCACCCGTCATATGCCTTGAACAACCACTATCAAGATACCATAGTGACTTTTTGGACTTGGGACCAACCTGCATCATAAGAAAAAATTTAGGTCCCCTAAAGTCACTTATTAGGGTCCTCATGGGTTAGAAACAGATTTTCCTTTGGGAACCCATTTGTATCTCCCATTAGGAACACTAAAACGTTTAATATTGCATCTATTAACCGAATGACCTTTATGCATACAATAAAAACATGTAGGAACATTTGTTCTTCTTGGTATGTACGCATTTTTATAAAACTTCTTTGTAGAAACGTTTTGTTTAAAGGAATTAGAATTTTCATAAACCTTATTTGAATTAGACGATTCTCCTTTCACAAAAACAGTTTTAGTAGGTTTATGATTATACATGAAATTATAACCAAGACCTGCTTTTTCATATAAACCTTTTTGCACTTTCAAAACATTGTTTAAATTATTATTGCCCATCGTGATTTTTGAAAGAGATGTTTCAAGATAAGAAACCTTGTTAGCAAGAACATTACAATTTTCGCAAACAGGAATTTTTGTTTTGCATTTGCAAGGGATTTTTGCATTTTCCAAATCATCCTTTAAAACAATTTTCTCTTGTTCCAAATCTGAAATTTTCTTTTCAAGACTCTTGTAGTCATTTTTAATTTATTGTGAAAGAGAGTTAATTTTTCAGATTTTTCACATAATTCCAAAAACTCTTCAAGCAAATCATCATAATTATTTGGAAGGCCGGAATCACTTACCTTGCTACATGTGGATTCGGCATCATCATCATCATTTGCCATAAGACGGATATTGGCTTCTTCCTCCGATTCACTTGCACTAGAAGAACTCACGTCATTATCTTCCCATGCGATGTATGCCTTCTTTTTCTTTTTGTCAAAAGACTTCTTGTATTTCTTTGCCTTTTCCTCATCCTTCTTGATGTTGGGGCAATCCGACTTCAAGTGTCCCCTTTTCCACAACCATAGCATTTAAAATTATCAAGAGAATTTAGGTTTTCAGTTTTCTTACCTTTCTTGTAATTCCCTTTGTTCTTGTTCTTGATGAACTTTTTGTACTTTTGACAAACAAGCTTATGTCACTTTGCATTCAAGATCATCATCAGTGTCACTACTCTCATCTTTGTGGGATTCAGCTTTAAGAGCAACACCTTTTCTTTTGACTTCTTCTTCTTCTCCTTTGAAGCGTCCAAGTTCCATTTCATGTTCTCTGAGTTTCCAGAAAAGAGTTGTCATGTTCATGTTTGACGAGTTCTTTGATTCAGTGATGGCCGTCACTTTAGGTTGCCAAGTCCTGTCCAAAGATTTCAAAATTTTGACATTTAATTCTTCGATGTCGAATTTCTTACCCAATGCCTTGAGATGATTTACGATGTGAGTAAATCTCTTTTATCTGTCGCATATGGTTTCTCCTTTGCTCATACTGGAACATTTCATATTCCTGAATCAAGGTGTTCTTCCTTGATCGTTTCACTTCTTCCGTTCCTTCATGTGTGACTTCTAGAGTGTCCCACATCTCCTTTGCGGTTGTGCAATCCGATAACCTGTAAAACTCATCAATGGTTAAGGCAGATGCTATCATGTTACATGCTCTTATGTCGCATTGATTTTGGTTGTATTCATCCTTGCTCCAATTTGCTTTCTTCTTAGGTACCTGCGCTTCTTCAACAACAACCATAGGAATAAATGGACCATTTACAACTGACATCCCAAACGCCTTGATCATTAGACCTTAGAAAAATTTCCATCCTCTTTTTCCAAAAGGATAGTTTTCACTGTAAAAAGTGGTGGTCTATGAATAGATGCACCTTGACAAAAGTTTGATTTTTATGCGCCATAAGGATCTTGTTTTTGAATAACTTTCAAAAAACCAGCTCGATACCAATTGTTAAATAAAGACGGCAGTGTAAAAACCAAGAGGGGGGGTGAATTGGGTTTTTAAAGAAATTTTCTCTTTTAAATAAATTTTCAGGTTTTGAAAAACTTTCAAAAACTTGGATGTGAATTTTTCAATCCTTTGATTAACTTATTTGTTGGGATTAGCAATTGTAATAATGATCCACAATTAAGAGATAAAGAGAAGAGAAAGAACACAGAGATTTATACTTGGTTCGGATTAAGCCAATCCTACATCCAGTTCCCAACCACCACAAATCCGTGATGATTTTCCCCACTATCTTTAAATGAAATTACAAACACCAATTCATGCAATAACAAATAAAGATAAACGGAAACACCTCCTCAGACACACTAAGGATGAAACACCTCCCCAGACACACTGAGGATGAAACACCTCCTTAGACACACTAAGGATGAAACCCACCTCTCTTGACACACAAGAGATGAAACACCTCCCTTAGAAGCAGATCCAAGGGATGAATTTTCCCTTCTACGAAAACGAGTAAAAGAATACACCTGAAATGTCTTTGGATAGAAAGCTTAAGCACAATGATCACCACTTCCAAAGACTTGATCAAGCGAAGAGAAGCGGGAAGCGGCTTTGAAAAAGCTAAGGCGCGAAACACTTTGAATGTTTTGTGTTTGTTCGGATGTATTAAACCTAAGACATTCTCTTTCAATTTATAATTCGAAAATGCTCCAAAGTTTCCATTCTTAGGTTGATTTAGAATTAATTTCGCAAAAGCGACTCATTTAATCGATTATATTAAAAGCTTAATCGATTATATCATGTTTAAAAGCTGGAAAACAAATATCGTCTGATTTGATCGATTAGATTAAGGCCATAGTCGATTATATTAACCCGGAATCAATATAATCGATTATCAAAGACACTTAATCGATTATTTTGCTCGTTAAACATTTTTATTCAAATTTTAAGTTAAATAATCGATTATCTACGTATGGTAATCGATTAAAAGCGTAGAAAAACGTTTTTGCGAGAAAACACCTTGCTCTCTTGTTTGGGAAGGTCTTGAATGGGATTTATGACTTACTCTTTTTATCCAACACCCAAAACAGAACCTTCTACCTTTGATCCTTCAGCTCTTGAGAAAATCTTCATCAATCTTCTCTCTTGAAAGCTTTGAAAGCTCTTTATGCCTTTCCTTTCTTATCAAGCAATCTTCCTTTGAGATGACACAAGTCTTTAAAGTTGATTGAAACTTCCTAAAAACTTCATCATCAAAACTGTAGGTGTCCATAAAACTCTGGACTTGAAATATGCCAACATAATCTATACAAGTAATCTATCATCTTCAAACAGTTTAAAAACAATTAAGTAATCATTAACCACACATCTTGCACAGAATTAAACATATTTAACATTTCAACAAACATCATCAAATCTTCAAATCATTCAACAAACTCCCCCTATTTGATGATGTCAACCTGCAAAACAAAACAATCACAAAGAGAAGAGATGATAGATTATCTCCCCCTTTGACATTAGCAAATAGAAGTTTAAACAGGAATAAGGTTTAAATCAGTGCAGATATAAGCAGATAATAATCATTCTTCATCTTCATTGTCGTCATCCTCTTCTTCATCCTCTTCTTTATCCACTTCCATAGCTTCCGAAGTGGTTTGCGCATTTGTACCAGCAAAGTTCTCAGCAGTAACTTGCAACTCAGCAAGTTGGAGTTGGATTAATTCGATTTCTTCATCTATATTGGTGAACCTGGCCACCATAGTTTCGTGAGTATTATGCTGCATAGATGTTAGATCATTAAGACGAGACAAAAGCATTCTTTCAAATTCAGACATAGGGACTCCCTGATATGAAGGTGGTGCACAATAGGGAACCATCTGGTATGCAGTGTAATCAGTCTCGGGTGCTGATGAGGTTCCTGCATTAGAAGCGTCTCCATGTCCAGACGAAGTGCCAGCTTCGTGAGACCAATCTCCATTGACTTTGGACAATCCCATCTTCCGCAGATAATAATTGTCAAACATGTGTTTGTGGTTGACAATTATTGTAGTTTCACCAGCAGTTGGAACATCAAAGTAATCAAGAAATCGGATATCGGTATGGCATAGGGAAGTTTGTGATCATTTAACCTTTTTGCTTTAAACATGTGGCCTTTTATCACATAGACCCAGTTCACAATGATCCTATTCTTTAAGCGAGTGCAGCGAGGCCGAGTCCTCCTCCATAAGTCGTGCATGATTGCTCCCCACGGGAATGAGTCGCCATGCAAGAAAGAAAGCCGACAATCTTTCATCCCTCTTCATACGACCAACATTGTACTTGATAATCATGGCCTCATCACAATGCCGTAGGCAATCTTTGAAAATAGTTTCTTTGTTGAAATTTGGCAATGAACTTGTGTTGCCTTTACTGATCTTTAAACCATGATTTCTTAATCCAGCAATACCACTCCATAAGGCATTATCAATGCGAATTTCCTTGCCTTTCACATTGGACAGAAGAACACCATTCTCTACTTTCAAGTTAGCATAGAAAATCTTAACCAGGTCAACATAAAAGTTACCTTCAAGTTCTACGAACTGTCGAAGACTCTGTGCTTGTAGTGAGTTTCGCACAAAGTTCAGATTTTCCATCTCCAACCAGCTAAACTTCAATATTTTTGGAGTTAAAATCTGCTTCGTCGTCATCTTTTGCTCTACTGAAACAGCAACTTCAGTGTTTTCTTCTTCATCAGCATCATCTGATTCGGTCTCCTCATTTTCTTCCTCTGTAGGAGGTGAAGAAGGTGGTGAAGGGTTCATCCTTTGAGGGAGTCTTACTCTCACTTTATACCGTTTAGAAAATCTCCTTTCTGAAGGATCAGGAGCTTGTTCAGGAATCTCAATAGGATCTGTTTGTGTCCGGATGTAGATCCTCCGGTTCTTCCACTGATGAAGCAGTTGTTGTGCGTGAGGATTTTTGTTCCTCATTGACCTCCTTAATCGTTGGAATAAGTTTCCAATAGGTGCGTCGGAGTCATCGCTATGTGCCATTTTCAATTTGGAGAGAAGGAAGAACAAACAGATAGAGATTATGCAGAAAAACAGGGTATAGAGAATGCAAGTTTAGTCTGTTAAAAATATCAACATATATAGACCAAGTATCAGATACGAATGCATGTTCAATCCGTGATTTAATGGTCAAAATATTTTGAGCAGATTTGGACTCAACCACAGGTGCTCAGACTTCAGAGAAATGCAGAGAATACATTGAAAAATGGAAAACCACATTTGAAACCCAATAAAGCGAGTGCACATGTAGCTATAGCTGTTCATGCTATGAAAAATGCATTGAACCATTCATTTCTAGAAATGGCTGAATTGATTTGATTAAACAACGATTTCTTGGAGCGCAATTTGAATTTAAGTTGTGGTTATAGAAATTAATCAGCTAGTCAATGTAATTAATAGGTTTGTTCATATTCAAACAACATCTGCATAAGCATTTAATGAAATACACCTGTTATTTCCAGAAAATAAGTAGATTATTTTCATAACGGTAATGCCTTCGTTGTCGGTTTAATGAAATAAATCGATTGTTTCATGAAATTAACACCTTTGAAATCTACAACGATAAGATAACATTGTCGGTTTAATGAAATAAGCACACTTATTTCATACAATTAACAAACTAATCATCTCGGCAGAAGAAATTTTAAGAGATATGATTGATATTCGGGATACCCGATTCATTTCTAAGTTTGAAAAATCTTTCACGACTAAGTGGCTTAGTGAATATATCGGCTAGGCGATCATTTGTAGAGATGAATTCAATCCTACAATCCTTCTTTTCAATATGATCTCTTATAAAATGATGTCTTATTTCAATGTGCTTGGTTCTAGAATGTTTGTATAGGATTTTTAGTTAAGTTGATTGCCTTTGGTATTATCACACAAGATTGGTATATCAAGAAAGATGTAGATTGAAATCACTTAGTTGTTGCTTCAACCATAGAATCATGTCTGTACAACTACCAGTCTGCAATATACTCGGCTTAGTTGTTGAGAGTGCAACACATGACTGTTTCTTGCTTGTCCACGAAATTAAACAATTTCCAAGCAAATGACATGTTCCACTTGGTGCTTTTACTGTCTAATTTGCAACACTGCAAAATCGAGAATCGATATATCCAACAAGATTTAGCTCATTACCGGTAGAGTACCATAGTCCCACATTCACGGTTCCTTTGAGGTATTTTAAGATACGTTTAGGCTGTTGTGAAATGTGACTCCTTAGGATTAGCTTGGAATCTTGCACAAAGATAAACAACAAACATGATATCAGTGCGCTAGGCTGTGATATATAGCAAGGATCCAATCGACCCTCCGTACATAGTTGCATCAACGACCTTCCCAGATTCATCAACATCAAGATAACAGTTTGATGACATTGGTGTATTTGATTATTTACAGCTTTCCATATTGAACTTTTTCAGCAATTCATTGCAGTACTTGGCTTGACTAATGAAGGTTCCATTTTCCATTTGTTTCACTTGCAATCCTAGGAAGAAATTCAATTCTCCCATCATGGACATTTCAAATTCTCCTTGCATGGATTACTGCAAACTCTTGGCACAAAGAGGATTAGATGAACCAAAAATTATGTCATCAACATAAATTTGTACAATCATAAGATCATTATCAACTTTCTTGGTAAAGAGAGTTTTATCCACGACTCCTCTTTTAAAGCCTTGTGATATGAGAAAGGTTGTAAGTCTTTCATACCACTGTCTTGGTGCTGCTTAAGACCATACAAATCTTTTTGAGTTTGTAGACATGGTTAGGAAGCTTAGAGTCAATAAAACCAGGTGGTTGTTCAACATATACATCCTCATTTATAAAACCATTAAGAAAGGCACTTTTGACATCCATTTGATAGAGTTTAAAGCAATTAAGACATGCAAAAGCAAGCAATAGCCTAATAGCTTCTAATCTAGCAACAGGTGCATAAGTCTCATCATAGTCAATGCCCTCTTCCTGATTATACCCTTTTGCTACAAGTCTAGCTTTGTTTCTAGTAATAATACCATTTTCATCTAGCTTATTTTTAAAAACCCATTTAGTTCCTATCACATTCATTGTATTATTCCTAGGAACTAGTTTCCAAACATCATTCCTAACAAATTGATTCGATTCTTCATTCATAGCGATTATCCGAGTTATGGTCAAGTAATGCATCATTAATATTCTTTGGTTCTATTTGAGAAACAAAGGCCATATGATTACAGAATTCATTTAAAGAGTTACGAGTAGTCACTCCCTTCTCAACATTCCCAATAATGTTGTCCGGAGATAGCCCTTTTGTGTTCTCCGAGATTTAGGTAATGTATTATCTGCTGCGGGGTAGTCGACTGAATCGGGATTATAGTCGACTTGTTCATCTGTCTGACAGTTTCAGCGACTTTTACGCAGCATCTTCATTCTTCTTGGATTCCTCGAGGCGTCTCATCATCGGAACCTGCAAGAGAGTTACCTTTTCTCTCTTTTTGGCATAAAATCTCATCAAACACAACATGGATAGACTCTTCTACAGTTAAATTCTTCTTGTTGAAGACACGGTATGCTTTGCTAGTCAATGAATAACCAAGAAAAATGCCATCATCAGCTTTCTCATCAAATTTACCTAATGATGCTTTTCCATTGTTGAGTATAAAGCACCTGCATCCAAAGACTTTAAAATATGCAATACTAGGTATTTTATCATTCAAAAGCTCATATGGTGTTTTATCTAGTATAGGTCTAAGTAACACTCTATTGAGTACATAACAAGCAGTTGATACAGACATCTGCCTAGAAATACTTTGGTAGCTTTGACTCACTCAACATTGTCCTTGCACATTCCTGTAGAGTCTTGTTTTTCCTTTCAACAACTCCATTTCTTTGTGGAGTTCTAGGTGCGAAGAAATTGTGAGAAATGCCATATTTAGAACAAAACTTTTCAAAATGTAAATTTTGAAACTCGAGTCCCATGATCACTTCTTAAGGAAACAATTTTCAAATCTTTTTCATTTGAAGTGATCTTAGCAAATCTTTTGAAAGCATGAAAAGTTTCATCTTTTGAGGAAAGGAAAAGTGTCCATGTATACCTGGAGAAATCATCAACTATCACAAGTACATAAGAATTGTTACCTAAACTTACTTGTTCTTGAAGGGTCGAACAGATCAAGATGTAGCGAGTTCAAGAGGTCTCCTTGTTGATATGAAATTTTTTGATTCAAATGAGCTTTTGGACTGCTTTCCTTTTTGGCAATATTCACAGACTTTGTTCTTCACAAACTTCACATTCGGAAGTCCTCTAACAAGACTCTTGCAACTGATTTTATTCAACAACTGCATGTTGACATGACCACACCTTCTATGCCATAGCCAGCTATCATCTTCTTTTGTTAGCAAACAAATATCTTTGTGATTTGAGGAGTTGATGTCCAGCATGTAGACATTGTTTACTCTTCTCCCAATGTGCACTATATCTGCAGTTATACAATTGAAAATGACACAGAATTTTGCATCAAAGGTGACTTTCATACCTTTGTCACATAGCTGACTTATGCTTAGGAGATTGTGTTTTAGTCCTTCAACATAAAGTACATTTTTAATCTGTGAGGAAATACGAGTTGCCAATATCTCCGGATCCCTTAATTTTTCCTTTCTTTGTTATCACCGAAAGTCACGAGTTCAGACTTCACATTCTTTGTAATTCATCAATTTTGATTTATCTCCTGTCATGTGTTTGGACCATCCACTGTCCAGGTACCATAAGGTTCTTTTTGCTCCATGATAGATCTGCAAAACAAGGTTTAATTGACAAATTTAGGTCCCCAAAACCATTTGGGTCCTTTCAAGTTAGGATCAACATATGTTTTGGGTTTCCAATAGAATTCACCTCTTGAAATCCCAAAATTCTTGACATAGCAAAATTTAGATATATGACCATGTTTCAAACAATAAGAACATGTTTTAAATCTGTTCCTTGGATAAGATTTGTTCTTTGCAGCATGATAACGTTTTTCATAGCCAAGTCCATTTCCATTTGAAAAACCAATTTGAGAATGTAAAAGTTGATTTAAGGTATTATGACCAATTTGAAACTTTGCCAATGTTTTGATCAAATAACCAACTTTATTTTGAAGGTTAACACAGTTTTCACAATTCTCAGATTCATTTTTATCAGTTACGGATCTTTCAGAATCTTTCTGGTTTTTTTGTTGCAGTACATTATCTTTTAGTTGGCTGATTTCATCCTTCGAGTCTACTATTTTGATCTTCTAGTTCCTGCACTTTATTTTCTAGCCGACTATTTAGTCCTTTTAGCCGATTATCTCGATATTCCATCTTCTTTGCTTCATCATGAAATTCAATGAAAGCATTAAGCGAGTGTCATAATTCTCACTCATATCGGAATCACATGAACTTACTTGACTAGCGGTATCTTCATTGGCTACAAGACACAGATTGGCTTGATTTGCGGTTCAGAATCTGAACTTGAAGATTTCTTGGAATCACTATCATCCCGAGGCCATATACGCTTTCTTCCCTTTCTTGTAGTGCTGATTCCGTTTGTCTTTTCTCTCATTCTTTTCTGGACTTCTTTCTTTTCTTTGATTTAACAGAGGACAATTTGCCTTGAGATGTCCTAGCAGTCCACAATTAAAACATGAAAAGTTAGAGGAATTAAAATCTGGTTTTACGGTATACCTCCTCTAAAATCTGTCCTTTGAGCTGTCTTTCCTTTTAAGGAATTTACCAAACTTTTTGACAAGCATTGCAAACTCGATCTTGTCATCATCTTTCTCTTCATCACTCTTAATCGACTCCTTGGCTTTTAGTGCTAAGCTTTTGCTTTGTGTTTTTCTGTATTTTCGATTTGATCCGGCCTGCTCGGTTCCAGTTCATGTTCTCCGAGTTTCCCGAACAATGTTGCGAGTGCTCATGATTGTCCAATCTTTAGTTTCCAGAATGGTTGTAACCTTTGGTCGCCAATTCCTACTCAAGCATTTTAGCACCTTTATATTAAGCTCTTCATCATCGAACTTCTTCCCTAATCCAAGCAAATGATTCACTATGTGTGTGAATCGTTTCTGCACATCTTGAATGGTTTCACCAGGCTGCATTCGAAACATCTCATACTCTTGTATGAGAGTATGCTTTCTTGCCCTTTTCACTTCAGTTGTGCCTTCGTGTGTTACTTGAAGGATGTCCCACATTTCTTTGGTCGTGGTGCCTTTGTGAAACCACTGAAAAATTCATCAAGATTAAGAGCGAGAAGTTAATATATTCTTAGCCTTCTTGTCGAATTGAGCCTTCTTGTTCTCTGTTTCAGACCACTGTTCCCATGGCTTTTCAACTAGCTTTCCATCTTCACCTTTGATGGTAGGGATATATGGACCATTAACCACAGCATCCCACACGCCTCTGTCAACCGATTCGAAAAAGATCTTCATTCTGGCCTTCCAGAACGAATGCACCTACGAAAAGAGGGGGTCTGTTTGTAGAGGCACCTTCGGCAAAAGGAAGCTTGTCTCCCATCCTGATTTCTACTTGAGTACCTTACAAGAACCAGCTCTAGATACCAATTGTTAGTAGCGGATTAATATCAAGAAGGGGGGGGTTGAATTGATATGCAGTTATTATAGAAACTTTTTTGTAAAAGAAAGACTACTGGTTCAATTCACAGAAAATTAATCAACTGATGAACGCGAAATAGTAGATTAGTTCTTACAGCACAATATATCAGATGATGAGGGAAGAGAGAAAAGACACAAAAATTTATACTTGGTTCGTTCTTTGTAAAAGAACTACGTCCGATCTATGATCCATAACCTGCAGATCCTAATCACTATAAAAGATTGTATTCTTTACACACAAACCTTTCTTGAACTCTACAAGAAATCAAAAGAAACTATCCTAAACACTATAGAATATACTTTCACCCACAGACTCTACCAGAGTCTCTGTGATCACCCCAATCACAGTCGCAGGGTTCTAAAACCCACTTACAACTCTAACCCGAGATCAAGAATACAAGATTATATTGACAGTAGAATGTTCTTGACAGAAACAGTGAAAATGTAAAAACTCTATGTAGATCTTCTTGCACGTAAAGGTTGTAGCTACTTGAGAGTTTTTCTCTTTTTTGTATTTCGCACTTCTGAGCGTTTTTTGAAGGTACAATTTATAGGCTCCACGAAACGTAATGGGTCTCTTGCTTTTTGAAAGAGCTGAAACGCGTTCTGCACGTATTACTGCATAATGAAGGTGTGAAGAACAGAATAGTCGACTGAAGACTCAGATCAGTGTGTTATTTTCATTAAACCTGTATACCTGGTACATTTAATGAAAAACGTCGACTAGACAAGAGGAATTAGTAGACTAACTAATGAATAATAAAAACAACAGTTTATCATTATTCATATGATTAATCTATACAAGTAATCTATCATCTTCAAACAGTTTAAAAACAATTAAGTAATCATTAACCACACATCTTGCACAGAATTAAACATATTTAACATTTCAACAAACATCATCAAATCTTCAAATCATTCAACACATAGCCAAGGATCTTCATATTTTGCAACCAAGCAATCAATCCTAGAAGATGCATTTTCTAGATCAACCATGGGAATGTTTTCTATGCATTTTCAAACCAGCAAAAATTTTCGAGATTTGGCATCACAAATAAGGTAATATTTTGACTCAAAAGTAACTTTTAAATCTCTATCACAAAGCTGACTTATACTAAGTAAATTGTGCATAAAACCATCAACATAAAGCACATCATTAACTGTAATTGAGTGATCTCCTCCAATGCTTCCACTTCCTAGTATTTTTCCTTTATTATTATCACCATAAGTGACATGTCCAGCTGGTTTTAGTTGGTGCTTTTTGAACTTCTCTTTGTCACCAGTCATATGCCTAGAACATCCACTATCAAGGTACCAAAGTAGCTTTCTTGAGTTCATAGGCACCTGCAAAACAAATCAAAAGAGAGAGTGTGGTACCCCTATTAATTTGGGTCCAAAGGGGTTATCTTTCTCACATTTTGGCATCCACTTCTTCATACCATAAGGAACATCATGCAAATAGCTTTATAAGTTTTCATACTATGTCGCTTTTTCATGCAATAAAAGCAATTAATAAAAGAAGTGTAATTCTGATTTTTATACTTAAAAGAATTCTGAAACTTCTTATTTTTGTTTCTAAAACCAGAATAATAACCCAAACCAGCTTTGTCTATTACATATCTTTGAGAACCTAAGATAGCATCTAGATTATTCTTTCCCATGGTTAATTTTGAGCATGTTTTTATAAGAAAATGAATTTTATTTTGCAATATATCACAGTTATCACATTCTTTCTCTAAATCATGCTTATTTTTAGATGCATTTCTTAGTTTTTCAAAATTATATTTAACTTGTTAAAGTTGTTTTTCTAGTTTAGCAGTTCTATTTTTTAACCAGTTATTTAGTCCTTTTAATCTGTTATTTTTTCAGGCTAAGCTATTTGCTTCTTCATGCATCTCATTAAAGGCTTCTAATAACCGATCATAGTTTTCTTCAATCTGAAAGCTTGCAGTACTTACATCGCTAGATGATTCATAGCCAGCCATCAAGCACAAATTCACCTCTTCATCTTCCTTTGATGATGTACTAGAAGATGAGTCATTATCTTGCCAAGCAACATTAGCTTTTCTGGATTTTGCAGCTTTTTTAGATTTCTAGCTGCTGGATTTTTCTTTGTTTTGATTGTTTGGACATTCAGCTTTGATATGACCCTGTTTACCACATCCAAATCATGTAAAGTTAGGAGAATTAGAATCAGATTTTCTTGGATACCTTCTTTGAGAGAAATTCTTGTCTTTTTGCTTTTTCTAGAGAAATTTGCTGAATCTTCTCACTAACAAATTCAGATTTTCAAAATCACTCATTGCATCCAATTCTTCTTCACTAGATTCTGATTTTTGAGCTACAACTTTCAAGACTATGCTCTTCTTCTTTTTATCATTAATCTCCAACTCATTTAACCTGTTAATTTCTATCTCATGCTCCCTTAATTTTTCAAACAAGGAGGATGTTGTCATTGCTGTAAAATCTTTAGATTCTGTGATAGTTGTGACCTTGGGCTGCCATGTTCTATCTAAGCATTTCAATAGTTTGGTGTTCAGCTCCTCTTTATCAAATGTTTTTCCCAAACCTATAAGATAATTTACAACATGTGTAAACCTCTTTTGCACATCAACTATGCATTCACCTTGTTGCATCCTAAAAAGCTCATACTCTTGTATTAAGACATGCTTTCTTGCACGTTTAACATCTGTGGTTCCTTCATGTGTGACTTCAAGGATATCCCACATCTCCTTTGCTGAATTGCATTGAGAAACTCTAAATAACTCATCAAGATTCAATGTAGAAGTGATAATGTTTTTAGCAATGCAATCATATTGTGCCTTATTATTTTTAGCTTCACTCCATTGATTCTATAGCTTTTCAACCATTTCACCATCTACCTTTTGAGTAGGAATGAAAGGTCCATTAACAACTGCATCCCAGATTCCTCTGTTAATTGATTCCATAAAGATTTTTATTCTTACTTTCCAAAAAGGATAATTAACACCACCAAACATGGGTGGGCAGTTTATAGAAGCCCCTTCAGCAAAAAGTAAACTTGTTTCAGCCATTTTCAGAAAAACCAGATCAAAACTTGACTAATTTTCAAGAACCATCCCTAGATACCAATTGATAAAATGCAGAAACAAGATCTAGAGGGGGGTGAATAAATCTTTCAAAAAATTAATTTGTTAAAAATGCGAATTAACCTGTTGTTTTATCGTATCAAATTCAATTACAAGGAATAAGGTGTAGATTGCCAAAAATGAGAAACCAATAAAATGCAGAACTGAAAATAAAGAAGTACACAAATGATTTATACTGGTTGACTCTTTCACAAGAGCTACATCCAGTTACCCAACCATAGAAAAGATTTCACAAATATGAAAAATTGTTCTTATACACACTTACAACCCTAGTAAGCCTAAGAACAAACAAAAACACAAGTCTTGAACCCTACAAGACTTGCACCCAACCACTACAAAACCCTACTGTTGTTCCGCTGGATAATTCCAATCCAGAAACGCTTACAAGAAACACAAACAAGAAACGAAATCACCTGGTTTACAAACAAAGATCAAAATAGAAATTGAATGATGATTTTCTATGCAATCTCTTCAAGAACCAAATTCAAGGATCAAATCTTTAAGTCTTGGATTGCCCACACAGTTCTTATTGCTTAGAAAGGTTCTCTCTCAATTTGCATTTCAAAAAAACTTGTAAAAGATCTATCTTGAATTTGAAATTAAAACAATTTATATAGAGAGAGGTTTTTAGAAAAACTAATAGTTTTAACCTATTAAAAACTCGAATTAATTAGTTAATTTTACGTAATAGTAAAAGTAATGGACCAGCTCAAGTTTTTAATAATAAAACATATCCAAACTGTGAAATACCTGACCAAAGACAATTAATCTATTGAAAAATAATCTTCAATAGATTAACAAACCTGTCTTAAAAATATTCAAGATCTTGAACATTTTTAACACGTTAAACTGATGCTTTAACCAATTAAAAATTCAACTCAAGTTAATTTCAATACTTCAGAAGCATTTTAACATATTAACGCGATCTTTTAATCTGTTAAAAATATGTAGATGATCAAGATAATTTCTAAGATAGATTCCATCAACATATCCAAGCTTATCAAATGATCATATAAATGGCTAATTAAGAGATGCTTGCAAGGCGACCTAGAAACACAAAAATACAATTACACAATGATCTTCATAAGCTTCAATGAGGTTGACTTCATCAAATCTTCAAAGCTTTGACCAACCAAAAGGCTCCATTCTTAGCAGCTTGAAGGTGTTGCTAAAGACTGACTCTATTACTTGGATCATAGATCCATTACTAGCTGGGACGACTTGAAGAAGATGTTCCTAGAGAAATTTTTTCTTGCTTCCAAGACCATTCCCATCCGAAAGGATATTTCTGGAATCAGGCAGCTTGCTGGAGAGAGCTTATATGAGTATTGGGAGCTTCCCTCATCACTAGCTTGCTAGGACGACTTGAAAAAGATTGTGTGCTAGCTTCCCTCATCACCAAATTTTTGAACAACTCCTCCACCAATATTTTTATCAAGGTCTGAATAACATGGAGAGGAACATAATTGATGCTGCTAGTGGTGGCGCATTGGGTGACGTGACCCTTGGAGAAGCTAGACACTTGATAGAAAAGATGACTTCTAACTTGCAACAATTCAATTTTAGAAGGGGTATTGTGGTTATCAGAGGTGTTAATGATGTGGGAACATATACAACTAAAACTAAGAAGCTTGAGAGTAAGCTTGATGCTCTAACCTCCTTGGTCATTCAATTGGCGGTGAATCAGAAGTCTTCCCTTGCCAAGGTCTGTGGCATTTGCTCTTCCAATGACCATTATATAGATTTGTACCCTTCATTGCAGCAAACTAAAGTAAATGAGCAATTTGAAGCATATGCTACTAATGTTTACAAAAACAAGCCTCAACAGCAACAACAACATAATTATGATCTCTCATCCAATAGATATAATCCTGGATGGAGAAATCATCCCAATCTGAGATGGGCAAATCCTTCACAACAATCTCCACCAGCACCATTTCAAAATAATGCTAGATCAAACAGGCCATATGTACCACCTCCTTTGCAGCAACAACAGAGATAATAGCAGGCGGTGGAAGCAACTCTACCTCCACCTGCTTCTTCAAAACCTTCATTAGAGTTGTTGGTTAGGCAAATGATAATATAGAACATGCAATTCCAGGAGGAGACTAGAGCTTCCATTCAGAGCCTAATAAATTAAATGGGGCAGATGGCTACTTAGTTGAACCAAGCATAGTTCCAAAACTTTGACAGATTACCTTCCCAAACTATGGTGAACCCAAAGAATGTTAGTGCCATCACCTTAAGGCAGGGAAGCAGATTGAAGTGCCTGTTCCAGATCCAACAATTCCCTTTGCAATTGCAAATGAAAAGTAGATGATCTAGCTGCATTAGAGAGAAAAAAATCCTATCTAAGAGGAGTGGGAAGGCACTAGTAGAGAATTTGAAGAGAGTGAGCCCTCTCCTAGTGCACAAATTGGTGGAAGAAAAGAACCTTCATCTATCCCTCTTCCATTTCTACCAAAACCCATTCCAAGCAAGAAGATGGAAGACGTAGATTTGGAGATCCTAGAGACTTTAAGGAAAGTTGAAGTGGATATACCTCTACTTGAGGCCATCAAGCAAATTCCTAAATATGCCAAGTTCTAGAAAGAGTTGTGCACTCACAAGAAGAAGCTCAAGAGCAATGAGAGGATTAGCATGAGAAGAAATGTGTTTGCGCTCATAGGTAAATTTGTTCCTCACATTCCAGAAAAGTGTAAGGACCCAGGTACATTTTTTATTCCTTGAATCATAGACAATAACAAATTTGAGAACACCATGCTTGATTTTGGAGCTTTAATTAATGTTATGCCTCTATCCATTTTTAATTCTCTTTCTCTAAGATCCTTGCAACCTAGGGGTGTAGTAATTCAATTGGCAAATAGGAGTGTTGTCCAACCTCCTGGTTTGATAGAGGACGTCTTGGTTCGTGTTGGTGAACTTATTTGTTAGCATATTTCAAGACCAAGTGTTAATGAAGTCTTCCAAAGTTTTTATGAAGTCTTAAAGTTTTGATGATGAAGATTTAAAGTGCTCTAATCAACATTAAAGACTTGTGTCATCTCACAAAGGAAGGTTGCTTGTTGGAAAAGGAAAGGCATAAAGAGTGTCTAAAGCTTTCAAGAGAGAAGATTGATGAAGTTTTTATCAAGAGCTGAAGTTTCAAGTTTAGAAGGTTCTGTTTTGGGTGATGGATGAAAAGAGTAAGTCATAAATCCCATTCAAGACCTTTACAAACAAGAGAGCAAGTTGTTTTCTCGCAAAAACGTTTTTCTACGCTTTTAATCAATTATGATATGTAGATAATCGATTATCTCACTTAAAATTTGAATTAAAATTGTTTAACGAACTAAATAATCGATTAAGTGTTTTTGATAATCGATTATATTGATTCTGGGTTAATATAATCGATTATGGCCTTAATCTAATCGATTATATCAGACGAAATAAGTTTTCTAGTTTTTAAACATGATATAATCGATTAAGTTTTTTAGATAATCGATTAAATGAGTTGTTTTTGCGAATTCAATGCTAAATCAACCTAAGAATGAAAACTTTGGAGCATTTTCGAATTATAAAATGAAAGAGAATGTCTTAGGTTCAACACATCTGATAAAACACAAATACTCAAAGTGTTCTTGCGCCTTAGTTTTTCAAAACCGCTTTCTTGCTCTCTCAAGTTTGATCAAGTCTTTGGAAGTGGTGATCTTTGTGCTTAATCTTTCCATTCAGCACTATATCAGGTGTATTCGTTTTACTGTTTTTCTAAACGGGAAAATTCATCCCTTGGATCTGTTCTAAGGGAGGTGTGTTCATCTCTTGTGTGTCAAGAGAGGTGGGTTTCATCCTCAGTGTGTCTGGGGAGGTGTTTCATCCTTAGTGTGTCTAAGGAGGTGTTTTCCTTTATCTTTATTTGTTATTGCATGAATTGGTGTTTGTAATTTCAATTAAAGATAGTGGGGTGATCATCACGCATTTGTGGTGATTGGGAACTGGACATAGGATTGGCTTAATCCGAACCAGTATAAATCTCTGTGTTCTTTCTCTTTCCCTATCTCTTTTTACTGTGGATCATATTAACGATTGTAACTCAAACTGCATTAATCAAAGGTTAAGAAAAATGAGCATCCTAGTTTTTGAAAATAATTCAAAATCTGGAAATTTATTTTAAGGGGAAAAAGTTTATTAAAAATCCAATTCAACCCCCTCTTGGTTTTTACACTGCCGTCTTTATTTAACAATTGGCCTCAGAGCTGGTTTTTTGAAAATTACTCAAAAACAAGATCCTTATGGCAGGTAAAAATCAATCTTTTGCTAAAGGTGCATCTATTCATAGACCACCACTCTTTACAGGTGAAAATTGTCCTTTTTGGAAAAAGAGGATGGAGATTTTTCTTAGGTCTAATGATCAAGGCATTTGGGATGCAATTGTGAATGGTCCATATATTCCTATGACTGTTGTTAATGAAGTGCGGGTACCCAAAGTGAGAGCAAGTTGGACCAAGGATGAATACAATGAATATCAGTGCGACATAAGGGCATGTAATATGATATCATCTGCCTTAACTGTTGATGAGTTTTACAGGTTGTCTGATTGCACTACAGCAAAGGAGATGTGGGACACTTTAGAAGTCACACATGAAGGAACGGAGGATGTCAAGAGATCAAGGAAAAATACCTTGATTCAAGAATACGAGATGTTCCGGATGAGCAAAGGGGAAACCATCTATGACGTTCAAAAGAGATTTACTCACATTGTAAATCACCTCAAGGCGTTAGGTAAGAAATTTGACACTGAGGAGTTAAATGTGAAAATTTTAAAATCTTTGGACAGGACATGGCAACCCAAAGTGACGGCTATCACGGAATCGAAGAATCTCATAAGCATGAACATGACAACTCTCTTTGGAAAACTTAGAGAACACGAAATTGAGCTTGGATGTTTCAAAGGAGAAGAGGAAGACGTAAAGAGAAAAGGTGTTGCTCTTAAAGAGGAATCCTACAAGGATGAGAGTAGTGATTCAGATGACAATCTTGAATGCAGTGACATCAGCTTGTTCGTCAAGAAATACAAGAAGTTCATCAAGAACAAAAACAAAAGGGAACTTCAAGAAAGGTAAGAAAACTGAAAATTTAAATTCTCTTGATAACTTTAAATGCTATGGTTGTGGAAAAAGGGGACACTTGAAGTCGGATTGCCCCAACATCAAGAAAGATGAAGAAAAGGTCAAGAAATACAAAAAGCCTTTTGATAAGAAGAAAAAGAAGGCGTACATTGCTTGGGAAGATAATGAAGTGAGTTCTTCTGAAAGTGCAAGTGATTCGGAAGAAGAAGCAAACATTTGTCTCATGGCAGATGATGACACTGAATCCACATGTAGCAAGGTAAGTGATTTTGGTCTTCCAGATAATTATGATGAATTGCTTGAAGAATTTTTAGATTTATGTGAAAAATCTGAAAAACTTACTTCTTTGCGTAATAAATTAAAAAATGACTACAAGAGTCTTGAAAAGAAAATTTCTAATTTGGAAGAAGAGAAAAAGGTTTTAAAAGAGGATTTAGAAAAAGCGAAAATTCCTTGCAAATGCAAAACAAAAATTCCTATTTGTGAAAATTGTAATGTTCTTGTAAACAAAGTATCTTATCTTGAAACATCTTGTTAGATGTGGAATTATATCAACAAGGGGGGGTTGAATTGATATATAGATTTACTGAAAGCTTTTTCGTATCAGAAATTTTACTGGTGCAATTCATTGAGAAATAGACGACTGATTATTGCAAAATAGTAGGTTAGTTCTTAATGCAGAATATAACAGATGATGAAGGATAAGAAAAGATAACACCAAGGATTATACTGGTTCATTCTTTGTGCAAGAACTACATCCAGTTGGTGATCTGCAACTCCACAGATCCTAATCACTATCAGAAATGTATTCTTTACAACAAATCTTTCTTGAACACTACAAGAAACTCAAAGAACCTATTCTAAACACTATAGAACAGTTCTAAACCCACTGACTCACACTGAGCCACTGTGATCACCCCGATCACACACAACAGGGTTCTAAAACCCTCTAACAAATCTCTACCCTGAGATTAAAGAATACAAGATACAGTGAAAGAAAAATATTCTTCTTGAACAGTGAAAACAGTAAAAACGAATTTCTGCAGATTCTTTTGCTTCTGAATGTTTTGCAGCTCTTGAGTGTTTTCTCTTGAATTCTTTCGCACACTCAAATGTCCTTTAGAGTTGTACTTATAGGCAAAAGAAGAAGCTTTGGGTCATGCTCTTTTTAAGTCTTTAAAGACGCGTTCTGTACTTTTCTGCATAAGAAGGGTCTAGAACAAAATAGTCGACTGAAGAAGCAAACCAGTTAGCTATTTTCATTAAACATGTATTCCTGGTACATTAATGAAAATAGTCGACTAGAGCAACAGGATTAGTAGACTAATTGATAAATAATAAAAACAACATATTATCATATTTCAATTAGCTAACCATATACAGATAATCTAATATCTCTAGAAATGCTAAATCAATCAAGAACCATTAATCACAAATCCAGCATATGCTAAACATAACATCAAAGCTTTTTAAACATCATCAAATCTCAAATCATCAACAAACTCCCCCTATTTGATGATGTCAACCTGTAAAACCTGTAAAAACACAAAGAGAAGAGATGGTAGATTATCTCCCCCTTTGACATTAGCAAATAGCAGATATAGCAGATATATTCAAATGTTCGAAAGTGCAGATTTAAGCAAAATATAAGTGTGTGAAAATATTACAGTCCCAAAATGTTTCAACTGCAATACTGGAAATATTAAAATCTGAAGCATATTAGATCAGTCATCATCTTCTTCATCATCCTCATCTTCATCATCAACATCATCTTCGTCCATAGCAGCAGAGGTGTGAGTATTGGAGCCATCATAGCTTTCCACAGTAACCTGTAGTTCAGCAAGTTGACGTTGGATTAGTTCGATCTCATAATCTATGTTAGTGAACCTAGCCACCATTGTTTCATGTGTATTATGCTGCATGGAGGACAACACATTAAGTCTAGATATAAGCATACGCTCAAATTTGGACATGGGTACTCTCTGATATGCTGAAGGTGCTGAGTAAGGAACCATTTGATAGGCTGTGTAGTCTTGCTGATTTCCAGATGAAGTGCCAGCATCAAAGGTTGCTCTTGGTGCAGATGAGGAGGATCCAGCTTCATAAGTCCAGTCACCATTTATCTTGGTCAAGCCCATCTTACGGAGATAATAATTGTCAAACAAATGTTTGTGATTGACAATGCAGGTTGTTTCTCCTTCAGTGGGAAATTGAAATGATCCAGGAACTTGGAATCAGAATTGCATATGGAAGCTTGTGATCACTGAGTCTCTTAGCCTTGAACATGTGACCCTTGATCACATATATCCAATTGACTTTGATACGATTTTTCAAACAGTGAATTAGGGCAAGATCTTCCTCCATCAGTTGTGCATGATTGCTCCCCCTGGGGATGAGCTGCCAAGCAAGAAAGAAAGCCAAAAGCCTTTCATCACGTTTCATCCTCCCAACATTGTATTTGAGGATGACAGCTTCATCACAGTTCCGCAGGCAAGCCTTGTATACAACCTCCTTGTTAAAATCTGGTACAGCCCCAGTGTTTCCCTTACTGATTTTTATACCTTCATTCTTCAAACCAGCAACCCTTCTCCACAATGTGTTGTCAATTCTGACTTCTCTGCCTCTTATTTGAGAAACCAGAACATTGTTCTCCACCTTCATGTTAGCATAAAACAATTTAACAAGGTCTATATAGAAGTTACCTTCTAATTCTACAAACTGTTGTAGACCCTATGCTTGAAGGGAATTTCTCACAAAGATCAAATTCTCATTATTCAGCCAGCTGAATTTCAGTATTTTAGGGGTAAGAATAAGCTTCATCTGCATTCTACGTTCCACTGCTTCAACTATCTCATTGTTTTCTTCATCTTCTGATTTTGTTTCCTCATTAGATTCTTCTTCGGCAGGAGCCACGGGTTGAGGAAGTCTGACACGAACTTTGTATCTCTTAGGAAACCTTCTCTCTGAAGGTTCAGCAGTTTGCTCTGGAATTTGAATTGGTTCTGCCGGTGTCCCAGAAGTTGAGCCTCTGTTTCTGCTTGATCTGGCAGGTTGTGGTGCAGCAGCCTGTGTGGATGCTCTGTTTCGTGATGATCTCCTCAATCTTTGAAATGCCGTAGCTATTGGGGCATCAGAATCATCACTTTCAACTAAGAAATAATCATTGTTTGACATTTTAATCTGAAAAACTGAGAAGGTGCAGCAGTATTCGAAAATGCAGCAAATAGAGATGTATAGTTCCAGTATATGACATGTAGAGAGATTAGAACTATATAGAGAGATAGGTATGCATGGTCAAACAAATATTGATGAGTAAATATTTTGAACAGATCTTTACTCAAGCACAGATGCTCAGTAACAAAGAGTGCAGAGAATATGTTGAGAAATGGAAGCTCAGTTCTGCAAACCCAATAAAGTAGACTCACGTGCACCTAAAACTGTTCATGCTTTGAATGACAGTGCACCAAATGGACGTATTGGTCAGATATGGTTTGAATTGTTTTGATTAAAGCTGATTTCTTGAAAACCCCATTGAATTTAATTGCAGTTAAAGAAATTAGTCAGCTAGTCAAAGCAATTTAATAGACTGTTCTGATAAAAATAACATCAGCAAGTACATTTAATGAAATACGTATGTTATTTCATGAAAATAAGCAAGCTATTTTATGTAACAGTAAAGCACTAATGTCAGTTAAGTGAAATAAGTCGAGTGTTACAAGAAATTAACACACTTAAATTTGTAGTAGTAAAATATTTTTGTCAGTTAAATGAAATACGTCAGCTATTTCATAGAATTAACAAATTGTTTAACTCTGCAGGAAAATTTTTAAGAAAGATGATTAATGTTTAGGATACCTAATTCATTTCTAAGTTTGAAAAATCTATCACGACCAAGAGGTTTAGTGAAAATATCAGCTAATTGGTCATTAGTGGATATGAATTCAATCCTACAATCTTTCTTTTCTATATGATCTCTTATAAAGTGGTGCTTTATTTCAATATGCTTAGTTCTAGAGTGCTGAATGGGGTTCTTAGTTAAATTTATAGCACTGGTATTGTCACACAGGATGGGAATATCAGAAAGATGCAAATTGAAATCACTTAGCTGTTGTTTTAACCATAGAATCTGTGCAGTACAGCTACCAGCAGCTATATATTCAGCTTCTGCTGTGGAAAGTGCCACACATGCTTGTTTCTTGCTGGTCCAAGAAATCAAACAGTTTCCAAACAAGTGGCATGTTCCACTTGTGCTTTTCCTGTCTAATTTGCAACCTGCAAAATCAAAATCAGTATAGCCAACTAAATTTAATTCATTCCCATTAGAATACCACAATCCAACATTCACTGTTCCTTTAAGATACTTCAGAATTCGTTTAGCAGCTGCGAGATGTGATTCCTTTGGGTTGGCTTGAAATCTTGCACATAGACATACAACAAACATTATGTCAGGTCTGCTAGCAGTGATGTATAGCAAAGAACCAATCAAACCTCTATACATAGTTGCATCAACTGATTTTCCAGATTCATCTAAGTCAAGATAACAGCTTGAGGACATTGGAGTAGATGCATCTTTGCAGCTTTCCATGTTGAACTTCTTCAATAGTTCATTGCAGTACTTTGATTGATTTATAAAAGTTCCATTTTGCATCTGTTTAACCTGCAAACCTAGGAAGAAATTTAATTCTCCCATCATTGACATCTCAAATTCACCCTGCATTGATTCTGCAAATTCTTGGCAAAGAGAGGGATTAGATGATCCAAAAATGATGTCATCAACATAAATTTGCACAAGTATGAGATCATTAACAACTTTCTTGGTGAGGAGAGTTTTATCCACAACTCCTCTTTTAAAACCTTGTGATATGAGGAAAGTTGTAAGTCTTTCATACCACTGTCTAGGTGCCTATTTGAGACCATACAATGCCTTTTTGAGTTTGTAAACATGATTAGGAAACTTTGAATCAACAAAGCCAGGTGGCTGTTCAACATACACATCCTCATTTATAAAGCCATTGAGAAAAGCACTTTTAACATCCATTTGATAGAGTTTGAAGCTTTTAAGACATGCAAATGCAAGCAACAACCTAATGGCTTCTAACCTAGCAAATGGTGCATAAGTTTCATCATAATCAATGCCTTCTTCCTGATTATATCCTTTAGCTACTAGTCTAGCTTTGTTCCTAGTTATTATACCATTTTCATCAAGTTTGTTTTTAAAGACCCATTTTGTTCCTATAACATTCATTTCATTGTTCCTAGGTACTAGATGCCAAACATTATTTCTAACAAACTGATTTAACTCTTCAAGCATAGCAGTAATCCAATTATTATCAAGCAATGCATCATGTATATTTTTTGGTTCTATTTGTGAAACATATGCCATGTGATTACAGAAATCATGTAGAGAGTTTCGAGTTGTTACTCCCTTTTCAACATTCCCAATGATATTATCCAGAGACAATCCTTTTTGAGTCCTCCAGGATTTGGATAATTCATTGTCTGTTGCAGAGTAGTCGACTAATCCAGTGTTATAGTCGACTGATCCAGAGTTATAGTCGACTGGTTCATCCTGTCTGTCAGCATCAGCAGATTTTTCTGCATAATCTTCATTCTTTTCTGATTTCTCAGACTTTTCATCATCTGAACCTGCAAGGGAATTACCTTTTCTCTCCTTTTGACATAAGAACTCATCAAATACAACATGAATAGATTCTTCTACAGTTAAGTTCTTTTTGTTAAAAACACGATAGGCTTTGTTATTCATAGAATAACCTAGGAATATACCATCATCAGCTTTTTCATCAAACTTGCCTGATGAAGCTTTTCCATTGTTTAGTATAAAGCACCTACAACCAAAGACTTTGAAATATGCAATACTAGGAGTTCTTCCATTAAAGAGTTCATAAGGAGTTTTGTCAAGAATTGGTCTAAGCAATACTCTATTGAGTACATAACAAGCTGTAGAAACTGCATCTGCCCAAAAGTATTTTGGAAGTTTGGATTCACTCAGCATGGTTCTTGCACATTCTTGGAGAGTCCTGTTCTTTCTTTCAACAACTCCATTTTGTTGTGGAGTTCTAGGTGCAGAAAAGTTGTGAGATATGCCATGTTTAGAACAAAACTTTTCAAAATGCATGTTTTGAAATTCAGTTCCATGATCACTTCTTAAAGAAGCAATGTTAAGATCTTTTTCATTTGAAATGATCTTTGCAAATTTCTTGAATGCATGGAATGTTTCATCTTTTGAAGAAAGAAATAATGTCCAAGTATATCTTGAAAAATCATCAACAATGACAAGAACATATGAGTTGTTTCCAAGACTTACAGTTCTTGATGGACCAAACAAATCAAGATGCAATAGCTCAAGTGGTCTCCTTGTTGAGATGATGTTCTTTGATTCAAAAGAGTTTCTTGATTGCTTTCCCTTTTGGCAAAATGCACATACTTTGTCCTTCACGAATTTCACATTTGGAAGGCCTCTAACAAGACTTTTGCAGCTGATTTTATTTAATAACTGCATGTTGATGTGTCCACACCTTCTATGCCAAAGTCAGCCTTCATCTTCTTTGGTCAACAAGCAAACGTTCTTGAGATTTGAGGGCTCAAAGTCCAACATGTATACATTGTTTGTTCTTCTCCCAAAGTGTACAATATCTACAGTTTTACAGTTGTATATGACACAAAATTCTGCATCAAAAGCCACTTTCATACCTTTGTCACAAAGTTGACTTATGCTTAGCAGATTGTGTTTTAATCCTTCAACAAAGAGTATATCCTTTATTTGTGAAGAAGAACAATTTCCAATATCTCCAGATCCTTTGATTTTTCCCTTGCTATTGTCTCCAAAAGTAACAGAACCAGCTTCATATGCTTTCAAGTTTATCAACTTTGATTTATCACCTATCATATGTTTAGAGCAACCACTATCTAGATACCATAAAGTTCTTTTTGCTCCATGACAGATCTGCAAAACAAAGTTAATTTACAAATTTAGGTCCCCAAAACCAGTTGGGTCCTTTGAAGTTAGGAACAACATATGTTTTGGGTTTCCAATAGAATTCACCTCTTGAAATCCCAAAATTCTTGACATAGCAAAATCTAGATATTGTTGGACTTGAAGACTTGGCTTCAAGTGGATTTGATGTCTCCAACCAGCTTTAATGATGAAGATGTTGGTGCTTGAAGAATGAAGAATTTGTCTTAGGATTAGAGAGTCTTAGGTTGTGTGGTAAGATGCATTTCAATCTATCTTGGTCTTAGTCTTGGAGTTTAAAATGTTTTGAAATATTTTAAAAAGGTTTTAAAATGATTTCAAAGGTTTAACTGATTTTTAACTGGTTAAAAATCTGATTTCAACTAGTTAATCTGTTCTTCATTTTTCAAAGCTTTGTATTTGGGAAATTTCAGCTGACTGTTTTCGAAATTTAAACCAGTTAAAATCCTGGTAGCTTTGTTTCGAGAATTCGGTTTTCGGAATAGCTAGTTAAAGCGAGATTTCAAGCGGCGATTTCCAGTTCCAGAAAAAGGTGCTCACTTGGAAAATGGGTTTTAATGAAAACAACCAGGCTAAAACGCGATTTCAACCGACTATTTCTGCAGAATCGGTTTTAACGAGTTTTCTATATATATCTTGAAACTCAAAGAACTAAGTGACGAAACATTTTCTAAAGAACCCATTGGGCAAGAACGTTCCTATTACACTCTAAAACATTTTGCTAATCACTCCAAGACGATCAAGATTCAATTGAGTGCGAATCAAATCAAGAAGTGCATGCTCTGTTTTTCGTTTTCTTCGATGCTCTGTTTTTCGTTTACGCATTGAAGAACTCCAGGTTTATTCAATCTTTTTGTGTGTGTTGGTTAGGCTGCGTGTTCGTATCTTAATCGGGGTGATTAAGAGATCTTGTAATAGGGTTTTACAGGTGTTTAGAAGTCTTGTAGGGTTCAAGACTTGGTGCAGCTTTACGGTTTCGGTTTTGCATGTAGTGTTCATGTAAAAGCTGGTTTTTAGTGAATTGATTGAATTTGTTTGTTTAGGAAGCTGGATGTAGCCTTTGTTGAAAGGTGAACCGAGTATAAATCTGTTGTGTTGTTCTTCTTCCCTTTAACTCTTTCCATTCGGTAATTGAAGTTTGAATTGAAATTGAATTTGGTATATGATCAATTGATTAAGAGCATTTCAAGAACCTATAAAAGCTGGTTTAAATCTTCAATTCGAATCTGGTTTTTCATAATTGGGCATTGGGTTTCGAAAATCTTTGAAAGTTTAATTCACCCCCCCTCTTAAACTCAGCCATTTATTCCAACAATTGGTATCAGAGTTGGTTCTTGAAAAATATTCAAGTTTTCTGAAAAATTTCAAACATGGCTGAAGGAAAATTGCCTTTTGCGGAGGGTGCTTCTATAAACGAGGCCACCTATGTTTTACGGGGTAAACTATCCATTTTGGAAAGTGAGAATGAAGATTTTCATTGAATCAATTGATATAGGGATTTGGAATGCTATAGTCAATGGACCAGTATATCCCTAAAGATGAGAAACCATGGGAAAGTTTAAATCTTGATGAACAAAAGAAAGTGCAATATGATTGTAAAGCAAAGAACATCATTAC
Organism: Lablab purpureus; assembly: GCA_030347555.1. NCBI lineage: Eukaryota > Viridiplantae > Streptophyta > Magnoliopsida > Fabales > Fabaceae > Lablab > Lablab purpureus. The sequence continues at coordinate 27,467,386 of CM059256.1, read as the reverse complement.
ATCTGCACTTAATCTTGATGAATTCTTTCGTGTTTCACAGTGTTCCAATGCTAAAGAGATGTGGGAAGTGTTGGAGGTTACTCATGAAGGAACAGTGATGTTAAGAGAGCAAGAAAGCATACTTTAATCCAAGAGTATGAGATGTTCGGAATGCTTCCTGGAGAAACTGTTTCGAGATGTGCAAAGAGGTTTACACACATTATAAACCATCTGATCGGCCTTGGAAAAGTGTTTGAGAAAGAGGAGCTGAACATCAAAGTGCTTGAAATGTTTGGATCGAAGTTGGCAACCCAAAGTTACAGACAATTTCTGAATCAAGGACTTGTCAACAATGAGTGTTGCTGCACTTTTTGGAAAGCTAAGGGAACATGAGCTTGAGTTGAATAGACTTGCTTGAACAAGAAGACAATGACAAGAAAAAGAAAGGGCTTGCCTTGAAGACTTTGGTTCACAAAGAGGAGAATAGTGAGGATGAAGGACATGGAGGAAGTGATGCAGAAAATCTGAACCTCTTAGTTAGAAAGTTCAACAAGTTCTTGAAATACAAGAACAAAGACTACAAGAACAAGAGGTATAATAAAAATCTGATTTAGCTTCTTCTAACTTTACTTGTTTTGGTTGTGGAAAACGAGGGACATATTAAGAGCTGAATGTCCATCCTCACAAAACAAAGAGAGAAATGGAGAAAAGAAACATGAAAGATCATTCAAAACCAAGAAGGCTTACATAGCATGGGATGAGAATGATATCTCCTCTAGTGATTCTTCAAGTGATGATGAAAGAGCCAATCTTTGCCTTATGGCTAATTGTGATACAGACAAGTAGTGTAAGTTCCTCCACTACTCAAAATGGTCTTCCTTATGATCAATTGCTGCAAAATTTTCTAGAATTGCATGAAGAGGCTAATAAGGTTGCTTGTTCTAACAATAGGCTTAAAGGTATGAACAATTGGCTAGAGAACAAGGTGAAAGAGCTAGAGAAAGAGCTGGAAAATTCAAAAGCTGATTTTGAAAATCGGAAATGATTTACAAGGTTTCAAGTTGCAATGATGAACATGCTTGGAAAAATCTGCACAAGCTGCAGAACTTTAGAAAATCAAATTGAGTATTTGAACAAATCTCTAGCTAAATTCACCATGGGAAGAGCCAACTTGGATACACTTTTAGAATTTAAAAATTGTGTAACGAATAAAGCTGGACTTGGATTTAAAAATGGTTTTCAAAAGAAACAAAAGGCTTATAGAAATTTCTTTTCACATAGAAAACCGTCCAACACTTCATCCATTACTTGCTTCTATTGTATGAACAAGGGACATACTTCAAAATCATGCAAAATCAGAAAATTTGGTGTTCCTAGTGGTCAATTTATTTGGAAGCCAAAATGTGGTAGAAAGGTTATTAACTTTGTTGGACCCAAATTGATGTGGGTACCAAATTCTCTCCATTGATTGTGTTTTGCAGGTGTTCTTAAAGGCCAAGGAATCATTGTGGTATCTAGACAGTGGTTGTTCAAGGCACATGTGTGGTGACAAAAGGAAGTTTGTCAAACTTACCTTGAAAAATGGAGGTTTTGTCACATATGGAGATAATAATAAAGGGAAAATCCTTGGAAGTGGTGATGTTGGTAACATTTCTTCAATCCTCATTGAAAACGTGTTATATGTTGAAGGTTTGAAGCATAATCTTCTTAGTATTAGCCAGCTATGTGATAAAGGTTTTAGAATCACTTTTGAATCAAATCATTGCAAGATCTTTGAGAAAAATTCTGATAAAATCTGCATGTTAGGCAAGAGAATTGAAAACATTTATATGCTTGATCTTGATCATATGTGTGCAACTAATTTTACATGTCTCATGTCTAAGGAAGATAGTTCATGGCTTTGGCATAGGAGAGCTGCACATATTAACATGAACCATTTGGAAAAACTGTTTTCAAAAGAACTTGTTTTAGGGTTACCTAAACTGAAATTTGAGAAAGATAAAATCGTCATGCATGCCAAAAGGGTAAACAAACCAAAGTTTCTTTTAATCTGAAAAATTATGTGTCAACAACAAAACCTTTGGAACTGCTGCATTTGGATTTGTTTGGTCCATCTAGAACAATGAGTATTGGTGGAAACTATTATGCTTTGGTTATTGTTGATGACTATTCTAGGTTTACTTGGACTTTGTTTTTGAAAAATAAAAGTGATGCATTTCATGCTTTTAAGAAACTTGCCAAGGTTTTACAAAATGAAAACAGCTGCAGACATAAGTGCTCTTAGAAGTGATCATGGAGGGGAATTTGAAAATGAAAAGTTCAATCATTTTTGTGAAAAATATGGGATTAAACATAACTTTTCAGCACCTAGGACTCCTCAACAAAATGGTGTTGTTGAGAGGAAAAATAGATCACTTGAGGAACTAGCTAGGACAATGCTTAATGAATCAAACATCCCTAAATATTTTTGGGCGGATGCGATAAATACTTGCATGTTACATAATAAATAGGGTTTTGATAAGACCTATTTTGAAGAAAACCCCTTATGAATTGTACAAAGGAGAAAACCCAACATAGCACATCTTAGAGTGTTTGGCTGCAAGTGTTTTGTTTTAAATAATGGCAAAGAAAAACTTGGCAAATTTGATGCTAAAGGCGATGATGCATTGTTTTTAGGCTATTCTTTACATAGCAAAGCATATAGGATCTTCAACAAGAGATTAGCTATCATTGAGGAATCAATACATGTTGTTTTTGATGAGACTAATGTGCAAAATGAAGGTGCGAGTGAGTGGTGCGGGTGCAGGTGAAGAGAACTTAATTGAAGGTGTATCAATCTGGACATGTAGAAGCTGAAAAAGGCTGCTGCAAGTGGTATTTTAGTTGGTGAAAATCGGAAAGAAGCTGGCTGAAATCCTGGCACCGGAATTAAATTCTGCGAGAAAATGATCTACCTAAAGAATGGAGGGTGCCTCGCAATCTGTCCATTGGAAATGTGATAGGAGATGTTCAAAGAGGTGTTTCTACAAGAAGGTCTATGCATGATACATGTTTAAGCTGCTGCATTTGTTTCCCAAGTTGAGCCTAAATGTGTTGATGATGCTTTATTGGATGAAAACTGGATTTTGGCAATGCAAGATGAACTGAACCAATTTAAAAGGAATGAGGTTTGGGAACTAGTCCCTTGCACACCTAACATGAATATAATTGGCACAAAGTGGGTGTTTAAAAATAAAATGAATGATCAAGGAGTAATAACTAGAAACAAGGCTAGGCTTGTAGCTAAAGGGTATAACCAAGAGGAAGGAATAGATTATGAGGAAACATATGCTCCTGTTGCTAGGTTAGAAGGCATTAGGCTATTACTTGCTTTCTCATGCATGATTGGATTCAAACTTCATCAAATGGATGTGAAAAGTGCTTTTTGAATGGATATATAAATGAAGAAATCTATGTTTCACAACCATCCGGATTTGTTGATCACAAATTGCCTAACCATGTATATAAGCTCAAAAAGGCTCTTTATGGACTCAAGCAAGCTCCAAGACAATGGTATGAAAGGTTAAGTAACTTTCTTATCTCTCAAAACTTTGAAAGGGGCAAGTTGATAAAACTTTGTTCATTAGAAAGTCTGTGGACAGACATTATCTTGGTGCGAGGTTTATGTGGATGATATAATCTTTGGATCCACTAATGAGAAGCTTTGTGAAGAATTTGTTGCAGCTATGCAGGGGGAGTTTGAAATGTCAATGATGGGTGATCTAAACTTCTTCTTAGGCTTACAAGTCAAGCAATTAGATCATGGAACATTCCTCAATCAATCAAAATATTGCAAAGAGTCATTAAAGAAATATGAGATGGACAGTTGCAAAGAATCAAGCACACCCATGGCTACCAGCGGCTATCTTGATGCGGATGAAAGTGGTAAACCTTTTGATTCCACTAAGTATAGAGGTTTGATTGGTTCACTATTATATCTAGCTGCTAGTAGGCCGATATAATGTTTAGTGTATGCATGTGTGCTAGGTTTCAATCTAATCCCAAAGAATCACATTTCGCAATTGCCAAAAGAATTTTGAAATATCTAAAAGGAACTATTAATGTTGGTTTGTGGTATCCTAAAGGTGCTTCTTTTAATCTAGTGGGCTATTCGGATCGCAGACTTTGCTTGGATGTAAACTTGATAGAAAAAGCACTAGTGGAACTTGTCATCTACTAGGAAGTAGTCTAGTATCATGGCATAGCAAAAAGCAAGCTAGTGTGGCTTTGTCTACTGCTTGAAGCTGAGTATGTTGGAGCTGGGAGCTGTTGTGCTCAAACACTTTGGTTAAAACAGTAGCTTTTTGATTATGGTTTGAAACTAGATCACATTCCTATTAGGTGTGACAATACAAGTGCTATCAACTTAACAAAAATCCTATTTTGCACTCTAGAGCGAAACATATAGAAATAAGGCACCATTTCATTAGGGATCATGTTCAAAAAGGTGATTGCATAATTGAATTTGTTGACTCTAATAACCAACTTGCTGATATATTTACCAAACCACTCCCAAAAGATAGGTTTTTCCAATTAAGAAATGAGTTGGGTGTCCTTGATGTTTCAAATGTGATGTAATTCCTGTATATGATTCATTTCTGCTGTTAGATTTGCATATTGTATGTTATAAGTGAAATCTGCAATGTTATTCGAGATTTTAGTTAGTTGTTTCGGAGCTTTTAATCGATTGTTTTGCATAATTTGAGGCTGCAGTGGATGTGCGATAATATACATCTCTGTTTTAGTCGAGTTAATCCATCGATTCGATCGATTAAAATCATTTATCCGCATTAAATCGATATCGGGATTTCGTTTTAATCAACTGTTTTTCATAAATCAAGCGGTCGAAATTGCTCGTCACCATGCAAAGTTTAAAATTTGAGCGAATTCTTGTTAAAGCTGCATTGATTCACATTTAATTGGTGCATTTAAGTTGATTAATTGAGAATTGTGCATTTAAACATGATAGATAAAGTCGATTCAAAGAATCTTGACTCGTTGTTTTGTCTTGTAGTGCCTTTGCTTTACTTTTTAGCTGGTTTCTCTCTCCAAATACGAATTTCATTCAACCAACTGAATTCTTTGGTCAAGACTGTGCCTGCTACATATCTCTGTCCAATATATTCCAACTGAATGCAATTGATTCCCTCTTTGACTGAATAAAACATTAATTTGTTAAAAATTTGAAAATCTGAAATGTTAAATACATGTGTTGTGCATTGCTTCATTTCTATTCACCTTGTCCGTGTAAAATCTGCATAATCCATTCTCTATACTCTATTTCTCTGCACTTTATCTTTTCTGAAATGGCATCTTCAAGCAACCCAAGGAAGAGATCAAAAAAGGCTGGGTCATCCAAAAATAAGGAACCAGAAATTCCAGCAACTCATACTTATAGACATGGGTCTATAGAAGCTTGGTTCGAAGGTGATGAAGAGAGGATTGAGAAGTTTCAATCCCATATCAGTAGGAAGGCTGTAAACTCACCCAAAGTGCTCAGTTTTCAGTGGCTGGAAGATGAAGGACTGACTGATATTATAGCCATGATTCAACATCAGGATCTGCAGCAATTTCTGGAATTAAATGGGTTCATATACCCAGATTTGGTGAAAGTATTTTACACAAATCTCAAACATGATGGATCTGTTTTAACTTCCAAAGTGAAAGGAACAAAAATGATCATAAACAATTACTGTTTGGAAAAGAGTAGGGGCTTCAAAGCCGACGGCATTGTGGTTAGCGAGGGTTTGTGTGGTTCCTTGGAAGACTTTAACAAGATGCGGACGTACAAAGAGTGTTTGAGGAATCCTCGAGGATCCGTTCGTGGATTTCGGGTTGGTGGACTTACCTTGACAACAAGGGTGCTTACATTTATCATCACATGGATAATCACTCCAAGGGAAGCAATCATGCTACATTGAATGAAGGTGATCTTCTTCTAATTTTTTGTTTGATGAAATCTGTGAGAATTAACTGGATTCATATCATCAAAGATCACATGATGAAGTCAAAAGGTTGCTGATTATCGTCTTCCATATCTTTGTGATAATTTCCAAATTCCTTGAGTATTTTGGTGTGGACATTAGAGGTGAGCAGAAAAATCAGCATAGAGGCGAACCCATCAGCTGGACAATGGCTTTCTCTTTAAGTTTGGCTTTACCAAAAGCAATGGAGCTTGGACTGCTGCACAGGAAGCTGTCAATGCGGGGCCAAATCTTCGCTGGAACTTCTGGCTAGTCTTGGAGCTGAGCCGATGAAGCTGGAAATTCGAACACGGTGCGGAAGACTATTCCATGATGGGTGAAATCGTACCTTATGTTCCTCCAGGTTGACCGTGGCCCTCCACTTTCATTGTTTGAACAAACAGTTTTACAAAGGTTTGATTCGATCCAATCTCATCAACAATATCATCACAACTACTGCATGAATAGGTTTGGGCGCATTGATCAAAGCATTGAAGATTTACATGCCCAACTTGCACAAATAAATATGGGTTCTTATGCTTCTCCTGGTGATGATAGTGGAGAAGATAATGAGCTGATCTCTGCTTCTGAAGTTTACGCTATGCGGTCATTCTTCGTTGTTGGAGCTCAGTCTGCTGCTACTTGCCTTTTCTTTTAAATTTTGTTTTGTTCATGTGCTGTTAGTTAGTTGTTGCTGCTGTTTCTAATTGGGTTATAATGCCCATGTATCTTGAACAATTTACAATTTGCTGCATATGCTATGTTATTTCCCTTGTGCTATTTGATGATTCCAAAGGGGGAGAAAGAATTGAATGCATTTGAAGGCACATGAAGAGCAAGTGCAAGTGAAAGGGGGAGAATCTGAATCTACTGCTGCGAATCTGAAGAAAAATACTGCTGCTGCTATTTTCTGCTGCACTGTTGCTGTTCTGCTGTATATTGCTGCTGTATTTACTGTATATGTATTTCTGCTGCTGTATTTTTCGAATTTTTGTTTTTTGCAGGACTCCTACATTCTTCAAAGACAATGAATGCATCAAGTGGTTGTCATCATCAAATAGGGGGAGTTTGTTGGACTTGAAGACTTGGCTTCAAGTGGATTTGATGTCTCCAACCAGCTTTAATGATGAAGATGTTGGTGCTTGAAGAATGAAGAATTTGTCTTAGGATTAGAGAGTCTTAGGTTGTGTGGTAAGATGCATTTCAATCTATCTTGGTCTTAGTCTTGGAGTTTAAAATGTTTTGAAATGTTTTAAAAGGTTTTAAAATGATTTCAAAGGTTTAACTGATTTTTAACTGGTTAAAAATCTGATTTCAACTAGTTAATCTGTTCTTCGTTTTTCAAAGCTTTGTATTTGGGAAATTTCAGTGATTGTTTTCGAAATTTAAACCGGTTAAAATCCTGGTAGCTTTGTTTCGAGAATTCCAGTTTTCGGAATAGCTAGTTAAAGCGAGATTTCAAGCGGCGATTTCAAGTTCCGGAAAAAGGGTGCTCATCTGGAAAATGGGTTTTAATGAAAACAACCAGGCTAAAACGCGATTTCAGCAGACTATTTCTGCGAGAATCGGTTTTAACGAGTTTTCTATATATATCTTGAAACTCAAAGAACTAAGTGACGAAACATTTTCTAAAGAACCCATTGGGCAAGAACGTTCCTATTACACTCTAAAACATTTTGCTAATCACTCCAAGGCGATCAAGATTCAATTGAGTGTGAATCAAATCAAGAAGTGCATGCTCTGTTTTTCGTTTTTGCTGATGCTCTGTTTTTCGTTTCTGCATTGAAGAACTCCAGGTTTATTCAATCTTTTTGTGTGTGTTGGTTAGCTGCGTGTTCGTATCTTAATCAGGGTGATTAAGAGATCTTGTAATAGGGTTTTACAGGTGTTTAGAAGTCTTGTAGGGTTCAAGACTTGGTGCGGCTTCTACGGTTTCGGTTTTGCATGTAGTGTTCATGTAAAACTGGTTTTTAGTGAATTGATTGAATTTGTTTGTTTAGGAAACTGGATGTAGCCTTTGTTGAAAGGTGAACCAGTATAAATCTGCTGTGTTGTTCTTCTTCCCTTTAACTCTTTCCATTCGGTAATTGAAGTTTGAATTGAAATTGAATTTGGTATATGATCAATTGATTAAGAGCATTTCAAGAACCTATAAAAACTAGTTTAAATCTTCAATTCGAATCTGGTTTTTCATAATTGGGCATTGGGTTTCGAAAATCTTTGAAAGTTTAATTCACCCCCCCTCTTAAACTCAGCCATTTATTCCAACAGATATATGTCCATGTTTCAAACAATAAGAACATATTTTAAATCTGTTACTAGGATAAGATTTGTACTTAGCAGCATGATAATGTTTTGTAAACTTTCCATAACCAAGACCATTTCCATTTGAAAATCCAATTTGAGAATGTAAAAGTTGATTAAGTGTATTATGACCAATTTGAAACTTTGCCAAAGTTTTAATCAGATAACCAACTTTATTTTGAAGATTAATGCAGTTTTCACACTTTGCATAATTGATTTTATCATTCTCAGATTTATCATATTCTATCTGGTTTTTCAGTTGCAGGACATTGTCTTTTAGTTGACTGTTTTCATCTTTCAGTCTGCTATTCTGGTTTTCCAGTTCGAGTAACTTATTTTCTAGCCAGTTATTCAGTCCTTTTAGCCGATTATTTTGATAATCCAGTTTCTTTGCTTCATCATGTAATTCTTTGAATGCATCAAACAAGGTGTCATAATTCTCACTAACATCAGAATCACACATACTCACTTGACTGGATGTTTCTTCATTAGCTACAAGGCACAGATTGGCTTGGTTTTTAGATTCAGAATCTGAATTTGATGATTTGCTGGAGTCACTGTCATCCCAGGCCATATATGCTTTCTTGCCTTTCTTGAAGTTCTGATTGCGTTTGTCTTTATCTCTTCTTTCATTCTTTTCTGGGCTTCTATCTTTTCTTTGATTTAAAAGAGGACATTCTATCTTGACATGTCCTAGCTGCCCACAATTAAAGCAAGAGAAATTAGAGGAATTAAAATCAGATTTTCTGGTGTACCTCTTCTGATTTTCTTGGAATCTGTCTTTTGAGTTATTCTTCCTCTTTAGGAATTTTCCAAATCTCTTAACGAACATAGCAAATTTTGTACTTTCATCTTCTTTCTCTTCATCACTCTTTAAGCACTCCTTGGCTTTTAGTGCAAGACTCTTGTTCTGTTTATCTGAAGTTTCAAGTTGATCAAGCCTGCTTAACTCCAGCTCGTGTTCCCTGAGTTTTCCAAACAGAGTTGCAGTGTTCATGATAGTTAAATCCTTTGTTTCAAGGATTGCTGTGACTTTCGGCTGCCAGCTCCTACTTAAGCATTTGAGAACCTTTATGTTAAGCTCTTCATCATCAAACTTCTTTCCCAAACCCAGCAGATGATTCACTGTGTGTAAAGCGCTTCTGCACATCTTGGATGGTTTCTTCTGGTTGCATTCTAAACATCTCATACTCTTGTATGAGAGTGTGCTTTCTTGCTGTTTTTACCTCTATTGTACCTTCATGGGTAACTTGTAGAATATCCCACATTTCTTTAGCTGTTGTGCATTGAGAAACCCTGAAAAATTCATCAAGATTCAGAGCAGATGTTAATATATTTTTTGCCTTACTGTCAAACTGAGCCTTTTTGTTCTTAGTATCAGTCCACTGGTCCCATGTTTTTTCAATCAATTCTCCATTTTCATTCTTCACAGTTGGAATGAAAGGACCATTAATCATTGCATCCCACACGCCTCTATCAACAGACTCGAAGAAGATCTTCATTCTGGCTTTCTAGAAGGGGTAATTTGCTCCTACAAAGAGTGGAGGTCTGTTGGTAGATGCTCCTTCAGCAAAGGGAAGCTTGTCACTCATCTTGGATCTTTCTTGAGTACCTTACAAGAACCTGCTCTTGATACCAATTGTTAGATGCGGAATTATATCAAGAAGGGGAGGTTGAATTGATATATAGATTTACTAAAAGCTTTTTCGTATCAAAAATTTTACTGGTGCAGTTTACTGAGAAATAGCCGACTGATTATTGCAAAATAGTAGATTAGTTCTTAATGCAGAATATAACAGATGATGAAGGATAAGAAAAGATAACACCAAGGATTATACTTGTTCGTTCTTTGTGCAAGAACTACATCCAGTTGGTGATCTGCAACTCCACAGATCCTAATCACTATCAGAAATGTATTCTTTACAACAAATCTTTCTTGAACACTACAAGAAACTCAAAGAACCTATTCTAAACACTATAGAACAGTTCTAAACCCACTGACTCACACTGAGCCACTGTGATCACCCCGATCACACACAACAGGGTTCTAAAACCCTCTAACAAATCTCTACCCTAAGATTAAAGAATACAAGATACAGTGAAAGAAAAATATTCTTCTTGAACAGTAAAAACAGTAAAAACGAATTTTTGCAGATTCTTTTGCTTCTGAATGTTTTGCAGCTCTTGAGTGTTTTCTCTTGAATTCTTTTGCACACTCAAACGTCCTTTACAGTTGTATTTATAGGCAAAAGAAGAAGCTTTGGGTCATGCTCTTTTTAAGTCTTTAAAGACGCGTTCTGCACACCTTTATCATAATTCAACTATTTAAAAACTTCTCAGCAGGTTCTTGCACTTGTTTTCCAGATTCGAGGGTTGGTTGAAGGTTAGTTAAATGATAGTGAGGTGTGGTGGGTTTTCACAAGGAAAAGGGGTCATAAGGCTAAAAAATGGGTGCAATGGGAAAATTTGATGGAAGGTAGGCAGTTTGGCTAAGTGGCTGCAATAGAAGAATGTCCTAAATCATTTCAAGAGTATCATCGATCAAGTGTTGTTCAGCAGAGTTCGATCAAATCCTGTAATGCCTTGCAATCGTGGGTGTATCACACAAAAAAATTATATCGGCTCAAATCTCACCAGGGTTTATGTGTCAAGTCGATTCTTATCCAAACAAAATCGAAAAAGAACCGAATTCATCACATGCCTATGTTAATTAGATGGAAGACTTTTAATCATGACAGAGAAAATCGAAACTGCTCAAAAATGAGTTATTGACAAAATTCCAAACAGATTAGTACTTATTTTTCAAAACTTCAAAACAACTTCTAGGAACTAGCAAAACAACACAAAACAGATCAAATAAAATCAAAACAAAACAAAACAGACTAAATAAAATAAAATCGAGAATCACTCTCCCCCACACTTGGAACAAACATTGTCCCCAATGTGAGTGAGAGGAAAGGGAAAGAGAAAACAAACAATAGCCTCGTCAGAAATTTCCACAGCTCCATGGGGAAAAACCGTGTAAGTATGACCGAAACTTGGTCAATGCCAAAAACAATGATTCCAGCCTTTAATAGCTTGGTAATCTCCTCCTTTACTACCCCAAGGATTGTGGGATTTAGCCTTCTCTGTGGCTGCCTTACGGGTTTCAATTCATCATCTAACAGTATTCTGGGCATACAAACAGATGGGATGATCCCAGGAATGTCCGCCAATGACCATCCGATGGCTTTTCTGTATTTCCTCAAGAGTTGCAGTAGTTGGCCTTCTCGGTCCTCAGTTAAGTTCTGGGCAACAATTATTGGGTATTGCTGATCTTCATCTGGAAGAGGTTTGAGGTCAAACTGCTGTGCCTGGAATTTTCCTGTTGCTGCATCTTTTTTGTGGTCAATTGGTGTGTGTGGCAAGTTGTCTTGTCTCTCATTCCCTGCAAAATTACTAGCCAAAGGACTGATGATGGCATTTATTTCATGACATGTTGTACAGGTACTATTAATGCAATCACAATCTGTAAAAGAGTCATTATCTACACTAAGGAAGTCTGGGAATTCAGAAAATTCAGCAAAAGATTCAAAGTCAAAATCTGTTCCTAATCCTACTGTTGCAAAGGGATGAATTTTCTCAGGTGGCGGTATGGTTTGACAGGCAAAAACTGGATGCTGTTGTCCTGTAGAGGGATCTTGGTATGGAACTGTTGGACTTGCAATCTGCTGTTTGTGCATCTTCTGATTTTCATCAACCAGTTCCTTGCCACTGCGAAGTGTTATGGCACTGACATTTCCATGCTGATTCGGTACAGATTGGGAAGGTAATTTTCCTGATCCTTGTTGCTTGATCTCATTCATTTTAGTAGCAAGTTGCCCCAACTGTGTTTTGAGGTCCTGTACCGTGGCTGTGAGGTTCTGTTCAATCTTGGCAGCCATTTGTGCAGCCATTCTGTCAGCCATTTGTTTGATCATATCTTCTGTAGACAAGTTTGCATTGCCTTGCATTGCTGGATTGACATTCGGTGTGGTTGCAGCTGGATTAGCTTGATCGTTGCGCAATGGAAGAGGCACATACCTCTGCTGGAATTGGTTCAGGTACTGGTTTGGGGGTTGCTAAAAATTCTGGTGTGGAGGAAAATAGTCTCTTGGCTGTTGTGGCTGAGCTGCACCATATCTCAAATTTGGGTGGTCTCTCCAACCTGAATTGTAAGTTTGTGCATAGGGGTTGTACTGCTGGTTGGACTCTTGTAACTGTGGGCAAATATCTGTAAAATGATCAGCAGCACAGATCCCACATATTTTCTGTTGTCCTGCACTGACTTGCTGTCCCACTGCCAATTGTCTGACCATAAAGGTTAATTCATTCAATTTATTTTCCAACCTCATGTCTGTATGTTCGTTCAATCTCAAGATCTAGTGGGTATAAATCTGCTACTTCGGACCTGGTCCTAAATAGTTAGGCTAAAAATATTTTGCATGCAGTCATCGAGCACAATGAAACATTATCACCACAGAGGAATCAAACCACATCGCAGCGAAGAAAGGAAAATAAGAAAAGAAAGAAAAACAAGATAAACAACAATGAACCCGATCAAAGTATTTAATGGCAAAACAACACTCCCCGGCAACGACGCCAATTTGACATAGCCTGTGTCGCGCAAGCTTTTCAAAGTATTTTGAACTGACTATTACTAATGCAGTATAGAGGTCAACTCAAGTCAATCCAAGGAGTGAAGTGTTATACCAAAAGATAAATCGAAAAGGTTCATGTGAGAGAAAAAAAATAAAAGAAAAGAAAAAGGGGGGTTTGTTTGATAAAGGAAAGCACCTTCAGGAGCAACTCAATCGATGTTATGCACTGCTCCCTTTCTTGATTATAAACGAAATTACTAAGACAAGAAATGCTGTAAAACAGCGAAAATCAAAATGCAGTAAACAATCGAAACTATGAATATCGAACATCAGCAAATGCGGGAATTCTAGCAAATAACGAAAATCGAAATGCGTCGAAAAAAAGGAAATCGATGGATAATGAAATGCAATGAGAATCGATTTGCAGTGAAACGCAAATTGCAGTGAAATAACGAAAATCGAGAGACAATGTAACTAGAAAGAAAATCGAAACGCAAAGAAAACAATGAAAATCAAACTACAACAAAGGAAGCGAAAAGAACAAAGTATTGCTAAACAGTGAAAATCGAACTACAATAAAGTAGCGAAATGTAAAAGAACGTCTAAGTGCGATGGATAACCGAAATGTAAAGAAACAGTAAATATCAAAAGCAATAAAACAGTAAAATCGAAATGCTATCGAAAATAGAGCGGTAAAATCGAAAATTTGTTAAACTGGTACTGGTACGCAATTAAAAGGAAGATTGAAATGATTCATTCACCATTCGTGCAACGATAAACATTGATCACACTGGTATAATTTCAACGAGTCTCAAACACAATCACTCTCTTGCAATGTTCTAAGGAAAACTAAAGAAAAAGAAGAGGAAATATAGCAGCCCCCTTTGTATCATGACATCCGGAGCTGCTGTATGAAATTTTGTGCCTCTGAAAATTCTGTGCGATGCAATGAAAATCTGTGCGTGCGTGTGCTCTCTTTTCTGCACTGCTCACGTAGCTTTTATAGCTGCAGAGGTTGCCCTAGTGCCTTGATTGGGCCTTGCAAATCATCACCCAATGACCAATTGTACGATTCTATCTTGGGTGAATTTATTGTGCTGCTGTAATTTTCCTCTCTTTTTACTGTTCACCACGTGTGTGAGGCTAGCAATTGGGCTGATTTGGCAAGTCCTTCTCATGCTTTAATTGGGCTGATTTTAATTCACAGCTTATGCATTTCTCCATTCAGCTCCTGGATCGATCCTACCACCAAAAAGGGTTAGCGCAAAAATTGGAAAAACAAGTCAAAGCTAAGTCCATTATTTTTCAGCTATAAAATGAAAATCTAAGACCCTATTTTACTTATTTACCCTTATTGACAAAAACTATAAAATTCAGCTTAAAGTTCCAAGAAATTGAAATTAAAGTGTCAAGGAGGTGCATTAAGCCATAAGGTGTGAGCATAGAAATCGAGTTATCACCTTTGCTCCAAGCTCTCAAGGCTTAACAGGAGAGTTTATAGGGTGGAAAGAAAATTGGAGATTGAAGATGTCTCTCCAGAAGAAGATAATATTGGATCTTCCAGAGGAAAACAGCCAGCAGTAGATGATGAGGAAGACGAAGAAGATGCAGGGGATAGTGAAGAAACTGAATAGGCTACAAGTTCACTAATTCCCTTAGCTTAATTTTATTTTTTCCACCTACTATATTTTTTTCCCTCTATATTTTCTGTGTATTTAATTGCTTCTGTTGTATTAATCTCTGAATATGTAATCTTTTTGAAAATGATAAAAATAAAGGGGGAGAAAGATATTTGTTTTGATTGATAATATGTCCATATCTCTAGCATTTAAGAAAATTAATTTTAGGGGGACCATTAGGAAATATTTTAAATAATTACCTAATATATCTTAAACATTTTAAGAGCAAAGTTTAAGAGGGAGTTTTTAGAAATAATTTCCATGCATTAATTTCCTTGAAATCTCTTTTTCAAAATTCAAATTGAAATTTAAATGTTGTATGACTGCCTACTTTATTTCCTTTGTGGACTAATTTTTATGATGGAGATATCCATACATTATTTTCAAGATTTTCAGGATATCAATCATAAGTCTCTATGTTTTCTTTATCATCATCAAAAACGGGGAGATTGTTAGCATATTTCAAGACCAAGTGTTAATGAAGTCTTCCAGAGTTTTTATGAAGTCTTAAAGTTTTGATGATGAAGATTTAAAGTGCTCTAATCAACATTAAAGACTTGTGTCATCTCACAAAGGAAGGCTACTTGATGGAAAAGGAAAGGCATAAAGAGTGTTTAAAGCTTTCAAGAGAGAAGATTGATGAAGATTTTCTCAAGAGCTGAAGTTTCAAGTTTAGAAGGTTCTGTTTTGGGTGATGGATGAAAAGAGTAAGTCATAAATCCCATTCAAAACCTTTCCAAACAAGAGAGCAAGTTGTTTTCTCGCAAAAACGTTTTTCTACGCTTTTAATCGATTATGATACGTAGATAATCAATTATTTCACTTAAAATTTGAATTAAAATTGTTTAATGAACTAAATAATCGATTAAGTGTTTTTGATAATCGATTATATTGATTCTGGGTTAATATAATCGATTATGGCCTTAATCTAATCGATTATATCAGACGAAATAAATTTTCTAGTTTTTAAACATGATATAATCGATTAAGCTTTTTAGATAATCGATTAAATGAGTCGTTTTTGCGAATTCAATGCTAAATCAACCTAAGAATGAAAACTTTGGAGCATTTTTGAATTATAAAATGAAAGAGAATGTCTTAGGTTCAACACATCTGATAAAACACAAATATTCAAAGTGTTCTTGCGCCTTAGTTTTTCAAAACCGCTTTCTTGCTCTCTCAAGTTTGATCAAGTCTTTGGAAGTGGTTATCTTTGTGCTTAAGCTTTCCATTCAGCACTATATCAGGTGTATTCGTTTTACTGTTTTTCTAAATAGGAAAATTCATCCCTTGGATCTATTCTAAGGGAGGTGTGTTCATCTCTTGTGTGTCAAGACAGGTGGGTTTCATCCTCAGTGTGTCTGGGGAGGTGTTTCATCCTTAGTGTGTCTAAGGAGGTTTTTTCCTTTATCTTTATTTGTTATTGCATGAATTGGTGTTTGTAATTTCAATTAAAGATAGTGGGGTGATCATCACGCATTTGTGGTGATTGGGAACTAGACGTGGGATTGGCTTAATCTGAACCAGTATAAATCTCTGTGTTCTTTCTCTTTCCCTATCTCTTTTTACTGTGGATCATATTAACGATTGCAACTCAAACTGCATTAATCAAAGGTTAAGAAAAATGCGCATCCTAGTTTTTGAAAATAATTCAAAATCTGGAAATTTATTTTAAAGGGAAAAAGTTTATTAAAAATCCAATTCACCCTCCCCCTCTTCGTTTTTACACTGCCGTCTTTATTTAACATTATTTTCCTTACTGATTTCAATATACATGACATGGAGGAGGGATTCTCCCATGGCTCAGTTCCTATCATTTTGGGAGAGCGTTTTTAAAGACAGCAACACCAACATAGATGTCCATGCTAGGACACTTTCTATGAAGTTTGGTGATATTGTGGTCCACTTTAACATTCTTGATGCTATGAAACACGATCAAAGTCGTATCTAGTCAAATAAACAATTAAAATGTAATACTAGGAAGTGATTCCTAGGTCATCTCCCAAGGACCGTGGCTAAGGCAAAGGATCAACCTGTGAATGGGGCAGACAAGGTGGGGGTGGGGGATTTGAATAGATTTGTTGAATTAAATTAAAACACATAATAATGTTGCAAAATGGAAATAATTATGAAAAGCGAATTGATTCCTTAATTCAATTGCAATTTCCCTTATCATTGGTTACACAGAAAATGCACTTTGTTCATCTTAATTCTCATTCCAGCCCAAATCAATCAACTAAGCGAAGATTAACCCGAGATTTCCTTACACGAATTAAGCAAATGTATACATTATCCAATCCTTAACCATTCGCAGAATTAAGCAAACTGCGAAAACAATATTCATTAAGCATGAACGAAAATATAAGCACAAAGATTAGAAGATGAAGAACCAAGAAGAACAAAAGGAAAACGTGAATTAAACCTCAAAGTTGATATCAATCTGCTCAGGAAATGAACCTCTAAAAATTAGCCCTCCATGGAGACTCAAACGAAAATCAATAAAGAGAAAAATAAAGATGAAAGCAAAGACAAAGAATGAAAGGCGAAAGGCGAAAGTCAAGAGATGGAAACTTAAACAGCTGTGCGTTAATGCATTCTGCCTCCTCTCCTTAGGGTTTTGTAAGCCTAGGTTAGCCCCTCTCTCCCAAATGCCTGGGCCTCATAAAAGAAATACTGTCTTACCCAAATTACAAAAATAAAAGAAAAAAAATTAAAATCCTAAGTGGAGGTTGATATGGTAGTAATTTCTTCAAGTCCAGGATATTTTCCATTCCCAAAATCGTCCCAAGATTATTCTGAAAAATAAAAGCAAACAAAAATTAGATAAATAATTTTGAATTAATAAAAATCTAAATTACTGGCCCAATAAAGTCCGAATAATAAAAACGTGCCAATAATGAATAATTAGACACAAAACTATAATTAAGATAAGTAAAAAAAAAGGTAAGAAAACATGGATAAATAATGATTCATCAAATTCCCCCAAACTTAACCTTTTGCACTCCTGAGCAAAATCATGAAACAAAACAGGAAAGAGAAAGAAAAAACAAAGACACATTACATACTCCTCAGTGAATCCTAGGAAATGAAAAGAATGGGTTGCAATCAATGCACAAAGACTCGAAGAACCATGACACTCATGAATATCATTCAAGCCTCCCAAACATGGAAAAAAGTCAATCAGCTCAATATATAGGTGAACCAAAAGCAACAAAACCTCACAAGATACACACTTTATCTCTCAAGTGTCTAGGCTAGTGTTTTCTCTAAAACACCCATGAAAAGCAAGCAGCACACAAACTTGGTAAGCCTCTAAGATCCACAATCAGAACACATGCACATAGAGATCAAAAGGTCATAAGGGTTGTAATGGGGCCAAGGACAAGGTAAATGATAAAATATGGGATAAGTAGCTAAAACCAAAGGGAATAGTGGAACAATGGGGAAAAATAAAAAATAAGCATAAGAAGTAAACCCCAAAACCTCTACTATCAATCCTATCAATCCTTTTTCACATCAAACAACTCCTCTCTTATTCGACTTCAAATTATGTTTTTTTTATTTTTTTTAAGAACAAATGCATCAAGTAGCCCATATACACATCAAGCATGGTATTTTTTATTTTTATTTTTTCAGAATTCAAATCCTTCATCCAATGAAGTACACCCCCACACTTATTCAAGAACTTATTCCCAAAACACTTCCACAACTCCAAAACTCCCTAAGGGTAAGGTAAACATGGTTTTTCACTTAAGGCTTGTAATGAGCTTCAAAACAAATAAAGGAGAACATATAGGCTCAAAAGGGGTTATCAAAAGGATTAATTCAAGGTAGGTTCATTTGGCTAGAGGCCTATAAGAACAATAATGCCAATATCATCTCCAAATCTTTAATCCAAGGATGTATACGTTTATCAATTTGAGATCTAGATGCAAGTGGGGAAAAAAGATGCAAGTGGGGAAAAAAATGCAACCAAATAATTCACAATGTTCGCAAACCAAGGGTTGGGAAAAGAATCAGAAATATTAAGAAGTTGTTCATCAGGGAAGTGATCCCGAATAGGCAAATTATCAACAGCTCTCTCGATTCTTCTCAAATGATCTGCTACCAAATTTTATGCTCCACTCCTATCACGAATCTCCAAATCAATCTCTTGGACTAAGAGCATCCACCTAATAAGCCTTGGCTTGGATTCAGCCTTCTTCAACAGGAACTTTAGATATGTATGGTTGATGAGTCATTATTTTCCCTTATTTTCTTACCTTTTTGTACTTGTTTTCATCTCTAATTTGTGCTTAATTGTTTATATTTTGTACTAATTTCTATTAGGGCTATAATTGGACCAGAAATTCATATTTTAATTAATTTGAATTTTCTAAGTTTAATTATTCCAATTTTTATTTTCAGGACAGTTTAAAATTATTTTGGGCTTGGAATTAATTCATGGACTTCAAGAGGAGCTGCCACGTCACAATTTGGATTTTGGGCCCAATGGGTCTAGGTTTTCGTGCCCATGCAATGCAGCTACAAGTAGGGCGCTGAGGAAGGAGCAGAGACGGCAGCAGTAGTAGGAATTTAGGGTTTACATTTTCGGCTAGAGAGACCAGTTTACGTTTTGTTTTTTTGGTTTTTAATTCAGAATTCGTCTACTGTTCCACAGTTCCATAATTCCAGTTTTTCATTTTCTATTGCTATTTTGTTTTCTATTGCTATTTCATTTTCTATTGCTATTTCGTTTTGAATTTCGTTTTGAATTTCGTTTTCAATTTTGTTTTCAATTTCGTTTTCAATTTTGTTTTCAAATTCAGTTTACGTTATCTGCAATGCATTTTCTGTTTTCTGAGTTAATGGAAGGCTAAAACCCCAGGGTGAGCCTCTTGGGCATGCTTGCACTCACCGATGGAGGTTACGTGCGTTTTATGGTTTCAGTACGTTTGATTCTCCTCCGTGAAGCCTCCGCTCGGAGGATGCTTAATCCCTTGGAAGGAGACCTTACAAGGTTCACGTTTGCTTAATTCGTGTAGGGAAGTCTTGGGTTAACTTTCACTTAGTTGGTTAATCTAGACCGAACAAGGATTAAACGGACTGATAATTTGTTGTAAGCCAAGGATGTCAGAGATGTATTGTGTTCAAGAGTCTTGCCTATTTTAATTACTGCAATTAATTTGTTGTTTGTCTGCTATATTTTAATTAATCTCTGTTTTCTGTCTAAAAACCCCCCCATTGCATGTTCAATCCTTTGACAGTGAGAATTGGTCCTTGGGAAAAGAATCAGAAATATTAAGAAGTTGTTCATCAGGGAAGTGATCCCGAATAGGCAAATTATCAACAGCTCTCTCGATTCTTCTCAAATGATCTGCTATCAAATTTTATGCTCCACTCCCATCACGAATCTCCAAATCAATCCCTTGGACTAAGAGCATCCACCTAATAAGCCTTGGCTTGGATTCAGCCTTCTTCAATAGGAACTTTAGATATGTATGGTCAATAAAAAAATAACTCTAGCACCAAGTAGATATGATCTGAACTTATGAAGAGCAAACACAATGGCTAAAAGCTCCTTCTCTGTGGTGCTGTAATTCGCTTGAGTAGCATCTAAAGTGTTGGAAGCATAGTAAATCACCCTGGGTAGTTTGTTAACCCTCTAAGCAAGGATAGCCCCTAATGGAAAATTGGAAGCATCACACATCAATTCAAAGGGAACTATTCTATCAGGTGCCTGAATGATTGGAGTGGTGGTCAAAGTCTGTTTGAGGCAATCAAAAGCCTCCTTGCATTTATCATGGAAATCAAACACCACATCCTTTTGCAACAAGTTGGATAGTTCAAACACCTTCTTATTGAAGTCCTTAATGAACCTATTGTAGAAACCTGCATGGCCAAGAAAAGAACGAACCTTTCACATGTAAGAGGTGTTGGCATATTTCAAGTCCAGAGTTTTATGGACACCTACAGTTTTGATGATGAAGTTTTTAGGAAGTTTCTATCAACATTAAAGACTTGTGCCATCTCACAAAGGAAGGTTGCTTGATAAGAAAGGAAAGGCATAAAGAGCATTCAAAGCTTTCAAAAGAGAAGATTGATGAAGATTTTCTCAAGAGCTGAAGGATCAAAGGTAGAAGGTTCTGTTTTGGGTGTAGGATAAAAAGAGTAAGTCATAAATCCCATTCAAGACCTTCCCAAACAAGAGAGCAAGGTGTTTTCTCGCAAAAACGTTTTTCTACGCTTTTAATCGATTACCATACGTAGATAATCGATTATTTAACTTAATATTTGAATCAAAAATGTTTAACGAGCAAAATAATCGATTAAGTGTCTTTGATAATCGATTATATTGATTCTGGGTTAATATAATTGATTATGGCCTTAATCTAATCGATTAAATCGAGGCGATGTTTGTTTTCCAGTTTTTAAACATGATATAATCGATTAAGCTTTTAATATAATCGATTAAATGAGTCGTTTTGCGAAATTAATTCTAAATCAACCTAAGAATGGAAACTTTGGAGCATTTTTGAATTATAAAATGAAAGAGAATGTCTTAGGTTTAACACATCTGAACAAACACAAAATATTCAAAGTGTTTCTGCGCCTTAGCTTTTTCAAAGCCGCTTTCCTGCTCTCTTCAGTTTGATCAAGTCTTTGGAAGTGGTGATCATTGTGCTTAAGCTTTCTATCCAGGCACATTTCGGTGTATTCTTTTACTTGTTTTACGTAAAGGGAAAATTCATCCCTTGGATCCGTTCTAAGGGAGGTGTTTCATCTCTTGTGTGTCAAGAGAGGTGGGTTTCATCCTCGATGTGTGCTGGGAGGTGTTTCATCTCTTGTGTGTCAAGAGAGGTGGGTTTCATCCTCGGTGTGTCTGCGGGAGGTGTTTCATCCTTAGTGTGTCCGAGGAGGTGTTTCATCCTTAGTGTGTCGAGGAGGTGTTTCATCCTTAGTGTGTATCGAGGAGGTGTTTCCGTTTATCTTTATTTGTTATTGCATGAATTGGTGTTTGTAATTTCATTTAAAGATAGTGGGGAAAATCATCACGGATTTGTGGTGGTTGGGAACTGGATGTAGGATTGGCTTAATCCGAACCAGTATAAATCTCTGTGTTCTTTCTCTTTCTCTTTATCTCTTAATTGTGGATCATTATTACAATTGCTAATCCCAACAGCGTTAATCAAAGGATTGGAAAAATTCACATCCAAGTTTTTGAAAGTTTTTCAAAACCTGAAAATTTATTTAAAAGAGAAAATTGGCCTTTTACACTGCCGTCTTTATTTAACAATTGGCCTCAGAGCTGGTTTTTTGAAAGTTATTCAAAAACAAGATCCTTATGGCAGACAAAAATCAAACTTTTGCTGAAGGTGCATCTATTCATAGACCACCACTTTTACAGGTGAAAACTATCCTTTTTGGAAAAAGAGGATGGAAATTTTCTAAGGTCTAATGATCAAGGCGTTTGGGATGCTTGTTGTAAATGGTCCATTTATTCCTATGGTTGTTGTTGAAGAAGCGCAGGTACCTAAGAAGAAAGCAAATTGGAGCAAGGACGAATACAACCAGAATCAATGCGACATAAGGGCGTGTAACATGATAGCATCTGCCTTAACCATTGATGAGTTTTACAGGTTATCGGATTGCACTACTGCAAAGGAGATGTGGGACACTTTAGAAGTCACACATGAAGGAACGGAAGAAGTGAAACGATCAAGGAAGAACACCTTGATTCAGGAATATGAAATGTTCCGTATGAGCAAAGGAGAAACCATATGCGACGTACAAAAGAGATTTACTCACATCGTAAATCATCTCAAGGCGTTAGGTAAGAAATTCGACACTGAAGAATTAAATGTCAAAATTTTGAAATCTTTGGACAGGACTTGGCAACCTAAAGTAACGGCCATCACGGAATCAAAGAATCGTCAAACATGAACATGACAACTCTCTTCGGAAGCTTAGAGAACATGAAATGGAGCTAGGTCGCTTCAACGGTGAAGAAGAGGACGTTAAAAGAAAAGGTATTGCCTTAAAGGTTCAATCCATTAAAGAGGAGAGCAGCGATACTGATGATTCAGAAGACGATGATCTAAATGAATTTGTAAAGAAATACAAAAAGTTCATCAAGAAGAAAGGCAACCATAAGAAAGGTAAGAAATTTGAAAATTCAAATTCTAACGATAATTATAAATGTTATGGTTGTGGCAAAAAGGGGCACATGAGAGCAGATTGTCCGAATTCCAAGAAACCTGAAGAAAGGGAAAAGAAAAGCAAGAAGTTCTTCAAAAAGAAGAAGAAAGCATATATTGCTTGGGACGACAATGAAGTGAGTTCTTCTGAAGGTTCAAGTGAATCAGAAGAAGAAGCAAACATTTGTCTCATGGCAGATGATGAAGTGGAATCCACGTGCAGTGAGGTAAGTGATTCTGATCTTCCAAATGATTATGATGAATTGCTTGAAGAATTTCTAAATCTTTGTAAAAAATCTGAAAAGCTTTCTTTGGTTTATAATAAATTAAAAATGACTACAAGAGTCTTGAAAAGAAAATTTCAGATTTGGAACAAGAGAAAATCGTTTTGAAAGATGATTTGGAAACAACGAAAATTCCTTGCAAATGCAAAACCAAAATTCCTATTTGCGAAAATTGTAGTGTTCTTGCTAACAAGGTTTCTTATCTTGAAACATCTCTTTCAAAAATCACGATGGGCAATAATAATTTAAATAATGTTTTGAAAGTGCAAAAAGGTTTATATGAAAAAGCAGGTCTTGGTTATAATTTCAGGTATAATCATAAACCTACTAAAACTGTTTTTGTGAAAGGAGAATCGTCTAATTCAAATAAGGTTTTTGAAAATTCTAATTCCTTTAAACAAAATGTGCCTACAAAGAAGTTTTATAAAAATGCGTACATACCAAGAAAAACAAATGTTCCTACATGTTTTTATTGTATGCATAAAGGTCATTCGGTTAATAGATGCAATATTAAACGTTTTAGTGTTCCTAATGGGAGATACAAATGGGTTCCCAAAGGAAAAATTGTTTCTAACCCATGAGGACCCTAATAAGTGATTTTAGGGAACCAGAACTTTTCTTGTTTATATTGCAGGCTGGTTCCATATCCAAAAGGCCTCTTTGGTGATGAGTTAGCAAGTGATCAAGATTATGAAGGAAGGCACAAAAACATCAACAAGTTGGCATATTTACCAATCTTTTATCTCAAGTAAGATTTTATGAGCTTAGAAAGGATCCAGGTAAGTATTGTTGTTGATTTTGATGTTATTTTAGCGTTTTACGAAAATTTACGTATTTAATCGATTAAGTTTCGTGTGTTAATCGATTAAACGCGGTGTTTATGAAAATGTTTTACAATATAATCGATTACGTTTATGACATAATCGATTAAATCGCTGAGGAGCAATTTAATCGATTAAGGAATGCACATAATCGATTAAATTTCTGTGTTTTCGTTTTCTGGAAAAATTTTGAAGGCAAATAATCGATTAAATGAGCATATAATCGATTAAATGCACCGTTCTGTGTTTTTCTGCAACTCTAATTTTCGAACGTTGGCCATGTTTTCACGTGTTTTGTCTTTTCTAAACGGCTATATTCGTTCCCAACGGATATATTTTCATTAAATCAACGTTTTATGACCCGGATTTCTGTCTATAAATAGCTGGTTTGAGAATCAAAGTGACTCACTCACTCTCTCTCTCACTCTTGCTGTTTCTGCTGTTCTTTGCTGTCTTGTGCGATTTTTTTTAATTCTCTGTGCTGTATCTGTTATTCCATTATCTTGTTGTGCAATTTCTCTTGTCTTTTATATCACCGAAATGGCTGATCAAAGAAGAAGGAAGATGCCATCAAGGAGAAAGGGCAAGGAGCCAATGACTTCTCAAGAAAGGAGACCTCCAACTCTAGTCGGTTGGATTTCGGATGAAGATCCGCAAATTGCCTTTGTTAACAAGTGGAAGGATAGAAAAATTCTTACCCCTAAATTCTTGTCTTGTGAATTTTTTAGATCTCATGGTTTTCAATTTCAGGAATTTTTAGTAGGAAGTGGACTACAACAATTTGTGGAGATGGAAGGGGCATTCTACCCAGATTTGGTTAGAGTGTTCTACATGAACTTGACATCAAGAACTGCAAGTCCAAGCACCAAAGTGAAAGGTGTAAGGATCTTCCTTGATGAAGATTTGTGGAACAATGTAGCTGGTCTCTCAACTCAAGGCATAAACATCACATATGGCTTTGAGGACTTCAACAAGTTGGTAGAATTCGAGAAAATTCTGCAAGGATCCTAACCTACAAGTTGAGAACTTGTATAAAGTTGGTAATGTAAAGTTAAATGAAAGAATGCTGCATTATGTTATTGTTTGGATTTTAGTTGCAAGAGGCACTAATCATGCCCAACTTACTAAGGAAGACATTCTTCTAATGTATGGATTCCTTAATAATGTGAGCATAGATTGGCCCTCAATTATCCTTGATAATATGTTTAAAGCCATTAGGCTTTCCTCTTTTGCATTACCCTATGCTTGTGTTTGTTTCTAAGATTCTAGAATACAAAGGTGTTGATCTTGAAGGGAGAATAAACAGATTTTGCTAAGCAATAGCAAAATTGGCAAAAATGTTCTAAGGCATATGGGCCTCATAGAACAAGGCAACATGTTTACCCAAAGAGAAGAAGGAGCTGCTGCCATGGAAGAAGATGATGAAGACCAACCTCAACCTCCACCCCAATTTCAACCTCAACCAGGATCAGTGGAAGAGCTTCTCATATCAAGAATGGATTCTATGATGAATCTTCACTCCAAGGAATTTCAAGGCCTTTCTCATCAACTCTCAAGGCTTAATAGAAGAATGTATAGAGTTGAAAGAAAGATGGAAATTGAAGAACTATCTCCTAAAGAAGATAATACAACATCCTCAAGAGGCAAACAGCCAGCCAATGTTGAGGAAGATGAAGAAGATAGTGAAGAAACTGAATAGGCTACAAGTTCATTTTTTCCTTAGCTTGTTCTTCATTATTTTTTCCAGATTTTTTTTCTCTCTATAATTTTATGTGTATTAATTTGCTTCTGCTGTAATTATCTCTGAAAATGTAATCTTTTTGAAAATGATAAAAATAAAGGGGGAGAAAATATTTTGTCTTGTTTGAAAATCTGTCTAGTTAATATAGCTCTTAAGAAAATTAATTTCAAGGGAGCTTTAGGAAATAATTCAAATAAGTGCCTTATATAGCTTAAACATTAAGAGCATAGTTTAAGGGGGAGCTTTTAGAAATAATTTCCACTCATTAATTCCTTGAAATCTCTTTTTCAAAATTCAAATTGAAACTTAAATGCTATATGACTGCCTATTTTATTTCCTTTGTGGACTAATATTTATGATGGAGATATCCATACATTATTTTCAAGATTTTCAGGATATTATCACAAGTCTCTAGGTTTCTTTTTATCATCATCAAAAAGGGGGAGATTGTTGGCATATTTCAAGTCCAGAGTTTTATGGACACCTACAGTTTTGATGATGAAGTTTTTAGGAAGTTTCTATCAACATTAAAGACTTGTGCCATCTCACAAAGGAAGGTTGCTTGATAAGAAAGGAAAGGCATAAAGAGCATTCAAAGCTTTCAAAAGAGAAGATTGATGAAGATTTTCTCAAGAGCTGAAGGATCAAAGGTAGAAGGTTCTGTTTTGGGTGTAGGATAAAAGAGTAAGTCATAAATCCCATTCAAGACCTTCCCAAACAAGAGAGCAAGGTGTTTTCTCGCAAAAGCGTTTTCTACGCTTTTAATCGATTACCATACGTAGATAATCGATTATTTAACTTATAATTTGAATCAAAAATGTTTAACGAGCAAAATAATCGATTAAGTGTCTTTGATAATCGATTATATTGATTCTGGGTTAATATAATTGATTATGGCCTTAATCTAATCGATTAAATCAGACGATGTTTGTTTTCCAGTTTTTAAACATGATATAATCGATTAAGCTTTTAATATAATCGATTAAATGAGTCGTTTTTGCGAAATTAATTCTAAATCAACCTAAGAATGGAAACTTTGGAGCATTTTTGAATTATAAAATGAAAGAGAATGTCTTAGGTTTAACACATCTGAACAAACACAAAATATTCAAAGTGTTTCTGCGCCTTAGCTTTTTCAAAGCCGCTTTCCTGCTCTCTTCAGTTTGATCAAGTCTTTGGAAGTGGTGATCATTGTGCTTAAGCTTTCTATCCAGCACATTTCAGGTGTATTCTTTTACTGTTTTTCTGTAAAGGGAAAATTCATCCCTTGGATCTGTTCTAAGGGAGGTGTTTCATCTCTTGTGTGTCAAGAGAGGTGGGTTTCATCCTCGGTGTGTGCAGGGAGGTGTTTCATCTCTTGTGTGTCAAGAGAGGTGGGTTTCATCCTCGAGTGTGTGCAGGGAGGTGTTTCATCCTTAGTGTGTACGAGGAGGTGTTTCATCCTTAGTGTGTCGAGGAGGTGTTTCATCCTTAGTGTGTCGAGGAGGTGTTTCGTTTATCTTTATTTGTTATTGCATGAATTGGTGTTTGTAATTTCATTTAAAGATAGTGGGGAAAATCATCACGGATTTGTGGTGGTTGGGAACTAGATGTAGGATTGGCTTAATCCGAACCAGTATAAATCTCTGTGTTCTTTCTCTTTCTCTTTATCTCTTAATTGTGGATCATTATTACAATTGCTAATCCCAACAGCGTTAATCAAAGGATTGGAAAAATTCACATCCAAGTTTTTGAAAGTTTTTCAAAACCTGAAAATTTATTTAAAAGAGAAAATTTCTTTAAAAACCCAATTCACCCCCCCCCCTCTTGGTTTTTACACTGCCGTCTTTATTTAACAAGAGGGGTAAGGTAGTTTGGAAATAACATCTATCTTGGCAAGATCCACCTCTATGCCCTTACGGGAAACGATATGGCCTAAGACTATGCCCTGCCCTACCATGAAATGACACTTCTCATAATTCAGAACAAGGTTAGTCTCAATGCATCTATGCAAAAATCTATCCAAGCTATTCAAACATGCATCAAAAGAAGATATATACACTGTGAAATCATCCCTAAACACCTTTATGCAACTTTCTAAGAAAAAACTAAAAATGTTAAACATACACCGCTAGAGTGTACCAGCGGCATTGCATAGGCCAAAGGGCATCCTCCTATAAGCAAAAGTGGCAAAAGGACAAGCGAGTGTAGTCTTCTCTTGATCCACAGGAGCAATATGGATTTGGAAACAACCAGAAAAACCATCAAGAAAACAATAATGAGATTTACCTCCCAACCGCTCAAGGATCTGATCAATGAAGGGAACGGGAACGTGATCCTTCCTAGTTGCCTGATTTAGCTGTCAATAGAAACTCCACAGCTGTATTGCATTTTAAAAGGAATCATCTCATCCCTATCATTTTTCACCACTATATATTAATAAATGTATAAATATATAAATGTATAAAAGTATAACTATATAATACATAAATATATAAATACATAAATACATAAATACATAAATACATAAATACATAAATACATAAATATATAAATACATAAATAAATACATAAATACATAAATATATACATATATAAATATATACATATATAAAAAGATAAATATATATAAATATATAAATATATAAATATATAAATACATACATATATAAATATATAAATATATAAATACATACATATATAAATATATAAATATATAAATATATAAATATATAAATATATAAATATATTTATATATTTATATATTTATATATTTATATATTTATATATTTATATATTTATATATTTATATATTTATATATTTATATATTTATATATTTATATATTTATATATTTATATATTTATATATTTATATATTTATATATTTATATATTTATATATTTATATATTTATATATTTATATATTTATATATTTATATATTTATATATTTATATATTTATATATTTATATATTTATATATTTATATATTTATATATTTATATGTATAAATATATAAATGTATAAATATATAAATGTATAAATATATAAATGTATAAATATATAAATGTATAAATATATAAATGTATAAATATATAAATGTATAAATATATAAATGTATAAATATATAAATGTATAAATATATAAATGTATAAATATATAAATGTATAAATATATAAATGTATAAATATATAAATGTATAAATATATAAATATATAAACATATAAATATATAAATATATAAACATATAAACATATAAACATATAAACATATAAATATATAAATATATAAACATATAAACATATAAATATATAAACATATAAACATATAAACATATAAACATATAAACATATAAATATATAAATATATAAATATATAAATATATAAATATATAAATATATAAATATATAAATATATAAATATATAAATATATAAATATATAAATATATAAATATATAAATATATAAATATATAAATATATAAATATATAAATATATAAATATATAAATATATAAATATATAAATATATAAATATATAAATATATAAATATATAAATATATAAATATATAAATATATAAATATATAAATATATAAATATATAAATATATAAGTATATAAGTATATAAGTATATAAGTATATAAGTATATAAGTAGATATATAGATATATAGATATATAGATATCTAGATATATAGATATCTAGATATATAGATATCTAGATATATAGATATCTAGATATATAGATATATAGATTTATAGATATGTAGATATGTAGATATGTAGGTATGTAGATATCTAGATATATAGATATATAGATATGTAGATATGTATATATATAGATATATAGATATGTAGATATGTAGATATGTAGATATGTAGATATGTAGATATGTAGATATGTAGATGTGTAGATATATAGATATATAGATATGTAGATATATAGATATATAGATATATAGATATATAGATATATAGATATATAGATATATAGATATATAGATATATAGATATATAGATATAAAGATATATAGATATATAGATATATAGATATATAGATATATAGATATATAGATATATAGGTACATAGATATATAGATATATAAGTATATAAGTATATAGATATATAGATATATAAGTATATAAGTCTATAAATATATAAGTATATAGATATATAGATATATAAGTATATAAATATATAAATATATAAATATATAGATATATAAGTATATAAGTATATAAGTATATAAATATATAAATATATAGGTATATAGGTATATAAGTATATAAGTATATAAGTATATAAATATATAAATATATAGGTATATAGGTATATAAGTATATAAGTATATAAGTATATAAGTATATAAATATATAAAGTATATAAATATATAAATATATAAATATATAAGTATATAAGTATATAAATGTATAAAGTATAGAAATATATAAATATATAAATATATAAGTACATAAATATATAAATATATAATAAGTATATAAATATATAAGTATATAAATATATAAATATATAAATATATAAATATATAAGTATATAAGTATATAAGTATATAAATATATAAATATATAAGTATATAAATATATAAGTATATAAATATATAAGTATATAAATATAAAAGTATATAAATATATAAATATATAAATATATAAGTATATAAGTATATAAATATATAAGTATATAAATATATAAGGAAGAAAAGGGACAAAGAAAAGAGGTATCTAACAAGGAAACGGGTGAATTCCTTAAATTCATCCAACAGAGTGAATACAAGGTGGTTGATCAGCTAAATTGCTTGCCAGTTCGGATCTCGTTGTTGGAGTTGTTAATGCATTCAACAACTCACAGGAAGTTGTTGATGAAAATATTAAGTGAAACTCATGTGCAGCATAATATATCTCTTGACAAAATTGGGGGAATTGTTAGTAGTATCTGTTACCAAAGAGGATCAAGTCAAGTCTCTTTGAAGGTATATCGAGTTTTGATGTTTTCTCAAGCAAACCAGATTGAAGGTTAAAAAGATCGAAGAGTTGAAGTGTTGAAGTATCGGTGGAGCTTAGATCGAAGTTGGAGTTCTGTTGGTGTTGGTTGTGTCGTACTATAAGAGAAATCGAAACCAACAAACTGATTCAGCACTCTTTCACTCGTGATAGTTTTTAAAGAGTAAAACTGTTTTTAAAGAGTAAAATTGTTTTTAACAGATCGATCGATATAACATATTCGATGGTTTTTAACACAATCAATTATGTTGTTTTCAAACAGTTTTTCGAAAAGTATTTTGAATTTCAAATTGGCATTTAAAATCATAAATGTTTTGAATTATTATACAGATCTTACGTTTTCAGATTTCATAAAAAGATTTTAAATGTATGAACATTTCATAAATAGTTTTTAATACTGTGAAAGGTTTTCTCAGATTTCATTCTCTATATAAAGAGGAAAAATACAAGTTAATAGACACAGAGCTAAAAACTCAAGCACAAAATCATTTGTTTACACTCTCTGGTCTACAACATTCTTTATCACTTGTGAAAGAAGCTAACGATCATTAACGTTGTTTTGGATTCTCTGTTTCCAGGTGATACTGTTCTAGTTTTTTTTTTGTTTATCTGTCAACACCAGTGTTGGTGTAGTGGTTCATCCCTTGTGAGTTTTCAAGGGAGGTGTTTTCATCTCTTGTGGGTTTCAAGAGAGGTGTTCAGTCTTTAGATTTTCTTTTACAAGTCTCAATTGTAATATTGATTGTAATAGTTTTTCTAAATATAGTGTTTGAGAGTCATTCTCGAATTGAGGTGACTGGGCACTGGACGTAGGGTTGGCTATACCCGAACCAGTATAAATCCTTGTATTCTTCTCTTCCCTTATCCTTTTATTTTGTTTACTGCTTCCACTCCGTTTAACGTTTTTCAGGCTAATCGAAAAAGGGTAAACATCTTAATTACATCAATTCACCCCCCCTCTTGATGCTATTTGTCTAACAAGTGGTATCAGAGCTTGGTTAGATAAGTTGTTTCTAAAAGATCTTTAAGATGTCTATGCAGAATCAGGTTTACAAGGAAGGTGCATCCATCAACAGACCACCACTCTTTGAAGGTGACAATTACCCCTTCTGGAAGTCTAGAATGGAGATATTCCTACAAACTCTCGATTATGGAGTTTGGGATGCTGTCCTAAGTGGTCCCTACGTACCAATGGTCACAGGTGCTGAAGGAGAAACACCTAAGGCGTTTCATCAGTGGACACCAGATGAAAACAAACGAGCACAATATGATGTAAGAGCTCGTAATGCTATTGTTTCAGCTGTAACCCGTGATGAGTTTTACAGGATATCGAGATGCAAAACTGCCAAAGAGATGTGGGATACTCTGGAAGTGACTCATGAAGGAACGAACGAAGTAAAATGTGCAAGGAAGAACACACTTGTCCAAGAATACGAATTGCTGTAAATCAGACAAAACGAAAGTATTAGTGATTTCCAAACGCGGTTCACCCATATAGTAAATCATCTAGAAGCTCTGGGAAAAGCTTTTCGAATGAGGAGCTGAACACCAAGATTCTCAAGTCTCTCGATAGGAATTGGCAACCGAAAGTCACTGCCATTCAGAGTCTAAAGACTTAACAAAGATGAACGTAGCAACTTTGTTTGGAAAGTTGAGAGAACACGAGATGGAGCTTCAGAGATTAAAAGATGGAGAAGACAATGTTAAAGTCAAAAACATTGCATTCAAAGTCGAGAAATCGAAAGATGACATCGAAGGTGAGTTTTCTGATAGTGATATTTCCTTAATGGTAAAACGATTTTCCAGGTTCATGAAGAACAGGAAAAAGAATCGATCTACAAAGAAAGAAAATGACCAAGCAACGAACTACAAATGCTACGGATGCAATCGATTTGGTCATATAAAATCGGACTGTCCCTATACCAAAAAGGAAGACAAGGAAAAGGAAAAGAAGAAATCGAAGAAGCCCTTCAAACCATACAAAAAGAAGGCATACATTGCATGGGAGGATAATGAATCGACAACCTCTGAAAGTTCGATAGATGACAGTGATAGAGAGGAAGAAGCAAATCTGTGCTTAATGGCAAACAGTGAAGATGAAGCCACGTCAAAGGTAAGCTCTACTAACTCTGAAAATGAATATGATGAATTACATGCAGAGTATGAAAATCTTTATATGAATTTTAATAAATTGATTAAAAAGCATTCAGTTTTGAAACAAAATTTTCATACTTTAGAAAATAAACTAAGTCTTGTGGAGAAGGAAAAAGAAGGTTTGAAAAATGAATTCGAAAAATTTAAATCTATATCGAAAAATAAAGAAGTAATTAAACCTTGTGAAAATTGTATTCAACTCGAAAATAAAATTTTGAAACTCGAGAAGACTTTAAATAATTTTTTAGATTCAAGACAAAATCTCGATAATATGTTAAGTTTACATAGGGGGAGCTGTAGTAAAACTGGACTTGGTTATATTCCCAAGAAAAGTCTAGGACCCCATAAAACTATCTTTGTAAAAGAATCGAAGAAAACAAGTTTTCGAGAAAAACAACATTTTCACATAAATTCTTTTAAAACTCCTCCACAAAGGTTAAGTTGTTTTTATTGCATGAAAATTGGTCATTCATCAAATAAATGTTTTGTAAAACATGTTGGCATACCTAATGGCATATTTAAATGGATTCCTAAAAATCAAAGATATAAAAACTGCTCACATTAAAATCTTTTTCGATAACATTTAATCGATTATGACAACATTTTCGATTAAATGACATTAGTTTTTATTTGTCAATAAAGGGTTGAGAAAGTTGTTTCTACTAACTTCTAAGGACCCAAGACTAAAAAGGGTACCTAAATAATTATATTTGTGTTGCAGGCAATCTACAAGCATAAAAAATCAGTTTGGTTTCTTGACAGTGG
Organism: Lablab purpureus; assembly: GCA_030347555.1. Classification (NCBI taxonomy): domain Eukaryota; kingdom Viridiplantae; phylum Streptophyta; class Magnoliopsida; order Fabales; family Fabaceae; genus Lablab; species Lablab purpureus. Next base: position 27,433,867 of record CM059256.1, on the reverse strand, counting down.
ATGTTCAAGACACATGACCGGTGACAAAGAAAAGTTTCAAAGTCTCACAAAGAAAAGCCAAGGTTATGTTACATATGGTGATAATAACAAAGGAAAAATTCTTGTCTCAGGAACAATCAAGATCAACGATGACTTTGTGATTCAAGGAGTTTTGCTGGTAGAAGGTTTAAAGCATAATCTTTTAAGCATAAGTCAATTAAGTGACAAAGGACTTAAGATTATCTTTGAATCAAAGACGTGCAACATTATCAAGGAAGAATCAAATGAAATTGTCTTGACAGGTACGAGACTAAACAATATTTTTAGGATACTCTTTAACCAGTAAAACATATAAAGTATATAATAGAAGAACATTACATGTAGAAGAATCTATTCATGTAACGTTTGATGAATTTTTGGACCTTGAGGAAAATCCTCTTGAGTTGAGGAAGAAATCAATAGATATAGAAGAAGAACAGGGAGCTATCGAGAAAGATCAACCATAAGACGAAAGTGTCGAAAACCTCAGAAAAAACCTCGAGAATTTGAATCTCAATGAACCAACAACAGTTCAAGAACTTCCAAAGGAATGGAGAACACCGACAGGACTATCGTTGGATAATGTTATAGGAGATATGGATCGAAGAGTTACAACGAGAAGCCAAATAAACAACTGTATGAATGTAGCTTTTGTCTCACAAGTAGAACCCAAAAGCATCGAAGAATCTTTACAAGATGAATATTGGATTCAATCGATGCAAGAAGAGTTAAATCAGTTTAAAAGGAATGAAGTGTGGGATCTAGTTCCGAGAAACAATTCTATGCAGGTAATTGGAGCAAAATGGATTTTCAGGAACAAGCTCGATGAAAATGGCAACATAACCAAAAATAAGGCAAGACTAGTAGCGAAAGGTTATAGTCAAGAAGAAGGAATCGACTATGACGAAACATATGCCCCAGTTGCAAGGCTCGAAGCAATAAGAATCCTACTAGCTTACGCAGCTATCATGAAGTTTAAGTTATTTCAAATGGATGTGAAAAGTGCTTTTCTGAACGGATATATCAAAGAAGAAGTATATGTCAGTCAACCTCCTGGATTTGAAGATTATCAATATCCAAATCATGTCTACAGGTTAAAGAAAGCACTATATGGACTTAAACAAGCGCCCAGATCATGGTATGAAAGGCTAAGTAATTTTCTGGTAAGCCATGATTATCGACGAGGTAAAGTAGATCCAACTCTATTTATTAAAGAATCAAAGAACAATATTATTATAGTTCAAATTTATGTTGATGATATTATATTTGGATCGACTAACAATGATCTTTGCCAAGAATTTGCTAAGATAATGCGAGGTGAGTTCGAGATGTCGATGATGGGAGAGCTAACATATTTTCTAGGTTTACAAATTAAGCAAAACATCGAAGGAATTTTTATATCGCAATCAAGTACTTGCTCGAAGCTGTTAAAGAAATTCGAATTAGAAAATGCAAAAGAAGCGACTACCCAGATGGCAACATCTTGTTACTTAGATCAAGATGAAAAAGGTAAGATGGTGGATCAAACCAAATACAGAGGTATGATTGGTTCTTTACTTTATCTTACAACAAGCAGACCTGATATTATGCATAGTGTGTGTGTTTGTGCTAGATATCAATCTAATCCTAAGGAATCACACCTAGTTGTTGTTAAGAGAATAATAAAATATCTAAAAGGAACTAAATCGTTTGGTCTTTGGTATCCCTCTGGAGGTTCACCTAGCCTTATAGGATATTCAGATTCAAATTATGGAGGATGTAAACTGGACAGAAAAAGTACAAGTGGGACATGTCACCTACTTGGCTGTTCACTTGTTTCTTGGCATTCTAAGAAACAGGCTTGTGTTGCTCTATCCACAACTGAAGATGAGTATATAGCAGCCGATTTTTGTTGCTCACAGCTTTTATGGATGAAAAACCAGTTAGAAGATTATAGTATTTTCTTAGATCATGTCCCTCTTAAGTGTGATAGTACTAGTGCAATTAATCTCACTAGAAATCCTATAATGCATTCTAGAACTAAACTCATCGAGATTCACTAGTGCAGAAATTGGAATCAATGACGACTTATTATGACGGGTGTAGTTCACCTGTCATAATAAGTGGGGCGGTGGCAATTTTGTAATATATTTTAAATTTATTATGTCAGTTCTAATATAAACAGACGTAGTAAATATTTACTATGTCAGTCCAGTCTAGAACCGTCATAGTAAGTAATTTACTATGTCAATTTTAATTTCACTTGACATAGTAAATCCTTTTACTTTAAATTCTATTTTCCAACTCCAGAGTCTATTCACGTTTCTTTTCTCTCCAACACAGAACTCTACTGTCAAACCCTAATCTTCGTGTTTCAAACCCTACTATTGTTGAGTCGTTTGATTTCGTGGTCGTGATTCGTTTTTTCTGGTGGGTTCTTCGGGGTCGTAATTTGTGCTTGGAACCCTAATCTGGTGATTTGTTCTTCGTGGTGCAAAATCTCACGGTCAGTTCAAACAATTTATTGTTCTTTCAATTTTTCAAGTCATATGAAGATAAAGCCCTTTACTTTATCTCATTTTAATTTTGATTGATTGATATGTGCGCAAATATTGTGATTACATAATCTGAGCATGAGTGACTTGTTGGATTGTATAAAAGATTGATAGAGATTACATCTTGATGTAAGAGGCTTCTGTGAAAATAGAAAAATATTTGGAGAAGTATGTGGAAAATTTTCCCCATATTCCTTTTCCCATTTCTAGAGATTCTTGAGAAAAGTATATATAGAGCTAGATTTTAATTTGTAGGCCAATGTGTTATGAGGTATAGGAATTTGGAGATTGGGGAGACGGGGAAGGAGTAGTTGAATTGGGAACAGGACAAGCGTGCTGTTGAGAAGGGAATTGGGAACAGGACAAACGTGTATGTATTGCTTTAAGTTATATTACATTGATATTTTTTACCTATAGGAACCCATTTGATTGCTTTTACATTGCATAAATTTTAGTATTTTTGTATTTTTAAATTTATAAGATGGATTCCAACAATCATAATAGAGGGAGATATCAATTTTAAATGGACAAATGATGTTAGGTTGTAGTTGTAGGAAGGTTGGGAGGAAGGAATATGTAGTTTGTTTGTTTGCAAAAGACCACTGTGAGTCCTATGAGTCTATACAATTGACAGTTTCTTCTTCCATAATAGATCAAACACAACAAAAATACAAAAACAAAAAAAAAATCAAAAGTTGTTGATGTCTTGTTACATAGTGAAAACAAAAATTTAAAGAAAACTGAGAGGGTAAAATCATATTTTGTCTTATTTTAAGTAATAGTAAAATGACATATTTTAAAAATGAGGATGATATAATATAAAATTATTTTTGTTTCAAATCTGCATGATATAGTATATTTTAAATTTAATTCTATGAAACTATCTGTTTAGTAATATTCTATTATATGCTTATTATTATAGGTTCCTGTTATGTCACAAAATTGTCGAAATTTTAAGGTTCAGATATGTTTTTACCCTTTTTAAATGGAAAAGTTTAGTTTAAGAGAATAAAATATTTTAGTAATTTAGTTTAATTCTTTTAATATTAATTTTATTATATTAGAGAATTAAATTGATAAAATAGATGTTTTGAATTTAAAAAAAAATCTTAAAAACTATGTAAGAAAACTTTCACATTTAAATTTTTTATTTTTGTCACCTTAAGTTCATTTTTGTTCATTTTTGTTCATTTGGTATAAAATTTATATTTCATATCCATCTTTCTATATCCTTACTAAAATAAATATTAATTAAATATTTTTTATAAAAAATTAAATTATAATAAAAAACATGATATTATTAAGATTGTAAAAGAATATATATTATTTTTAGTGTTAAATTTTAAGAAACAAATTATAATGATATAAATATAAAATTAAAATTTGTATTCTTAAAATGCAATATATCATTTCAACTAAACCATAAAAAAATATGTAGATATGGTTGTGATGAAAAGGATATTATTTTAGGATTTGAATAAACTTAAAAGATATCAAATGAATGGAACAAAAGACTAGAAAAACTAAGAATAAATTTTTTAAATTATTTAATAAATTTTTATTTAATCTCATTTAAATACAAGTCGCTACATATGACTTATAATAATTATGTTATGTTATCGAAATTTTGATAACCAATTCACCTTGACACACCACCTTCCACAAAATACAACCTATCCAATCATGGTATGATTGATTTTTTTACTTAATTCAATCCAATTTGTATGCATCGAAGTACCCATAAAGTTAAAATAGAATGGTTTTGGTTCCATATTTTTATGAGTAGATTTATAAATTTATACTTGTATGTTCTGTTATCCCACAGAACATAATAATGAATCAGAGTTGGATAAATTATAGACGCACAACTAATGAATATGAAAGCGGAGTTGAACAATTTATTGAGTTTGCCTAGAAGAATGTTCCAGATAATAATGGAAGATTCTACTGCCCATGTGTCAATTGTTTAAATGAACGAAGACTACCAACTGAAGTAATTTGAGAACATGTTTTGTGTGATGGATTCCTAAAGAGTTACACAAAGTGGACATGGCATGGTGAATTAATAGACATTCCAAGAGTACATATGTCTCAAACAGAAGTAGAAGAAGGGGATTTAGAGATGGAAGATCGACTAGAGGAAATGATTCGTGATGTTGGAGATGATGTCTTGCAACACGCACATGTGTACGAAAATTTATGCAGTGATACAGAAATGCCTTTGTATCCAAGATGCACTAAGTTTACTCAATTGTCGGGGATATTAAAATTGTTCAATGTGAAAGCAAGAAATGGGTGGACTGATAAAAGTTTCACAGAATTGCTTAAGAAGGATGTTTGTGAAATTGTTACTGGTACTGATCTCCTATGTATATCCATTCTACAACTTTGGTTGTTGTAAGTATACTTTCATTAACCTTAAAATAGTTTAATATATTTAATACTTTATTCTAACATTATTTTTTCAATGTTCAAGGTATTTACATAACCTCTGCATTGAGAAGAAGAATGCTTATATTTATGGATTTCTTGATCCTGTTTCCATTCAAAGCATAGGAAATAAAGCAAGTGAGGTGCAAACATACTTAATAGAGACATTTCAAAATGCAGGCAAGGAGGTGTATTTAGCACCTTACTTACATCAATAAGTATACAATTTTAAATTACAGTTAATTATTTAGAATATAATTGTTATTAATATTATATTATTACAATTTGTAGGGGTCATTGGCAATTGCTAGTGATTATTCCTCACCGTTTTCTCGTGGTCCTCTTGTGTTCATTGCATAACAAAACTAACACTTTGGCCATCAAACATATACTAGACGCGTAAGCTTTTTTCTCTATTGTATTTCCTATGTTAATGATTAATATGATTTAATGAATGTCTACATTTTATAGGGCTATGGAAGCTCATTCGAGGTTGCGAGGGCTTCCACCTGTAACTAGAAAGAAGATACAATTACTTGCACCTAACGTAACTTATTTATCTCACTATTATTTGATTATAATATAAAATATATTTTAATTATTTGTGTGTGATTTGTAGTGTCCACATCAATTGGGGAACTATGAGTGTGGATACTATGTGATGAAGCACATGCACACAATCATATCTGCAAATATCACTGACTCATGGAGAGAGGTAATACAAAATAAATTCAAACACCCTTAACTATTTAAGTGTAAAGTTAACTTTTTCATTGATTAAGTAAATTTCTTTTGTAGCTATTCAACGATTCATCTCCATTGCAGGACAAAGATATGGAAGACATTAGAATGCAATGGGCTTCATTTTTTTTAACTGCTTTTAATAAGTTGTAGAAATTTTAGTTTATTTAAATATACAACCAAATATTACATTTTAATCTTTTTTTTGTACAATGTTTAGAGGATAATATCATCTAATTATCAATGAACTAGTTTGTTTGGAAATTGTAGATTGTTATATGCAGGTTGATGAAACAATTTTGAATTGAGAACAACCAATAAAACCAACTGAATTTTAAAAAAAAAACACTAACTTACTATGACGGTTATTGCATCAACTGTCATAGTAAATCAAAGATACTATGACAGTTATTACAAAAACTGTCACAGTAAGTTTCACTTTCTATGACGGTTCTCATCAGAACCGTCATAGTAAGTGAAACTTTCTATGACGGTTCTCATTAGACCTGTCATAAGAAGTATTGCAGAAAATCATTTTTTATATTGATTCTGCACATTCTATGACAGTTTGATCGCAACCGACATAATAAGTTCACTTATTATGACGGGTAGTTAACCGACATAGAAAGTTTAAACTTTCTATGTCTCCTGTATCTATGTCGTTGTTTGAACCGTCATAAAAAGTCCCGTAGAACTGACATAAAAAGTCCCAACTGCAGTAGTGATTAGGCATCATTTTATTAGAGACCATATCTTAAAAGGAGATTGCATAATAGAGTATATCGATACCAAACATCAGTTAGCAGATATCTTTACCAAATCTTTGCCTAGAGATAGGTTTTATAATTTGCGTATCGCATTAGGAATTTTGGATGGTAATTCGTTTTGATATTTCAAGTTTTGTGTGAACATCGATAACATGCTTTTATTCAATATTGTTTTATCTATCTGTATGTTTTTCGATGATTATCAATAAAAAGGGGGAGAAATGTATATGTTTTTGAAAAGAGATAAATATAATATGTTTTTTCAAAAGGGAGTATAGTAATACCCAAAATAGGGGGAGTACAGTTTATTTATGGTTTATGCTAACTCTGTACTAATCTTGAGCTGACTTCTGATCTTGAGCTGACTTCAAAGTCAAGCAATTTTTTTTCTTCAAACTCTTCTAAAATAGGTTTTCTTGATCATCATCAAAAAGGGGGAGAATGTTACCAAAGAGGATCAAGTCAAGTCTCTTTGAAGGTATATCGAGTTTTGATGTTTTCTCAAGCAAACCAGATTGAAGGTTGAAAAGATCGAAGAGTTGAAGTGTTGAAGTATCGGTGGAGCTTAGATCGAAGTTGGAGTTCTGTTGGTGTTGGTTGTGTCGTATTATTTTGGAATAAGAGAAATCGAAACCAACAAACTGATTCAGCACTCTTTCACTCGTGATAGTTTTTAAAGAGTAAAACTGTTTTTAACAGATCGATCGATATAACATATTCGATGGTTTTTAACACAATCAATTATGTTGTTTTCAAACAAATCTTTTCAAACAGTTTTTCGAAAAGTATTTTGAATTTCAAATTGGCATTTAAAATCATAAATGTTTTCAATTATTATACAGATCTTATGTTTTCAGATTTTATAAAAAGATTTTAAATGTGTGAACATTTCATAAATAGTTTTTAATACTGTGAAAGGTTTTCTCAGATTTCATTCTCTATATAAAGAGGAAAAATACAAGTTAATAGACACAGAGCTAAAAACTCAAGCACAAAATCATTTGTTTACACTCTCTGGTCTACAACATTCTTTATCACTTGTGAAAGAAGCTAACGATCATTAACGTTGTTTTGGATTCTCTCTTTCCAGGTGATACTGTTCTAGTTTTTTTTTTGTTTATCTGTCAACACCAGTGTTGGTGTAGTGGTTCATCCCTTGTGAGTTTTCAAGGGAGGTGCTTTAATCTCTTGTGGGTTTCAAGAGAGGTGTTTAGTCTTTAGATTTTCTTTTACAAGTCTCAATTGTAATATTGATTGTAATAGTTTTTCTAAAGATAGTGTTTGAGAGTCATTCTCGAATTGAGGTGACTGGGCACTGGACGTAGGGTTGGCTATACCCGAACCAGTATAAATCCTTGTGTTCTTCTCTTCCCTTATCCTTTTATTTTGTTTACTGCTTCCACTCCGTTTAACGTTTTTCAGGCTAATCGAAAAAGGGTAAACATCTTAATTACATCAATTCACCCTCCCTCTTGATGCTATTTGTCTAACAGTATCACTGTTAACAATTGTTGGACTTGAAGACTTGGTTTCAAGTAGATTTGATGTCTCCAACCACCTTTGATGATGTAGATGATGGTGCTTGAAGAATGAAGATTGTATCTTAGGATTAGAGTGTCTTAGGATGTGGGGTAAGATGCATTTCAATTAATCTTGGACTTAATCTTGAGTTTTAAAATGATTTGAAATGTTTTCAAAAGTCTTAACTGGTTTTTAACTTGTTAAAAATGTGGTTTCAATCAGTTAAAATGTTCTTCATTTTTAAAGCTTTGTTTTTGGCTAATTTTAGCTAACTGTTTTTCTGCATTTAAACCTGTTGAAACTTTGGAGCTTTTGTTAAGAAATTCAAGCTCTCTGGAACAACTAGCTAAATCGCATTTTCAACTGACTGTTTTTAGTTTTCAAAAAAGGGGTGCTCTCTGGAAAATTCAATTTAATGAAAACAACTAGTTAAATCGCGTTTCAACTGACTGATTTCATTAGAAACAGTTTTAAACCACTGCAACAGTTATGTTATAAATACTTTGAATTTTAAAGAACTGAGTGACAAATCAATTACAGAGAAACCCATTGTTCAAGAAAGCTTTTCAAGTGTTCTAAATCAATTTGCGAAATCAATCAAGGAGTCCAAGATCAAATTGAATTGACAATCTTTCATAGAATTCATACTCTATTTTTGCATGCTCTGCTTTTCAGTTCTGCACTGATTTTCCAGGTGAATTCGTTCCTAGTTCCTGTGTAATCTTGTACTGGGTTTGTTTCTCTTAATCAAGAAGATTAAGGTGTTCTTGTAATAGGGTTTTACAAGGGAATACAGATCTTGTAGGGTTCAAGATCAAGTGTATTGTTCTGGTTTTAGTTTTTTCATGTAGGGTTCATGTAAAAACTGAAATTTAGTGAATTAATTTGATTTGGGTGTTTAGAAAACTGGATGTAGCCTTTGTTGAAAGGTGAACTAGTATAAATCTTTTGTGTTGATCTTTTTTCCCTGCTTCTTTAAATTCTGTAATTGAAATCTGAATTGCTAATTGAATTGCTAATTGAATTGCTAATTGAATTGGATATATGATACATTGGTAAAAGCATTTCAAGAATCTTTAAAGAATTGATTTTCCTCTTCATTTTGAATCTGTTTTTCAGAAATTGGGATTGGATTTCGAAAATCTTTTAAGAGTTTAATTCACCCCCCTCTTAAACTCAGCCATTTATTCCAACATTTATGACTTACTCTTTTCATCCTTCACTTAAAACAGAAACTTCTAAACTTGAAACTCCAACTCTTGAGAAAATCTTCGTCAATCTTCTCTCTTGAAAGCATTAACCATCCTTTATGTGTTGCCTTTTTCATCAAGCAACCTTCCTTTGTGAGATGACACAAGTCTTTAATGTTGTTTAGAGCACTTTAAATCTTCATCATCAAAACTTTTAATCTTCATGATATATTGAGAGAACTTCATCAACACTTGAACTTGAAATATGCCAACAGATCCTACTAAATTCAAAGGTTTAATTGGTTCTCTTTTACATTTGACAGCTAGTAGACCTGACATTATGTTTAGTGTATGCTTGTGTGCCAGGTTCCAATCCAATCCCAAGTAATCACACTTTACTACTGCCAAAAGGATTCTAAAATACCTAAAAGGAACTATACATGTTGGATTATGGTATCCTAATGGTGCATCTATGTCTTTAGTTGGGATTTCTGATTTTGATTTTGCAGGATGCAAATTAGATAGGAAAAGCACAAGTGGAACCTACCATATGTTTGGAAGTAGTCTTGTGTCTTGAAGCTGCAAGAAGAAAACATGTGTTGCTTTATCCACTGCAGAAGCAGAATACATAGTTGCTGGAAGTCATGTGCTCAAACCATTTGGCTCAAGCAACAACTGCAAGATTGTGGTGTTAATCTTGGTCAGGTACCCTTGATATGTGATAATACAACTACTATTAATCTAACCAAAAATCCTGTACAACATTCAAAAACTAAACATATTGAAATTAGGCACCATTTTATAAGAGACCACATTGTAAAAGGTGATTGTGAAATTAAATCCGTTGATACAAACAATGAATTGGCTTATTTGTTTATTAAATCTTTGTCCACAGATAGATTTAATTTTCTAAGAACTGCATTAGGAATTCTTGATATTTAAACATTGAATAATCTACATTATACTCTGTTTTTTTATTTTTAGTTTGTTATTTCGTGTTTTCAGCATGTTAAATTTGATTAATTGCTTACTGTTATTAGCTTTTAATATGTTCTTTATCAAAATAACGTGTTAAAATTCTTGTACTCTCAGTTTTAAATTTCAATTTAATATCTTTAATTGTTTAGTAAATGAATTTTTACCACTGTAAATGTTTGTTATGAATTGTACACGTATTTGCTTTCTATTAGATGAATGTTACATTGCAATTGATGACTGGATTAATTGTTTTCTAACTAATTTGGTTTGAATTCAATTGGTTTTGTCTTTTCCCAAGTTCTGATTTTTAGTTGCTCAATGACTAATAACGTGTTGTTTTAGTCTGCACCTTTCAATCCATTAATTGCATTTCACATCAATTGCAGATGTTAGGTGTGTAAATTTCAGACTGCACTTAATATTTTCTCAATTCATCACATGCATAAACCATTAAATAGGGTTTTGTTTTCATTTCACTGTTGTGCATTTCATTGCATTCATTCACGCTACTACACTCTCATTTTTGGAAAATCTATCATTATTTCATCCTCTCAAACTCCACCAAGAAAGAGGGTGAAAATCTTTGGTATTGGAAGCAGAAAAAGCATGTCTTGTGGTGAATCTTCTAGGAAGGGGAATGCTTCTGCTTCAGCTGATGTTGTTGGTGGTCACCTTGAAACATGGTTCAGTGGAAATGAAGAATAGATGCAGCTGTATTTGAAGGAGATGACCAAGAAGCACATAAATATTCCTAAACTGTTGAAGTTTTCTTGGTTGAAGAAGGAGAAATTTGAAAGTTTAAGGAAACTGTTGAAGCATCAACATTTGCAAACTTTCCTGGAGCTAAATGGAGCTATATATCCTAATTTGATCAAGATATTTTACACAAATCTTGACTTCGATGGTGTGGTTTTGAAATCTGAAGTGAAGGGAGTAAAAATGGAGGTTTCTCCCACACAATGGAAACAAATTGTTGGACTGAAAAATGAGGGCATTGTTGTTGGCAAGGGAAATATTGGGGCTGCTGAAAACTTTCATAAAATTTAGCTTTACGAAAGCTATTTAAGGAATCCTTCTTCAACTGTGAAGAATCTTCATGTTGGGGGTATGAAGATTGAGGAAAGGCTTCTTGCTTTTATTATAGCATGGCAGATCACTCGTAGGGGGAGCAACCATGCACTGCTCACTAAGGATGACTTGGTTTTGATGTAATATATTGCAAATAGGCTGAAAAATTAATTGGATTCATGTGATGAAGAAACATATGCAAAAGTCTGCATGCCTTCCAGATTATAGGTTTCCTTATGCAATTCTTGTTTGAAGAATACTTGCTCACTTTGGTGTTGATTTCGATAGTGAACTTTCTGAATTGGTTAAGAATATCAATGAAATCTCAAATTCCACACTTCAAAAGATGGGATTCATAGAGGTCAATAACAAGTGGTCCTATAAAGGGGATGATGGTGAAGCTAAAGCTGATAGGGCTGGCACAAGCAACACAGGTGTTGGTGAAGAACATGGAAACAATGCACTGGTTCCATACATACCTATTGTAGATCGTGGCATCCCACTGTCTCCATTTGAAAAACTGGTGCTGACTCAGATGGACGAGCTATCATAGGACCAGAAAATGCACCATGAAGTATGTGTGGCAAGGTTTCAACATATTGATTTTGAACTTGAGGAGTTATATAAGTAGATGGGGTCCTTCAATGTTCGTGATGAGGATGCATGAGCATAATGCATTTCATTCATTTGCATTGAATTTTTTTTTTGTTTTTATTTTGGTTGTTTTGAGAACAATTTGGTTTTTAATTTGGTGTTGTACTGAACAATTTAATATGTTACTTTGCATTTTAGTGTTATAATTGTGATATTGTTGTGTGACTGCACAATTTTTACTGATGTATTTTGTTCTGATAATTTTGCTTACTATTTTTTTTTTGTATTCTCTTCTTCCATTTGATGAAGTCAAAGGGGGAGAATATTTGTGTGACACTATTAATGTTGTAAGGGGGAGAAGATGTGTGTGAACATTTATCACTGAAATTGTGATTGTTGCAAGGTTGATTTTTGCTGATTTTTGTTCACCTTTACTATGGATAGTTGTTGTTATTGCAGGGCTATTATGTCTTACAATATCATTGTCATTGTAGGCTTCTATGTGTTGAATCTATGTTTAATTACTACCCAATATGCATTTTTGCAATTTCTTATGATATAAAATGATATTGTGTTATATGTAGATGCCTTGGCTTATTTGCTTTTCGATTTTGTTTTAGGATCTACATTGGATGGCATCCTAGATGGTTGTGTTCAGTTGCCTTCATCAAATAGGGAGAGATTGATAAGAATGGAGCCTTTTGGTTGGTCAAAGCCTTGAAGATTTGATGAAGTCAACCTCATTGAAGCCTATGAAGACCTTATGTGATTGTATTTTTGTGTTTCTAGGTTGCCTTGTAAGCATCTCTCACTTAGCCATTCATATAATCATTTGATAGTCTTGGATGTGTTGATGAAAAATATCTTAGAAATTATCTCGATCATTTGTATGTTTTAATATATTAAAAGATTGCATTAATCTATTAAAATGCTTCTAAAGTATTAAAATTAACTTCAGCTGTAATTTTAATTGGTTAAAACATCAGTTTAATGTGTTAAAAATGCTTAAGATCTTAAACTTAAATTTTGTTGAATAAACTTAAATGTAGAATAATATCTAGGAGATTTTTGTGATTCTACTTTTATTAGGGAGATGATTGATTCAATTTTTATTAGGGATTACATTTTTATTAGAGAAATTAATTGTGATTTAATTTTGAGAAGGCCCAAAATAGACCCATAAACTAAAATTATAAATAAATGATGTATTGATATATATTAAGAAATACACAAGAACAAATACAAGAATTGTTAAAAGAGGCTTTCTTGCAAAGCTGGTTCCCAATCCTGCGAGAGAAGTCCCATTCATGGCAACGGGACGGGGCAGGGGCGGGTTTTTCCTCTCCGCTCCCCATCCCCGACTCACTTAATTATCTCCGCCCCTGTCCCCGATCCTTGCCGGAAACAACAATTTAGTCCCCACACCCATCCCCATTGGGGGTTGGGTTTCCCCATCCCCGTCCAATTTTATTTTCTTAAAATATAATTTTAAAATATTTTAAATAAATCTAAAAGTTTAAGCATAACTATAATATATATATATATATAAATAGACTACTATAGATAAATTTATAGAGGAAAATTTTTTTAATATTAAATATTTTTTTTATATATTATTTTCTTATACATAAATTAATATTATAATATTACAAATTTTTTATTTTACCAATGAAGAATATTTTAGTTTATTATTTTATATTATAATATGTATGTAATGACAATGTTTTTTTTTATACTTATCAAGTTTAATTTATCAATTTTTAAAACACATAATATAAAGTCTAAAATCCTTTAAAATGAATATCAAATACATATTTAAAAATACTAATAAATAAATAATTTCCAACTATTAATCCTTCAAAACACATTATATACCAAATTTGTGCAAAATTATACAAAATGATATATATCTAATCATAAATGTAATAGATCAGTCATAAAGAAATTACAAATTATAAAAAATTCTAATAAAGATAAATTACAAAATTAATAAAAAATCTCAACAATTATACAGTTTGCAAAGAAGACACTTTTAAAATTTAATTTTGAAGAGAATCAAATATAAAGATAACAAATATGTGTAAAATTGTACAAAAATTTATGTATCTAATCATAAATATAATAGATTAGTCACAAAGAGATTACAAACAAAAAAAGATAAAGATAGACTACAAAATTAATAAAAAATCACACCAATTATGCAGTTTACAAAGAAGACACTTTTAAGATTTAATTATGAAGGAAATCAAAGTTAAAAAGATGAAAATGAAAAAAATTAAAATAGAAATAAAATCATACTAGAAAATAAAAATAAAATAGACATACTCAAACCAATATATAAAAATAACAAATTTGTGCAAAATTGTACATTATGTATCTAATAATAAATGTAATAGATTAGTCACGAAGAGATTACAAACAAAACATGGTAAAGATAGACTACAAAATTAATAAAAAATCACAACAATTATACAGTTTACAACGAATATACTTTTAAAATTTAGATAGGAAGAAAATCAAAGGTAAAGAACATGAAAAAAAACACAATAGAAATAAAATAATACTAGAAAATGAAAATAAAATAGAAATAGACATACTCAAACCAATATACAAATATGTAAAATATTTGTGAAAAATCATGTAAAAGTTTATGTATCTAACAATAAATATAATAGATCAGCCATAAAGAGATTACAAAATATAACTCAACAAATCCTTCCAATGAAGTCCTAACAAAAAAATTTCAGATAATAAAATAGAAATAAATATTATTAAGATCAATGCAAAATATTTAGAAATTGATAAAGAAACAAAGAACTAGTCTTATACGTGGAGGATGAGAGAAAGAAAATAGTATATTGAACTGATTAAAGAGATTGAGGAAGTTGAAGGAGTGAGTGACTGGTAGAAGAAAAGAAAAAAGTGTGGAACAGACATATGGAAAATAAAAAGAACACTAAGAAAGAATATGCTTAGTTTTAAGATTTAGGTTTAAATTTAAAGATGGGACGGGGATGGGTACGGGGGCAGGTGGAGATTGCATTATCCATCCTCGACCCCGACTCCGATTTCTTTAAACGGAGAAAACCTGAACTCGACTTCGAATCCAGTCAACTCAGTTTTTCCCCGTCAAACTCAGGACAGGTACGGTTCGATTCTCACGAGCGCAAGTTTAATTGTCATCCCTACCTGACATGGGTTAAAGGTTTGGTTCGGGTGAAAAATTTGTTTTTCTTCTATTTGCGTTGTATTGGTGTAGCGGGTGTGCAGTATTTCACTGCTAGCTATTGAATGATGGTGGTGAGAATGTGCTTTAGGCTTCTTCGAAGGAAGGGCACTCGGGTTAGTTGGGTGCTTTCATATATATATATATATATATTAAAAAAACTTCTTTTATTTAGTTAGTGTGGTTTTGGGAGAATGGTCTGGAAGAGAAAGTGTCAGAGGAAGGTGGGCTCCGAGATGTTCCTTTTTTTTTATATAAAAAAACTTTTATTATTTAAAGTTTTCTTATTTTATATTATTACTTATTATATATACATTTTAGACTAAAATACTATTCTTTTTCTCTCTCTTTTCTTAAATTATTAAAATAAATATTTTTTAATTTTTAGATATTTTTTATTTTCTAAATGTAGAAAACACTTAGTTTAACAAATTTTTTAGAATTTTTTTGAACTAAATAAAAAAGTTAATTTTTCAAAAAATATTTTCTTATTTTTTAATTTTTTTAATATTTTAGAATTTTAATATATTTTTTTATTTTTAAAGTTAATTTCACTTTCTTATTTTTTTATTTTTAAAATTATTTGGACAAAATTGGATGTTGACAATAAACATCCTCAAATGATAAGCACATTGTATAAGAAATTAATGTTATAACTCTTGAATATATTTTATTTACTTATTACTTATTTTATGTTGTAAAAAATGTTTTCATTCGTCAAATCACAAAAATGATATTCAAAGAGACATAGAAATATCAACACATCTTGAAACAAGAGGTAAAGTTGGTATGCAACAACAACTTCCTGATTCGTACCTGTGTTAACTCTGAAAAAGCTACTAGACATCTTTTGTATTACTCAAAATAAAGTATGAAGCTTTGTGACATAGGCCTAATAAGCACTAACTGTTGGCATATTTCAAGACCAAGTGTTTATGAAGCTCTCCAGGTTTTTTATGAAGTCTTAAAGTTTTGATGATGAAGATTTAGAGTGATTCAATCAACATTAAAGACTTGTGTCATCTCACAAAGGAAGGCTGCTTGGTAGAAAAGGAAAGGCATAAAGAGTATTCAAAGCTTTCAAGAGAGAAGATTGATGAAGATTTTCTCAAGAGCTAAAGTTCCAAGAGTAGAAGGTTCTGTTTTGAGTGTTGGATAAAAAGAGTAAGTCATAAATCCCATTCAAGACCTTCCCAAACAAGAGAGCAAGGTGTTTTCTCGCAAAAACGTTTTTCTACGCTTTTAATCGATTATGATACGTAGATAATCGATTATTTAACTTAAAATTTGAATTAAAAATGTTTAACGAACTAAATAATCGATTAAGTGTCTTTGATAATCGATTATATTGATTCTGGGTTAATATAATCGATTATGGCCTTAATCTAATCGATTATATCAGACGAAATTTGTTTTCCAGTTTTTAAACATGATATAATCGATTAAGCTTTTAATGTAATCCATTAAATGAGTCGTTTTTGCGAAATCAATACCAAATCAACCTAAGAATGGAAACTTTGGAGCATTTTCGAATTATAAAATGAAAGAGAATGTCTTAGGTTCAACACATCTGATTAAACACAAAATATTCAAAGTGTTTCTGCGCCTTAGCTTTTCAAAACCGCTTCCTGCTCTCTTCAGTTTGATCAAGTCTTTGGAAGTGGTGATCATTGTGCTTAAGCTTTCTATCCAACACTATTATCAGGTGTATTCTTTTACTGTTTTTATAAACGGGTAAATTCATCCCTTGGATCGGTTCTAAAGGAGGTGTGTTCATCTCTTGTGTGTTAAGAGAGGTGGGTTTCATCCTCAGTGTGTCTGGGGAGGTGTTTCATCCTTAGTGTGTCTAAGGAGGTGTTCCTTTATCTTTATTTGTTATTTCATGAATTGGTGTTTGTAATTTCAATTAAAGATAGTGGGGTGATCATGGTGATTGGGAACTGGACGTAGGATTGGCTTAATCTGAACCAGTATAAATCTCTGTGTTCTTTCTCTTTCCCCATCTCTTTTTATTGTGGATCATATTAACAATTACAAACTCAAACTGCGTTAATCAAAGGTTAAGAAAAATCCGCATCCGAGTTTTTGAAAGAATTTCAAAATCTGGAAATTTATTTGAAAGGGAAAATTTTTATTAAAAATCCAATTCACCCCCCCGTCCCCTCTTGGTTTTTACACTGCCGTCTTTATTTAACACTAACAACTACTTCTGCTGAGTGTTTCAAGAATTAATGTCATGAAATAAGAAAACAAGACTAATTTTGGTTTGTTATAATAAAAGGGTGGAAGATTGTTGGTAAAGCATTGTAGACACTTGATGAATCATTATTTATCCATCTGTTCTTACCTTTTTTACTTATCTTAATTATTATTTTGTGTCTAATTATCCATTATTGACACGTTTTTATTATTTGGACTTTATTGGGCCAGTACTTCAGATTTTTATTAATTCGAAATAATTTATCTAATTTTCGTTTGTTTTTATTTTTCAGAATAATCTTGGTGCAATTTTGGGCATGGAAAATATCTTGGACTTGAAGGAATTAATGTCACGTCAGCCTCCACTTAAGAGTTTAATTTTGTTTTATTTTACTTTTGTAATTTGGGTCAAACATTATTTTTCTTAATTATGAGGTCTAAGCATTTTGGGAGAGACGAGGTTAACCTAGGGTTACAAAACCCTAAGAAGAGGAGGCAGAATGAAGGCACGCACAGCTGCTCACATTTTCGCCATTCATTTTCCGTCTTTTGGCTTTCGTTTTTATTTTTCTCTCTATTGATTTTCGTTTGAATCTCCATGGAAGGCTAATTTTCAGAGGTTGATTTCCTCAGTAGATTGTTATGAACTTTGAGGTTTAATTCACATTTTTCTTTTGTTCTTCTCGATTCTTCATCTTTAAATCTCTGTGCTTATATTTTTGTTCATGATTAATGAATATTGTTTTCGGAGTTTGCTTAATTCTGTGAATGGTTAAAGATTGGATGATGTATACATTTGCTTAATTCGTGTAAGGAAATCTCAGGTTAATCTTCACTTAGTTGATTGATTTGGGTTGGAAATAAGATGAACAAAGTGTGTTTTTTGTGTAACCAGTGATAAGGGAAATGAATCAGGGAATCAATCCACTTTTCATAATTGTTTTTACATTTTGCAAAATTACTTTGTGTTTTAATTTAATTCAACAAATCTGTTCAAACCCCCCACCTTGTCTGGCTCATTTACGCGTTGATCCTTTACCTTAACCACGATCCTTGGGAGACGACCTAGGTATCACTTTCTAGTATTATATTTTAACTTTTTATTTGACCGAATACAGTTTCGATCAATACTCGTTTTTGTCCATGCTAAAGCAACACAATGAAGAGAGGACTAAGGAAAAGCAAATTGCAAAACAGAGCCTTATGCTTGAAGAATCTCGAGGACCAGATGAAGGAACTTAGGTATCATTTAGGGAAACAGATGTAAAAAGAGAGAATTTTGTAGAGGAATAACGGGTTATTCACAACCCAGCATGGTTCGTTCTCAATGCATTAAATGTATGTTGAGAATGGGTCGTTTCCACCCAAAAACAGGTCGTTCTAAGTGCATTTAATGTCATTTATGACAAGCTAAGAACGGGTTATTCTCCCTGAGAATAGGTCATTCTACACCTCGAAAAATATGTATAAATAGGGCAATTTGTCAGTCATTTTCACACACCACTTAGAATACTAACCAGTGCACTATAAACTAGAAATTGTAGCTCTGATATTGTTGGACTTGAAGACTTGGTTTCAAGTGGATTTGATGTCTCCAACCACCTTTAATGATGAAGATGTTGGTGCTTGAAGAATGAAGAATTTGTCTTAGGATTAGAGAGTCTTAGGTTGTGTGGTAAGATGCATTTCAATCTATCTTGGTCTTAGTCTTGGAGTTTAAAATGTTTTGAAATGTTTTAAAAAGGTTTTAAAATGATTTCAAAGGTTTAACTGTTTTTTAACTGGTTAAAAATCTGATTTCAACTAGTTAATCTGTTCTTCGTTTTTCAAAGCTTTGTATTTGGGAAATTTCAGCTGACTGTTTTCGAAATTTAAACCAGTTAAAATCCTGGTAGGTTTGTTTCAGAATTCCAGCTTTCGGAATAGCTAGTTAAAACGAGATTTCAACCGATCGATTTCAAGTTCCAGTAAAAAGGTGCTCACTGGAAAATTGGTTTTAATGAAAACAACCGGCTAAAACGCGATTTCAACCGACTATTTCCTGCGTAATCGCTTTAACAGCTTTCTATATATGTCTTGAAACTCAAAGAACTAAGTGACGAAACATTTTCTAAAGAACCCATTGGGCAAGAACGTTCCTATTACACTCTAAAACATTTTGCTAATCACTCCAAGACGATCAAGATTCAATTGAGTGCGAATCAAATCAAGAAGTGCATGCTCTGCTTTTCGCTCTTGCCGATGCTCTGCTTTTCGCTTCTCGCATTGAAGAACTCCAGGTTTATTCAATCTTTTGTGTGTGTTGGTTAGCTGTGTGTTCGTATCTTAATCAGGGTGATTAAGAGATCTTGTAATAGGGTTTTACAGGTGTTTAGAAGTCTTGTAGGGTTCAAGACTTGGTGCAGCTTTCTGGTTTCGGTTTTGCATGTAGTGTTCATGTAAAAACTGGTTTTTAGTAAATTGATTGAATTTGTTTGTTTAGGAAACTGGATGTAGCCTTTGTTGAAAGGTGAACCAGTATAAATCTGCTATGTTGTTCTTCTTCCCTTTAACTCTTTTCATTCGGTAATTGAAGTTTGAATTGAAATTGAATTTGGTATATGATCAATTGATTAAGAGCATTTCAAGAACCTATAAAAACTGGTTTAAATCTTCAATTCGAATCTGGTTTTTCATAATTGGGCATTGGGTTTCGAAAATCTTTGAAAGTTTAATTCACCCCCCCTCTTAAACTCAGCCATTTATTCCAATAGATACTTCTTCTTCTCCTCTTTGAGTAATATAAAGCTTGCTTCAGAGGTTTTAATCTCTCTCTCTCTGTTTATAGTTTTATTTACTGTTTTCCTAATGATAGAGTGGAGTAGAATTAGAATAATCATGTAGATATTTAGTTTATTTATGCATTTTATACGAGGTAAGGGTAGTAACTAAGTTTACATTTTATATTTACGGAAGACATCACAGGGTATCGATAACGGGTGTTGTGGGGGTGTCTAGTGCCTTCCCCTCATGTAATCGATCCTCAAATCTAAACTCTAGTTCTGACGGCCTAAGTTTAATATTGCGAAAACCTTTTCTTTTTCCAATGTTTTGAGTAAAATATTAGTGTTGATGATTTAAGATTTGATGATGTTTATTTATCTTTAATGATTGTGTTTATATTGTGCTGGATGTGTGGTTAATGTTTCTGCAATGGTTTAGGATTACTAGAGATGTTAGATTACATATAAATGATTAATCAAATGAATAATAATCAACTGCTGTTTTTGTTATTCATCAGTTAGTCTACTAATTCTGTTGCTCTAGTCGACTATTTTCATTAAATGTACCAGGAATACAGGTTTAATGAAAATAACAAACTGGTCTGAGTCTTTAGTTGACTATTCTGTTCCTGGCACATACCTTATGCAGAAAACGTGCAGAAACGCGGGTTTTGTATTTTCAAAGGGAGAAGACCCATTGCAATTCATTTGTCTATAAATACAACATTCAAGGACACATCAACTACCGAAAGAATTGAATAGAAAGCTCTCAAGTGCTGCATACATTTCAGACGAATAGATTTCTGCAGAGTTTCAAATTTACTGTGTATTCTTTCAAGAAGACTATTTTCTTTCTTTTCACTGTATCTTGTATTCTTTGGTCTCGGGTTAGAGATTCATAGGTGGGTTTTAGAACCCTGTGTGTGTGATCGGGGTGATCACAGTGACTCAGTGTGAGTCAGTGGGTGTAGAGCTATTCTATAGTGTTTAGAATAGGTTCTTTAGTTTTCTTGTAGTGTTCAAGAAAGGATTTGTTGTAAAGAATACGATTTTGATAGTGATTAGGATCTGTGGAGTTGCAGATCACCAACTGGATGTAGTTCTTGCATAAAGAACGAACCAGTATAATTCTTGGTGTAATATTTTATCTTCCTTCATCATTTGTCATATTCTGCTGTAAGAACTAACCTACTATTTCGAGATTATCAGTCGGCTAATTTTCTGTAAACTGCACCAGTAAATTTTTTGATACGAAAAAGTTTTCAATAAAGCTATATATCAATTCAACCCCCCCTTTTTGATATAATTCCACTTCTAACAATTAGTGACAACTCCAAAAACCCTTTCTAAAACGGAGGCCAATCCATTAGTCGTTGGTTGGCAACAAGCATGATGTGTTGATTTGATGATGATTTTGATTATGTCTGCACCTCGTGTTGATGGTTTCTCTTTTCATTTCTCATTATCTTTGGTGCTTTATAAACTATAAAGTATAAACATAATTGTACCAAAGTATGTAAGATGAAAAGCAATGTTTGTAATAGATCATAAAAATGTGTGTTTAGTCTAACAGACTATACAACACTTAGTATTTCATTGAAGAGACTGATATATATATATAAAGATCCTCAAACGATTAACACATAGTACAAGAAGGTAACATTATAACTCTGAAATATATTCTATTTGCATATTCTATATTGTAGAGAATGTTTTCATTCATCAAATCACCAAGATGGTCTTCAAAGAGACACATCATCATGGAACAAAAGTTAAAGTTGATATGCATCAACAACTTCTTAATCCACTTCCATATCAACTCTGAAAAGTTGCTAGGCATGTACGATCTCTTGTGTTACTCAAACGAGAGTACAAAAGCTCTCTAACCTAGATCTGAAGTGTTGCCAACTACTTGTGTTAAATGTTTCATGAACCAATGTCGTCAATTAGCAACACAAGACTATTTTAGTTTATCATCATAAAAAGGAGAATATTGTTGGTAAACATGATGTGTTGATTTCATGATGATTTTGGTTATGCATTCGCTTCAAGTTCATGGTTTCTTTCTTTATTGGTCATTATCTTAATATGATCAAAATGTAAAGCATGATTCAATCT
Source organism: Lablab purpureus (assembly GCA_030347555.1). Classification (NCBI taxonomy): domain Eukaryota; kingdom Viridiplantae; phylum Streptophyta; class Magnoliopsida; order Fabales; family Fabaceae; genus Lablab; species Lablab purpureus. Next base: position 27,411,721 of record CM059256.1, on the reverse strand, counting down.
TTAAGAAGTTCTTAGGAAACATGTGATTTGAAACTCAATTATATTAGTTCACTATTAATTATAAAATTTATTATCTCGAATAATAATGAATTATGTTGATAAAAGAATGGTTTTCACATGTTTCACAAATAATTGATTATGTTAAGCAAATATGAAATATATAATTGATTATGATTAAAAATAATCAATTATATTGATTCAAAATGGTTTCTAGCTTATATGAAAAACATAATAATTCATTATAATTAAATTTAATCAATTATATCAGTCATTAATCATAAAACTCTTTCAAACTGTTTTAAAAAGAAAAGCCTTCAAGTTCTCTCATTTGAACACCTTTCAATATTTTCTACAAGAACTCAATGACTTTCTAAAGAACAATTTTCTTGGAGTATTACTCATCACATCTTGTTTGAAAAAGAATTGTTCAAGATCTATTAAAAGGGTGATTGATCGAAGTGATATTTGGTTAAATAAATATTTAAAATGTAATACTAGGAAGTGATCCCTAGGTCGTCTCCCAAGGACCGTGTTTTAGGAAAAGGTTCAACATGTAAAAAGGGAGGATTTTGAATAGATTGGTTTAATTAAAATAAAACATAGAAGAATTTGTAAAATGTAAATAATTATGAAAAACAGATTGATTCTCTGCTTCAATTACAGTTTCCCTTATCATCCCTGGTTACACAGAAAACACACTTTGTTCATCGTAATCCTCCTTTAAGCCCAAATCAATCAACTAAGTGAAGATTAACCTAAGATTTCCTTACACGAATTAAGAAAACATATACATAATCCAATCTTTAACCATTCACAAAATTAAGCAAACTGCGAAAACAATATTCATTAAGCATGAATGAAAATATAAGCACATAGATTAGAAGATGAAGAGTCAAGAAGAACAAAGGGAAAACGTGAATTAAACTTCAAAGTTCATAAACAATCTTACTCAGGAAATCAACCTCTGGAAATTAGCCCTCCATGGATATTCAAAACAAAAATCAATAGAGAGAAAAATAAAAACGAAAACACAACCAACAACAGAAAATGAAAAACTAGAGGCAAAAGACGAAAGTCGAAAGACGAAATCATGAGCAGTTGTGTGTGAATAAATGAATTTGCCTCCTCTCATTAGGATTTTGTAACCCTAGGTTAGCCCCTCTCTCCCGAAACACTTGAGCCTCGTAAAAGATATTGTTTGGCCCAAATTAAAAAAATAAAAGAAAGCGAAATTAAAATCGTAAATGGAGGCTGAAATGAGAGTAACAAGTTCAGGATATTTTTCATGCCCAAAATCGTTCCAAAATTATTCTGAAAAATAAAAACAAACAAAAATTAGACAAATAAATTCAAATTAATAAAAATTTGAATTACTGGTTCAATAAAGTCCAACTAATAAAAATGTGTCAATAATAAATAATTAAATACAAAATAATAATTAAAATAAATATAAAAAAATAAAAAAACATAAATAAATAATGATTCATCATCAATCATATCATAAATTTATCGTTGTAGATCACCATGTGCTACTTTTTCTTTTTTCTTGTAAACTTTTTTTTATAATTTTCACAAGTCTGTGGTTTGATTTGGAGGTAATTGAATGTTTCATTTCTTCTTGGAAAATGCTTCAAAAGGTGTTTATAATTTTTATTCTAGTTAAATAATTAGATAATTCAAGATTTTAGTAAAAAATCTAACTATGGTTATTTGGATGAACTATTTAGACGAACTTGACGTAAATTTAAGATAAAATTGAATAAATATAAATTTTATATTTTTTTATTTTATTCATATTAGTTTAATTTTTTTTAATTTATTATAATTTTACTATATTTAATTACCTTTACAATTTTGAAAAGAAATTATTTTAAAAATTAAAAAAATTAAAACTGATTTATCCCTCTTTTATATTTTCTTAGCCATACTTTTCTTAACATTTATAATAATTTCTTAACATATATAATAATTTGTCTTATTCATTTATTTTATTAAAAATTACTCTAAAATTGTGTAAATGAAACTTAATTATTTTCTAAGTTAATAACACTGTATATATACTAACTGTCACGTCTGTATATTCATATTTTTTATTATGATATTTATAATTTTTATTATAAATATATGTTTTTAATTTTATATAATTTTGTTTGTTATATAAAAATAGAATAATTAAATATATTTTTATGTATATTATGTTGAAGTTATATTATAATAAAAAATTAATGATATAAAATGAAATATTTTAAACACTTATAATTTAATTATACCTATTTCTAGAATATGAGTAGTTGATTTTTTTCTATATGGAGGAGTTGCTTTCCACCAACAGTTAATTACCATTTTGTTTTTTTACCATAATTTAATATTTTCTTAATTGATATCTTTGCAAAATTTATATTGTAATTTAAAAGTATGATGAATAAAATACAGCATCAAATGAAAAACCTGATATATATTTCTTCTAGATTAACATTAATTATCCATCATCAAGGTACGGGTGATTTTTAACTTTAAGTTCAATCCACTCAAATAAACCAAATTAATATTTAAAAATATAAATGTTTCTATATTTAATTTTTAAAAAATAAAATATAATTTATTTCTTAAAATTATTAAAATAAGTCATTTTAATATTTAATTTTATAGTTTCAAGGATAAAAATTAATGTATTTATATTTCTATTTGTTTTGAAATGGAATAAGGATAGATTTAAAAAGTTAAATATAGATTGAGATGTATACTCAACTTAATCTTAATAAAAAAAATTATATTAAAAGTATGTTCAATTTCAAAAAATTGTTTTCTAGAATAAAAACTTGAAGATCCATATGTATCATTATAACATACACTAATTGAAAAAAATAGAATATACAAAGTTATAATGCTTAATAAATTAAAATGAGAATTGACATTCTTGCTCTGTTTAATATTAGTCAAGACATCTATATGTTACAAAGGCAGTTACCCTACACTTTTTTACACACTTTTAATTTTTTTTTTACATAGCTACTAATAATTTATGTAAAATATTATTTCCTCCAATTCAAATTATCTATTACAATGAGTATTTATATCTTTATTTGTTTTAAAATGGAGTAAGGTTAAATTTAAAAAGTTAAATATAGATTGAGATGTATACTCAACTTAATCTTAATAAAAAAATTATATTAAAGGTATGTTCAATGTCAAAAAATTATTTTCTAGGATAAAAACTTGAAGATCCATATGCATCATTATAACATATACTAATTGAAAAAAATAGAATATACAAAGTTATAATGCGCTTAATAAATTAAAATAAGAATTGACATTCCTGCTCTATTTAATATTAGTTAAGACATCAATCTGTTACAAAGGCAGTTAACTTGCACTTTTTTTTTGCACACTTTTAATTTTTTTTTTTACATAGTTACTAATAATTGATGTAAAATATTATTTCCTCCAATTCAAATTATCTATTACAATGAGTATTTATATCCCTATTTGTTTTGAAATGGAGTAAGGTTAGATTTAAAAAGTTGAATATAGATTGAGATGTATACTCAACTTAATCTTAATAAAAAAAATTATATTAAAAGTATGTTCAACGTCAAAAAATTGTTTTCTAGAATAAAAACTTGAAGATCCATATGCATCATTATAACATATACTAATTGAAGAAAATAAAATATACAAAATTATAATGCCTAATAAATTAAAATGAGAATTGACATTTTTGCTCTGTTTAATATTAGTCAAGACATCAATCTGTTACAAAGGCAGACACCCTACACTTTTTTTGCACACTCTTAATATTTTTTTTTACATAGCTACTAATAATTGATGTGAAATATTATTTCCTCCAATTCAAATTATCTATTACAATGAGTATTTATATCCCTATTTGTTTTGAAATGGAGTAAGGTTAGATTTAAAAAGTTAAATATAGATTGAGATGTATACACAACTTAATCTTAATAATAAAAAAATTATATTAAAGGTATGTTCAATGTCAAAAAAAAATTATTTTCTAGGATAAAAAATTGAAGATCCATATGCATCATTATAACATATACTAATTGAAGAAAATAGAATATACAAATTTATAGTGCTTCATAAATTAAAATGAGAATTGACATTCTTGCTCTGTTTAATATTAGTCAAGACATCAATCTGTTACAAAGGTAGTCACCCAGCACTTTTTTGCACACTTTTAATTTTGTTTTACATAGCTACTAATAATTGATGTAAAATATTATTTCCTCCAATTCAAATTATCTATTACAGTGAGTATTTGTATCCCTATTTGTTTTGAAATGGAGTAAGGTTAGATTTAAAAAGTTAAATATAGATTGAGATGTATACTCAACTTAATCTTAATAAAAAAAATTATATTAAAGGTATGTTCAATGTCAAAAAATTGTTTTCTAGAATAAAAACTTGAAGATCTATACACATCATTATAACATATACTAATTGAAGAAAATAAAATATACAAAATTAAAATGCTTAATAAATTAAAATGAGAATTGACATTCTTGCTTTGTTTAATATTAGTCAAGACATCAATTTGTTACAAAGGCAGTCACCCTACACTTTTTTTGAATACTTTTAATATTTTTTTTTACATAGCTACTAATAATTGATGTGAAATATTATTTCCTCCAATTCAAATTGTCTATGACAATGAGTATTTATATCCCTATTTGTTTTGAAATGGAGTAATGTAACATCCCACTTTTGGTTATATTACTATTAAAATACCAAAGATAACTAACAAATAGATAATATTTACATAAGTATTTGGAGTCTCAACAAAATAAACTTCCCTCCTCATAGGGATCTATATACATCATGAAAAAGAAAACAAAAGATCTATAAACATATATATATATATATATATAATATCTTCTATTTTAGCTCATTCCTGCCGAGCTTTATCACCTGATGTATCCTCTGCTCACGTGTAAAACACGATCATCACAGAAGAAACAAAAAAAAACAACACAATCACAAAAATGGTAAGCTAGTGAATTTAGAACTTGAATACATGTACATATCAACACCATATACATATATTTTATCAATCTATATAATCAAATCACATATCATCCATACATTCTCATGAATACATACTCAATTAATTCATTCAATATCTATAAAAATATCAAGTGTCTAACTCTCAGCCCATTGGCTACTTCTCATGTCATAAATCACAAACATCAAATCACAGACACTTGACTCTACTTCCGGAAGACACATTCGTTGAATTTAGACTCAGAGATCTCCTGTCACAACGTCTTCACTAAGTTGTCTCACACAACAAAGCTACATAGAAGAACTCATCCACCTCATATGACAGGGTAAATCCCCATGACCTACCAGACACAGTTCTTTTTCACACCATGTCTGGGTCAGAGGAACCTCCTTCAACTCTTACCACCTAATATTTTCCTCTATGTGAGTCCAACATCAGTAGAGTCGGGATATCTCTCGAATCCCCAATTCAATACATCACACAGACATCAACATAATATTTCCTCCCTGGAAATAACTATGGTTCCAACTCCTCAAAATCATAAAACCACACAAAATTATTCATATACATTTTATATTAATCCAAATCATGATATAAGCTAACAATTCATACCATATTATACTCACTCAATCATAATGAAATTAAATATTGCAAACATTTGAAATTTCACCATACTAAGTTATACTCATCAATTCAAGATCAAATATAACTCATTTAAAAGATAACAAGATAATCTATAACTCTTATGAAGACTTCAAGTACTAAATAAAACATATACTTAGCTTAAAAGTTTCCAAAACCACCACAACTTCACAAAAATTGACAGTTTGACCTTTTCTCACTAAAATAAGCATAACTTGAGTTCTAGATCTCCTTTTTAATTGATTCCAAAGCCATTGGAAAGCTAACATTCAAGGCTACAACTTTCATGAAGACCATCAAACCTAATTCTAAAAGCATCGTCTCGCCCAGCGAGATCTAACTCGCCCAGCGAAACAAACCACTGGAGATTTAAATAAAAGGCTCGTCCAGGGAGATTTTGGTCGCCCAGCTTAAAAACCTCTCGGGTTTTCAATATATGAATTTCGCCCAGCGAGAGATTGACTCGCCCAGCGACTCTGCATAATTCAGAAAATCTGCAATGTACTACAGGCATTCTAACTTGGTTCAAATTGAGTTATACTACCTCTTCTATGCTAAAAAAGAATATTTTGTTTCAAAATACACTTGCTTGAATAAAGTTGACCCCAAATGTAGCATTTTAACATATATTAGATAAGCATACAACCTATTCCATTCCATCTACACAATTCCAATCACATCTCAAACATTTTAAATATGTTTAAACAAACACAATCCTACACAAAATCAGATAGTGTGACCACGTCACCTTCACATCCAGATCTTCTATCCTAAGGTACTATCAAAACACAACTAGCTTCCCTTACGTGTTTAGGTTTGCCTCTCAAGCTTAAGCTCCCAAAATCTTCTATGCTCACAGGAAAACTAAACCTGTACATAAAAGACTCTAATCAACGATCTAAACATACTTTCATACTCACTGACTAACAGAGATTCATCTTTGCCCTAGAAAACCACACATGCAACTACTGTTATCCAACCATGTAACCAAAAATCAAATCTAACTCAAGAAAATAGGGCACAGAGAAACTTACTCTAAAACAAATTCTGATCGGTCAGAATTGTTCTATTCTCCACCAGGATCTCTAAGGTGGGTTCTGATCTACAAGAAGATGAGTGAATATTTCAGAATCTTAGAAAGAAGTCAGATAAGAGTATTTTAGAGAGATGGTAGCTTTTGTGAAATGAAGTTTAAATAACTAAACTTTTCTATTTATACGCTTTTCAACTTAAATAATAAAATATTCATATTTCATTTCAGTTAAACCACTCCTACTCTTAAATACATTTTTTTGGTCCTTACAAGTAAGGTTAGATTTAAAAAGTTAAATATAGATTGAGATGTATACTCAACTTAATCTTAATAAAAAAAAATTATATTAAAGGTATGTTCAATGTCAAAAAATTGTTTTCTATGATAAAAACTTGAAGATCCATATGCATCATTATAACATATACTAATTGAAAAAAATAGAACACACAAAGTTATAATGCTTAATAAATGAAAATAAAAATTGACATTCTTGCTCTATTTAATATTAGTCAAGACATCAATCTGTTACAAAGGCAGTTACCCTGCACTTTTTTTTGCACACTTTTAATTTTTTTTTACATAGCTACTAATAATTGATGTAAAATATTATTTCCTCCAATTCAAATTATCTATTACAATGAGTCTTTATATCTCTATTTGTTTTGAAATGAAACAAGGTTAAATTTAAAAAGTTAAATATAAATTGAGATGTATACTCAACTTAATCTTAATAAAAGCAATTATATTAAAGGTATGTTCAATGTCAAAAAATTGTTTTCTAGAATAAAAACTTGAAGATCCATATGCATCATTATAACATATACTAGTTGAAAAAAATAAAATATAAAAAGTTATAATGCTTAATAAATTAAAATGAGAATTGACATTCTTACTCTGTTTAATATTAGTCAAGACATCAATCTGTTACAAAGGCAGTTACCCTGCACTTTTTTTACACACTTTTAATTTTTTTTTTTGCATAGCTACTAATAATTGATGTAAAATATTATTTCCTCCAATTCAAATTATCTATGACAATGAATATTTATATCCCTATTTGTTTTGAAATGGAGTAAGGTTAGATTTAAAAAGTTAAATATAGATTGAGATGTATACTCAACTTAATCTTAATAAAAAAAATTATATTAAAAGTATGTTCAATGTCAAAAAATTGTTTTCTAGAATAAAAACTTGAAGATCCATATGCATCATTATAACATATACTAATTGAAGAAAATAGAATATACAAAGTTATAATGCTTAATAAATTAAAATAAAAATTGACATTCTTATTCTATGTAATATTAGTCAAGACATCAATATGTTACAAAAAGCAGTCACCCTGCACTTTTTTGCACACTTTTAATTTTTTTTTACATAGCTACTAATAATTAATTTAAAATATTATTTCCTTCCATTCAAATTACCTATTACAATAAGTATTTCAATTTGTTTTAAAATTATTTCCTCCAATCTAAATTATCTATAGATTTGAAACATCTAGATCAAAATAGCATTATTCCAGTTAAAGAACACTTTATCATGGTAATTGATTCAATTAATGATTTTCTTAAAATTTGTACATTAATTATCACCTTAAACAACAAATAATTTACCTATAAAGTAAGTAACTTCTAAACTTTTATTGTCAAGATAATAAGTATTTAAAGATTAAAGCAGCAAATGGAAAAAAAGAACTTGTCAACATTTCATTCACATCTTTTGAATATAGGAAAAATAAACAACATAACAAAGTAAAAATAAAAAACAACCATGTCTTCTCTTTTTATTGTCTAACACAAATGAGAAGTAGAAATAAGCAGCACAATGAAAAAGTTGTTCATTTCATTGGATCCTCCTATTTAAATTCAAGCTTTCCTGCCAGTTAAAGTAGCACAACTTTGAACTGAAAGAAGTATAGCAAGCAACTAAATCTAAATTTACATTTAATCAGTAAAAATCCATTACAAAACCAAAATGAACAAAAAGATAAATTTCATATTGTGAAAAAGAAACATCATGATTCCTACCTCAGCTATCAACATCTATCAGAGTAGCACATGGTCATTCCAATATAATATATGAATTTTATGACTGCACAGCTTTATTTTGTTTGATACAAGCCGGTGCCTTGAAATCTTGGCATTTCCACATTGATGTAGCCTCAATAGGCAACACTCTGTCAGTGGATGACTCAACTGTAAACAAATGCATACTATCAACAGGATTATTGCTTGTGTTCATTCCAGTCAATGGAGAACTTCTGCCTCTTATTTCTTCTTTTGGCAGTGCCTTATCTTTGGAGGTACAAATACTTAAGGGCAACTTTTTTAGCTTCACCCTTCCTCTCTTCTTACCAATGGAAGATGAATCTTCATAGTTCTTCCCTTTCGACTGACTCGACTCTGCTTCCCCATTGTCTATCTCTAAATGGTTTGGTCTATAACCTTTGACCCGTTTCTTATCTTTCTTACTTGAGCTTACCTCTTGGATGGATCCTTCAGAATCAATTTTCTCAGCAACTGCACGTTCATTGTTCAAAGATAAGCAATCATGTCCAAGTGCCACACCTGATTCAGATCCCTCGGTCATCTCAAAACTTGAAGAGCTCCGTGGCTTCTTATGTTTACTACCTTTTGAGTCTGAGTTTGGAGAATTCTTAGAGATTCTTGGAGAACTGTTCATGGCTCGATGTAACTTGCGAGCTAATTCTTCATCTGTCCTACAATTTTCAATTGGTTGGTTTTTTTTGTACAACAGTTGAACTGGGAGATGCTTCTTTGACTTGTTCTTTTTCAGATTTCTTTCCTTGTTTGCCGCCTCCTCTGAGAAAGATGCAACCAAATCTAAAGCCCTCTTGGCTGCAGCTACTGCTCTTGCAGCTATTGTAGCCTTTTCTTCAGCTGCTGCTCTTGCAGCCTCTGCAGCTTTAGTTGCAGCAATTGCCGCTGCTTTTGAGGCCTCCACAACCTCCTCTGGTGCAAGGTTCGGGTTATCTGAATGACAACTCAACAAATGCTTCAGTCGGGTCTCAAATTCAATTGAAAAGGATGAGGATGAGGGGGAAGCAACATCAGTTACACAAGAAACAGCAACTGGAGATGGAGAGGCAGTAGCATCACTTTCTGAACCCTGTTTCTTCAATCCAGCTAGAAGACGCTTCCGAGGTGGTAAAAGAACATCAGCATCCAACTGGTTATGATCACACGATTTCTCCATGCTCCCCCAGTGAATTCAATTTAGGACTCAAAACAATGAATAAATCTTCACATGAATTAAATATCTACTCCAATCGACAATCACATCGTTGCAATAATGATCATATCTTTTCCAATTCCACATCCCTCATGATATCAGGACTTTAACAACCCTACAAGATCCCTAATAAAACCTACATAAAACATAAAACAATTCAAAGACTATCCAAGCTGGTACCACTTTTTATTTTAAGAACCCTCCATGAGAAGAAGAAATTTGACTCATACCCGACATCAAATTTTTCCATTCCAACACTTTGAGTCCTAAACAGAAAGAAAGTAAACAACAAATCAAACTCAAAACTAAAAACACTACAAACAATTTCATTCATTAGAACTGGTTTATCTATGAAAAACGTCAAATACAACAGCAGCAAAACTCAAATTTCAAACACACCAATCCCAACTATTCCTACCAACCGAGAAACTAGCAAAGGAAGCATAATTCAGTAACATAATCATAAGATCCAGGACCTGAATTCTATCCACCCATGCAGCACAAGATAAGATTTTCTTCAACACCCCAATTGCCGAACAATTAGAATCAATCCACAAAGCAATGAATCAAGAACAAAAAGCAATCCAGCACAATCCAAATCTGGATTCAGCAGAATTATGCAAAATCAATGGAATTTTCATACCCCATGAGTCAAATTTAACAACAAAAATAATAAGAAAGAAATCAAAAGATAGTTAGAACAATAAGAATAAAGAGTCATGTGTACCTGATCCTGTTGTGGAAGTTAAAGGCAAAGAGAGAAAGAGGGGCAAAGGAAGATCCACGATTAGGGTTTCAGAGGAAGAGGGAGAGAGAGAAGAAGAAGAGGTTGTAATGGTGAAGAAGAAAAATCCAAGGCATGTATAAAACCAAGATCTTTCTATTTATAATAATAATAATAATAATAATAATAATAATAATAATAATAATAATAATAATAATAATAATAATAATAATAGTAAATAAAATAATAATAATAATAATTTTTGTGTAAGAAAGCTGTGAAAGTGAAAATCTTTTTAGTTATGATTGGAGATCCAACAAACTCTATCAGTGACAACATTTTATGTTTTAAATTGGTTGGGGAGGTGTCTTAAGAAAAAAATGCAAATGAATGAAGATCAAGGTTCTGTGTAAAGTTTATCTAAAATTTCAGGGTCATTTAAATGCTTAGAGCATTTAGACTCACTCTAAAATAACAGAGATTTAAATAATAAAATTTTTATATTCATTTATTTCTACTGCGTTATTGGCATAAATTAAATTATTTTTAATAATATATTTATATATTTTAACAAATTTAACTTCCATTGTAATGATTTACTTGACAAAATTTATTAAATAATCTATTAAGGGGTTATTAAATAATAATTTATAATGTTTTGATAATGTTAAAATTATCCTAATTTTGTATAAATATTTTTAAAACTTTTAAGTGACACTATAACTTTTAAAAGTTAAAACATTTAAAAAAAAGTTTATACAAGAAGTCAATATTGATTCTTTTCGAGCACGCAGCACTAGCCACTTAACTAAAAGCTTAAGCTATTAGTAAGGGTTCACACTTTGATACTTATACCCTTGGTCCCACCACGATTCCGCGACTCTGATTCCCCCGCTCTTCGGGAATCTCAAGGGGACTTACCACACGGGAGTGGAAAAAAAAAAGGAATGAAACATAAAGCTTAATGCTTTTCTAAGATTATAAGAGTATAAATCTGGCAAAGCCGGTTAGATACTCTCTTATAAGCTTATACAAGCTGGAAATATAAAGACTGTACAGGTATATTAAGCCTTTAAATGATTATCGCATCTTTTAATGATTAATACTTAAGGCATCTGCAGATGCCTGAAAGAAAATTTACTCCATGAAGGAGCTACTTACTTAGCAGGGGAGAGGGGGTGCTGAGAAAATCCTCTTTTTATTGATAGTGGAAAATAGATACAATGAGAGAAGGGGGTTTTGAGAGAAGGAGGAGGGATTTCAGAGAGAGAGGGGGTTTTGGTAATGGGTGCTATAAGAATTATACTTTCTCGTTCCACTGTCTTTAGAGGTTAATTGTCCAAAAGTTTATTTTATGGTAACATATAGAATTTAATAGATCACATTTGAAAAGTTATATTCTCTCAGTTATATCTAATAAATCTCCTATCTTAACCATATTTTCTATTTAAACTATTTCTCTCTTGATTTATTTATCAGATGATAATAATTATAATTTCTTATTTCATAAATTATGAGATTTGAATAAAAAAATACTAGGAAATATTATAGATACAGTAATTTAGACAAAGTAAATATTAAAGAAAGAAGAAATAATGTTTGGATACATAAATTAATTCATACACATGTTAATAATTTTGAATGGTCTTTATCAATAATAAGAATTTAGTGACAATGTGTTATCATTTAGACATATATCATGCTAATAATTATTTAATTTAATTTGAAGCCTGACTTATTACATTTAAATGCATGTTAAGTTCACATTTAGACATATATCATGCTAATAATTATTTAATTTAATTTGAAGCCTGACTTATTACATTTAAATGCATGTTAAGTTCACGTTTAGACATATATCATGTTAATAATTATTTAATTTAATTTGAAGCCTGACTTATTACATTTAAATGCATGTTAAGTTCAAATTTCGACCTATATCATGTTAATAATTATTTAATTTAATTTGAAGCCTGACTTATTACATTTAAATGCATGTTAAGTGTAGAATGTTAGAAAAAAATTCAATCAATTTTTTTTTAAAAAGTAACTATTTCATTCATGTACAATAAATTTAATTTCACTATTCTTTAAAGAAAACAATCCAACTCAATCACAGCTTATTAAAATAATTTGAATGAAACATAATAAAATACATAGACAAATAAAAAAAACAGTGTATTATTCATAATAACATACTAAGAAAAGAAAAGGGAAAGAAAATGTAGAAATAGAAAAAAAAAATGTATTATTCATAACAACATGCTACGAGAATAACATACTAGGAGAAGAAAAGGCAAGAAAATGTACTAAACTCACCGAAATGTGTTTTTATCTCTGTTTTAAAAAATTATTTATTTATACTATATACAATACATAATATAGAAGATATCAATTTTTAAGAATAACTTTTAAATTTTTTTCTTTATATTTATTTTTTATGTAATTTTTATTTAACCATTAAATATAAATTATTTTTGAAATTACTAAATTAAGAAAAGGAGTGAGAAAACATATTTTTATAATAAATTAATAATTTTTTAATTAAAGTACTAATTAAAATAAATATTTTCAAACATGCCTATCTTTTATTTGTTTTTATAAATGTTACCAACTTGAATTTTCTATAAATAAGAAAAAGAAAGCGGGACAACAGTTCTAACGAACATAAAGAACAGTACTTACGTGTCACTCTTTCTGTCTTCAATTGCTTTATTTCAGTTTTTTTCCTCTGTGTTAAACTGCACATTTCGGTAAATTTTTTATAAAATAAAGTACAGATTTATAAAAATGAGATATTAAATTAAATATTTTAAAAATAGAAAACTAAATTTAAATTTATAAATAAATATAAAAATATATAAAGTAATTAATTATTTGTTTATCTTTTTAATTTTTCACTTTGTTTTATTTTGTTGTAATTACGTACTCTAAATTCATATTTTTCTTCAGATTTAATATAAAGTCTTAATTTATTTTCATATTGATATTTCATATTTTATTTTTTAATTTAAATTTTATTCTATTTAATTTTAACTTATTAATTTTTAGATATAAGAGTTATACTTTATGTAAATAAATTTTATTTTATAATCTAAAATTTTATTATAAATTGTTTTTCTATTTTTAGAAATAACATGTTATGAAATACTGTATTAGAAATTTGATAACTTGTTTTTTTATTTTTAGAAATAATATAATTAATAATTTTACCTCTTTCTTGCATGACATTCAGTTGTTAGTTTAATATTTTCTTTTAGAAATTGATTAAAAAAATCTTAGTCATTTTAATTGATGAAAAATAGATTAAATTTTTGCAATCAATGTAATCATGGGTTTTAGTTTATAAAAGATAGAAGGTGTTTTCAAATTAATTACATATAGAACTACATACAAGAAAACATAAAAATTGGTAATGTACAATGAATGATTGTGTAGTGTGTACCTGATAGATAATTTATATAAATATAATTCAGTTTGAATGTGATGGTTAAAACTTATCACATTAATTTTGAGACATTGTTGTCCATCAATTTGAGAAAAAAATAATTGTATATTGATATTATGAGAAGGAATAAAAATAGTTCAAATATTTAAGGTTTAGCCCACATCTAAATGCAATAGATGATGACAAAGGTTTAAAAAAAATATGAAATAATTATTTTTAGATATACTTTGCTTAGCTTGGGTCCTCTCAAAATAATTTGATTTGTCACATCTTACAAATTTTTCTAATTATTTATACGATTCTTAAAAAGATGCTAGATAGATTTTGATTAACTCAAGAAGATGAAAGAAATGTAATCTTCTATGGATGAAAATATTAGAGTTGCGGAAGCATGTAAAATTATGAAAATTTCATTCAAAACAATAAAGTAAAACAAGAACAAGTAATCAATTGAAAAAGAAAATCAATTGAGATACAAAATGAGAAGAACATGTCACCTTGAATGGAAGAATTCAAGGATAGTAAAAGGATTCGTCACTTGAGAAAGCTTCTCATGTAAAGTCATGGAAATTTCATTCAAAACAACAAAGTAAAACAAGAACAAGTAATCAATTGAAAAAGAAAATCAATTGAGATACAAAATGAGAAGAACATGCCACCTTGAATGGAAGAACTCAAGGATAGTAAGAGGATTCATCACTTGAGAAAGCTTCTCATGATAAGAACCAAAATAAGAGAGAAACACCCTTGGAATAACTTTCAAGATATGAACTCACAAAAAGATTTTCATTAAACACTCAAAAGTGATTTTTACAATGAGGTTAGCTCTCCTTTTATAGGCCTAAGTGATATCTAAAAGGAGTGCCAAAGAGTCAATGAAAGTTAATTCTTAATCCTAGATTTAACTCTCCTTAATCAAGATTAGTACAATTAATATCCCACAAAATTAGGAGAAGTCATATGGATGTTCCTTGAATCTAGGAAAAATAATTATTACATTTGACCCTTGCATGCAGGAAAGCTTAAGAGAGCTCCAAGAGGCATGGAAAAGGAACTCCATGTGCTAAAAGTCATTAGAGAAATTACTCCTTCAAAACTTGAAGGGCCACTCTTCAAAAGACAATTATCAAGCCTTGTGAAAGGCACTTTTTCTATTTCAAAAATTGAGAAATCTTGGATTTCATTTTGCAAGGAATATTTTTTAGAATCTTATGTCTTTACTTTTCTTTTAATCTCCTCTTCTAAAGCTTGAAGTCTTCTTCTTGTCAATCTTTCTTCAAATTTCTTCTTTATTTCTTTTTCTCTCCTTTTTTAGCCTCCCTCTTGTGAATCTTTTAGAGAATCTTTGTGGAATCTTCCTTTTTATTTCTTTTCATTCTTTTCCTTGTCATGCTTCATGTATTTATTCTTCAAGTTCCTTTTCTCTATCTTTAACAAATACTTCTTCATCTTAGATCATATCAATTACAAATCTCTATAAACCTACAAGGATTTCAAAAACCACAACAATGATGATTTTCTCAACACATTTAACAAGTGAATTAAATTTTGATGTAGTACTTTAAATATTATTATCAGGAATTTAATAATATTAATACTTTTTTATTTTATGTGTATAGAGAATATAGAAAGATGGTTAAAATATTGATTTATGATAAAGTAAATAAAAAGCAATAGTGAAAAATTAATAGAAAACCTTATATAAAAAAGAAGATTAGATTCAGATGTACTTTCTAACTCTTTTATCTTCATGGAATAAATATGATTTCAATTATATTACTTCTATGTTCATTAAGTTACTCGACTAGACCCCTCAAAATTAAGTCCTAAAGTGATTAATCCTAAATATGATTCCTCTTTGATTTAAGATTAACATTTTGCATTAAGAACAATAACTTGAACAAAGGTGGCTAACAAAATCAAGTATATTCCTAGAATGAGAGATGGTTAGGTGTGTGATTCAGTTCAGGTTTTCAAAATTGTTTCCCAACAAAGTTCAAAAACCAAAGATTGTAAAAGGGAACTAAATTAAGCATTAAGAGAAGAATCAAAGATAAGTAATGAAACTGAATATCATATAGATTCAAGAAGAAACAAAGTAGTTATATTGAATCCAATCCAAGAGAATTCAGCTGCTCATGATGAGGGTTATAGAAAAATACAAGAGATTCATAGTAAAAGAGGAAGAAGTGAAGATGTAATCTTCGTCCCCAAGAAATCTATTCTTCAAATCCTCCTTTGTACTCTATTTTCTCTCTTGGATGTTCTTTTCCTCTATGTGTTTTATCTCTATTTTGTGCCCTCCTCAAAATCCTTAAATAATGGTCCTCAAAACAAGGGACAAAATGAGGATTAAATTCTATGGTTGCAGCTACGGATCCATGGTTGCAGCCATGAAAAGTACTTCAAGGTGAAGAAAGCTTCTAGAGCTGTAGCTTATGCATTTAGGGCCAAAGCTATGGATTTCTGGCTGCTTCATTATTATCATAATTCATTGTTGCAGCTAGAATTTATAGCCAAAGCCACACATTTCTGTCATCTTCAAAATCCTACATCAAAAGGAGAGTATAGTAAAAAAGGCTATCACTCTTATAATGTCTTGAGTTACTCATAATTTATGCATTTGGGGATTAAATACAATAAAAAATATTTACATCTCTTCTAAAAATAATGCTAAATTAAAGATAAAACATATAAATTTAGCACTTAACACACAACCGTCTCCATTTATGATGCACTACTAAGCATCATGTGATAAAAAACCCAATACACTAAATTCTGACAAATTACTAGATAGATCTTTATCTTTGTCATTCTTATAATCATTTTTGGTTGGTCTAGGCTGAGCTCAGACAATACTCAAACAAGACAACAAGCGATTGGTTGGAACCCCAATACCAGTCCAACTTGGAGAGCCTGAACTCGAACAATGCTCAACCAAGACAGGAAATGGTCTTCTAGAACCCCAATACCAATCCATCTTGGAGAGGTTGAGCTTAGACAATAGTCACCCACCCTTCTCTTTGTTTTGTAGGTTACCGACGTAGATAAACTAGTAAGCAATTTTCATAAACATCCTCGTAGTAGATTGGAGCCCTGAATACTAGTCCATCTAGGAGAGGTTGTGCTCAGAAAACACTCAACAAACACCGACAAGTTCGATAGCAGGAAGTCAATCAAGAGTTGTTTCTTCTGAATACTTGTTCACTCACAACAACTAGAGCACAGATACCATCCAGCCTAGAGAGACTGATCTCAAACAATATTCACCAATAAAGACCATCGAACAAAAAACATCTATGTCTTTACTAACCCTCAGAGTTTCATTCAAATCTCCAAGGGATTATTAAAGAGGGGAAGTTGTTGACACCAGTTTTTGTCCGGGCTACATAGTGCAATGAAGAGAGGACTAGAAAGAAGCAGATTGTAGAATAGAGCCTTATCCATGAAGATTCTCAAGGTGCTCATGAAGAGACTTGGGTAGAATTTAGGGAAAAGGATGTAAAAAGGGGGGATCTCTTGAAGAGGGAGAACGGGTTGTTCTCAATCCAAAACAAGCTATTCTCAGTGCATTAAATGCATGTTGAGAACGGGTTGTTCTCACTCCAGAATAGGCCGTTATCAGTGCATTAAATGCCTGTTGAGAACAGGCTGTTCTCACTCCAAAATGGACCGTTCTTAGTGCATTTAATGCCATTTATGGCAGGTTGAGAAAGAGTTGTTCTCCCTTAAGAACGGGTCGTTCTGCACCTCGAAAAATGTGTATATATAGAGTAGTCAGTCAGTCATTTTCATAGACCACTTAGAATACTAACCAACACACTATAAAGTGGAAATTGTAGCTCTGATACTTCTTCATTTCCTCTTTGAGTTATATAAAGCTTGCTTAAGAGGTTTTAATCTCTCTCTCTCTCCCTCTCTTTATAGTATTTATTTACTACTTTTCTAGTAGTAGGGTAGAGTAGAATTAGAATAATAATCATGTAGATATTTAGCTTATTTATGCGCTTTGTACGGGGTAGGGGTCATAATTAGGTTTACATTCTATATTTGCAGACGAAATCATAGGGTACCGGAAACGGGTGTTGTGGGGTATCTAACACCTTCCCCACATGTAATCGATTGTTGAACTCGAACTCTAGTTGTGATGGCCTAAGTTTACTTCATTGAAATCCTTTTCTTTTTCTTTCTTTTTAGTAAAATATTGGTGGCGACTCCAAAAACCCTTTCTAAACATAAACAGTGAGGCTCGTTGGTCAGCCACTGGTTGGCGACAAGGTAATATAGGGGTGTTACCAAACCCGTTAAAGAGTTTCTTCAAGATACCCCACCAAAAGAGGTTTGTAACCAAATGGAGGGCCATAATAAAAGACCTCTCAAAAAAACAATTAACATTTCATCTAGGAGACGTGTTAATCCAATATGGGAATTACCCCGTATGTTCCTTTATTAGGTTTGAAAGGATGCATAGCCTATTCTCCAATAGTCGTACTGAGACAACTAATGAGAACTTAGAAAGTGCCAACAAATAGAGAAGTAGGAGGTCTCTGTTATCTGTATTCACCCGAATGGCACGAGACAATGAAAGCCATTAGGAAAGCCTAGGATAACCTCATGTATTATGGAGACAAGGAGTTGGGGAAGCAAATGGTGGCAAACTCAAGAGAATATGTCCAATGGCAAAACTAGAAAAGAACAACTAGTATAGCAAGATCAATAACTGCAGCAGGAGGACCGCTACTATCCACCGATGTCTGCGGAAAAAGAATAGAAATCTTGTAAGCCTAGGTAAAAGATTTGTAAGAGAAAGATGAAGTCTTTACCCTCACTATTGATAGCTTATAAAGGTAGTGTAGGAAGAAGGATATGGAGATAGAAAGGCTCAAGTAGCAGAGTGCAGATCATACAAGATGATTATGGGTACTAGAAAAGTACAAAAGTCTGAAGCTAGTAGTCAATTACTTTTAGAAAAGATAACACACCTTCAGTCAGAGCTAAGCAGACAAACACAATTAATGATACGTATGTGTTAGAATTACAGAGAAATATCAAGAAGGGGGGATTGAATTGATACCTGATTTTTGTCAAAATCTATCAAATATTAAGTTTCACAGTTTCTTCCAGTAATAGATTAGTTTGCTGATGTATTTAAACAGAAGATTATTTATATCAGTAGATTATACAAGATTGTTAAGGAAGAAAAAGAAGGCACAAGAAATTATACTAGTTCACTCTTTTTACAGAGCTACGTCCAGTTTAATCTGTCACTCTAACAGATATCAAAAACACTAATTGAAATGTCTTTACAAGAACCCTTCTTCTAAAGACTATCTAAACATGATTGATAAAATCCTACACCCTATAGAATTCAATCAACAATACTAGACTCACCCTAAGTCTAATGTGATCACACTAATCACAAATACAAATTCAGAAATACACACTAAAATACCCCAAGATGGGTAACAACCAGTAAAGATTTCACTAATGCAGTTTCTTCTCTAGTTTCTTCCTAAAACTTAGTTCTTCAATGAAGTTGTATATGAAATCCTTTTCTTATTTCTCTCTAATATATTGGATCTCCCAAGAGGCTTGCTTTTATAGAGAATGAGAGACTTAACTTCCAACAACTGATATTCAGACTTATTGTTACTGGGAGAATCTGAAAGAAAACAGTTAGCTAAAACATAAAATAGTTGACTTAATTAATTAAAACACATTTCAAGCCTATTTCCTATATTAATGAAAATAGCAGACTAATATTTCAAATTAGCTAACTGAACAAAGATAATCTGCCATCAATTAAAAACTGTAGTAACATCTGTTAGAAATAGACGGCAGTGTAAAAATCAAGAGGGGGGTGAATTGGATTTTAAAGAAACTTTTTCCCTTTAAAAGAAATTTCCAGATTTTAAATAAATGTTTTAAAAACCAAGATGCGGATTATCCTTAACCTTTGATTAGCGCAGTTTGAATTGCAATTGTTAATATGATCCACAATAAAAGGAGATAGGGAAAGAGAAAGAACACAGAGATTTATACTGGTTCAGATTAGGCCAATCCTACGTTCAGTTCCCAATCACCACAAATGCGTGATGATCACCCCACTATCTTTAATTGAAATTACAAACACCAATTAATGCAATAACAAATAAAGATAAAGGAAACACCTCCTTGGACACACTAGGGATGAAACACCACCCCAAACACACTGAGGATGATTCCCACCTCTCTTGACACACAAGAGATGAACACACCTCCCTTAGAACAGATCCAAGGGATGAATTTTTCCCGTTTAAAAAACAGTAAAAGAAAAAACCTGATTGAGTGCTAAATGAAAGCTTAAGCACAAAGATCACCACTTCCAAAAACTTGATCAACCTTGAGAGAGCAAGAAAGCGATTTTGAAAAACTATAGTGTAAGAACACTTTGAATATTGTGTTTAATCAGATGTACTGAACCTAAGACATTCTCTTTCATTTTATAATTCAAAAATGCATCAAAGTTTCCATTCTTAGGTTGATTCAACATTGAATTCGCAAAAACGACTTATTTAATCGATTATCTAAAAAGCTTAATCGATTATATCAGAGTTAAAAACTGGAAAACACATTTTGCCTGATATAATTGATTAGATTAAGGCCATAATCGATTATATTAACCCAGAATCAATATAATCGATTATCAAAAACACTTAATCGATTATTTTGCTCGTTAAACTATTTTGATTCAAATTTTTAAGTGAAATAATCGATTTGACTACATATCATAATCGATTGAAAGCGTAGAAAAACATTTTTGCAAGAAAACTACTTGCTCTCACGTTTGGAAAGGTCTTGAATGGGATTTATGACTTACTCTTTTCATCCATCACCCAAAAATAGAACCTTCTAAACTTGAAACTTCAGCTCTTGAGAAAATCTTCATCAATCTTCTCTCTTGAAAGCTTTAAACACTCTTTATGCCTTGCCTTTTCCATCAAGCAACCTTCCTTTGTGAGATGACACAAGTCTTTAATGTTGTTTAGAGCACTTTAAATATTCATCATCAAAACTTTAAATCTTCACGAAATATCTAGAGGACTTCATCAACACTTGTTCTTGAAAAATGCTAACAACATCATCAAATCAAAACTATCAACAAACTCCCCCTATTTGATGATGGCAATAACATCGACTGCAAGAACCTATTAAGATCAAGGAAATTAGATTGAAGATTATCTCCCCATTTGACATTAGCAAATAGGCAATGTTCAATAGAAATGCAGAAAATATGTTGTAGAGAATATTACAGACTAAGGAATGGAACAAATGTTTATAAAAAAACAGCATAAAGAAGAAATTATAGACTGAAAAACAGAACAGGTAATAAGCAAAGTTAACAATTAGTGTTCATCTTCATCATCATCATCATCATCAGGATCGTCACCATCATCATCATCATCATCATCTTCATCAACATCTTCATCCATAGTAGTAGCAGTGCCAGAAGTGCCTTCAAATGCTTCAATAGAGACTTGAATTTCTACAAGCTGTTGCTGAATAAGATCAATTTCATAGTCAATGTTTGTAAATCTGGCCACCATTGTTTCATGGGTATTGCACTGCATAGAACAAAGAATGTTAAGACGAGACATAAGCATTCTCTCAAACTCAGATAATGGAATCCCTTGATATGCTAGAGGAGCTGTGTATGGAACCATTTGATAACCAGAGTAATCTTGAGGAGGGTTCCTTGAAGGGATATCTTCTTGAGCATATGAACCAGGTGCAGTGGAGGATGAACCAACTTCAAATTTGCATTCATCATCAACCTTTATCAAACCCATTTTTCTGAGATAATAGTTATCAAATGTGTGTTTGCGGTTGATGATCCTAGTGGTAACTCCTTCAGTGGAAACGTGAAAGTGATCCAGAACTTTGGAGATGAAAATGGCATATGGCAGTTTATGGTCATTCAGGCGTTTAGCTTTGAACATATGTCCCTTGATGACATAAATCCAGTTTACCTTGATGTTATTCTTGATACAATGAATCAGAGCTAAATCTTCTTCCATTAACTGGGCCTGGTTGCTCCCCCTGGGTGTAAGCTGCCAAGCAATTATGAAAGCCAGAAGACGATCATCTCTTTTAATTTTTCCAACTTGAAATTTCTGAACATCCTCCTCAACATTGCGCATGCAAGACTTCAACACAGATTCCTTTTTGAAACCAGGGACTGAAGAGGTGTTACTCTTGCTTATTTTTACTCCTTCATATTTCAGTCCAACCAATCTTCTCCATAAAGAGTTATCAATTTTTATTTCCTTACCTTTGACTTTTGAAAATAGTATATTGTTCTCAGCTTTCAGATTAACATAAATGATTTTAATCAAATCATTATACAAGTTACCTTCTAGCTCCAGAAACTGACGCAGACCCTGTGATTGCAGAGTATTTTTCACAAACATAAGATTTTCATTATGTAACCAGATGAACTTGAGAACTTTGGGAATCATAACAAGTTTTCTTTTCATCTTCAGTTCCAAGGATTCAACAGCTTCTGCTTCTTCTTCATTTTCAGACACATTGTCTTTTGATGCTTCAGAAGAATCAGATGGATTGCCTTCAACGTGCACAGGAGAAGGAATTCTTACTCTTATTTTAATCCTCTTTGAAGATTGACCCACAGTTGGATTTGGTGGTGTAGCAGCAGAACCTGAGTTCCTGTTAGCTTGAACAATAGAAGTAGAGGTTGATCCTCTATTGCGTGTTTGCATCCTGTGAGATGGAGATTTGGAAGCACGGGTCTTCATTATGGTTTTTGAAGATTTTCTGAATCTCTCAACAACATTTAGCAGAGCGGTATCAGAATCGTCACTCTCAATAACAAAGAAGTCATTTGAAGCCATTTTGGTAGAGAAGAGTTAGATGTAGAAAAACTATAATGCACATGAAGTGTGTTTGTATACTGCAGAAGAAGTGTATTAGTAAAGAAGATTGAGTAGAATTGATAGGAAAGAGAAATCAGAATCATAAATGTGAGAAGATTTTGAACAAATATGCATTCAATGTAGATGGTTGTAGTCAACTGTTCTCATGTCAGAAACACAGAAGGAATACATTGGAAGAATGAAAATTCAGTTTTGGAAAAGATATAAAGCTTTCTCACATGTACCCATAAATGTTATACTTTATCAGTGGGACCGAGTGCGAATTTTTTGGATAAGCAGATTGTATTCAAACATAATTTGAAGATTTATAGTGGTTAATTTGAATAACTAATTAAAAACAGATGCATAAGAAAAAATTCAGTCAACTACTAAGAGAAATTAACAAGCTAAACTGACAACAATTATAGAAGTATGTCAATTAAATGAAATCAGTCAGCTATTTCAGAAGAATTAACAGACTATATTATGAAGCAGTAGAGTTTTTAACACAAATTCTTAATATTTAAGATTCCTAATTCATTTCTTAATTTGAAAAATCTGTCATGACCTAATGGTTTAGTGAAAATATCAGCTAGCTAGTTATTTGTTGAAACAAATTCAATTCTACAATATTGCTTCTCAATATGATCTCATATGAAGTGATGCCTAATTTCAATATGTTTTGTTCTAGAGTGTTGAATGAGATTTTTTGTTAGGTTTATAGCACTTGTGTTATCACAGAGAATAGGAACATCAGATAAATGCAAATCAAAATCAAATAGTTGCTGTTTTAACCAAAGAATTTGAGCAGTGCAACTTCTAGCTGCAATGTATTCTGCCTCTATAGTTGACAAAGCAACACATGCCTGCTTCTTGCTAGTCCATGATATCAAGCAGTTTCCAAAGAGATGGCATGTTCCACTTGTGCTCTTTCTATCCAATTTGCAACTTGCAAAATCAGAATCTGTATAGCCCATTAAATTCAATTGATTACCAGTGGAGTACCATAGGCCAACATTCATTGTTCCTTTGAGATACTTGAGAATTTGTTTTGCAGCAGTGAAATGTGATTCTTTTGGATTGGCTTGAAATCTTGCACATAAACATACAACAAACATGATATCTGGTCTGTTGGCAGTTATATATAGCAAAGAACCAATTAATCCTCTATACATGGTAGCATCAACATATTTTCCTTTTCATCCATGTCAAGATAGCAATTAGAAGACATAGGAGTAGAGGCTTCTTTGCAGCTTTCCATATTAAATTTCTTCAATAGCTCATTGCAATACTTTGTTTGGTTGATGAATGTACCATTTGACATTTGTTGAACCTGTAATCCTAAGAAAAAATTTAACTCACCCATCATGGACATTTCAAATTCACCTTTCATAGTATCTGCAAACTCTTAGCATAGAGATTGATTAGATGAACCAAAAATTATGTCATCAACATAAATCTGTACTAATATCAGTTCATTATTAACTTTCTTAGTGAAAAGAGTTTTGTCAATAACTCCTCTTTTAAAACCTTGTGATATGAGAAATGTTGTAAGTCTTTCATACCATTGTCCAGGTGCCTGTTTTAGACCATACAAAGCCTTTTTCAATTTGTATACATGATTTGGAAATTTAAAATCAATAAATCCAGGAGGTTGTTCAACATATACATCTTCATTAATAAAGCCATTTAAGAAAGCACTCTTGACATCCATTTGAAAAAGTTTGAAACCTTTAAGACAAGCAAAAGCAATAATAGTCTTATAGATTCTAATCTAGCTATAGAGCATAGGTTTCATCAAAATCAATACCTTCTTCTTTATTATAACCTTTAGCAACTAATCTAACTTTATTCCTAGTGATTATCCCATTCTCATCAAGCTTATTTCTAGATACCCATTTAGTACCAATAACATTCATATTGCTATTTCTAGGTACAAGATACCATACACCGTTTCTGGTAAGCTGAGTTAATTCATCATGCCTAACAGTAATCCAGTTATCATCAAGTAAGGCATATTTGACATTCTTAGGTTCAATTTGTGAAACAAAAGCCATATGATTGCAGAAATCATTTAAAGAGTTTCGAGTTGTAACTCCCTTTTGAACGTTTCCTATGATGTTGTCCAGTGATAGTCCTTTTTGAGTTCTCAAAGATTTAGACAGTACATTGTTTGTTGCAGAATTATAATCAACTATTCCTGAGTTATAGTTGACTTTTTCAATTTGTCTGTCAGCAACAACAGATTCTTCTGTATAGTCATTACTCTTTTATGAGATATCTGGCACATCATCATCTGTACCTGTAGGGAGAATACCTTCTCTCTCTTTTTGACATAAGAACTCATCAAATACAACATGAATTGATTCTTCAACAGTTAAGTTCTTTTTGTTGAAAACACGATAAGCTTTACTATGCAGTGAGTATCCTAAGAAAATATTATCATCAGCTTTTTCATCAAACTTTCCCAAGGATACTTTTCCATTGTTTAATATAAAACACCTGCAACAAAAAAAATTTAAAATGTGCAATGTTAGGAGTTCTACCATTCAATAGTTCATAAGGAGTCTTTTTAAGAATTGGTCTAATTAATACCATGTTAAGTACATAGCAAGCTGTAGAAACAGCATCTGCCCAGAAATGCTTAGGTAGCTTAGGTTCACATAACATAGTTCTAGCACATTCTTGAAGTGTTCTATTCTTTCTTTCAACAATTCCATTTTGTTGTGGAGTTCTTGGAGTAGAAAAGTTGTGAGATATACCATGTTTTAAGCAAAACTTTTCAAATAGACTATTTTGAAATTCTGTTCCATGATCACTTCTTAATGAAACAATGTTAAGATCCTTTTCATTTCAAATAATCTTGGCAAATTTCTTAAATGCACAGAAGGTTTCATCCTTAGAAGATAGAAATAATGTCCAAGTGAATCTTGAAAAATCATCAACAATAACAAGAACAAAGGAATTGTTACCAAGACTTACAATTCTTGATGGACCAAAAAGATCAAGATGTAGTAGTTCAAGTGGTCTTCTTGTTGAGATGATGTTCTTTGAGTCAAAAGAATTCCTTGACTATTTTCCTTTTTGACAGTATGCACAAACTTTGTCTTTCACGAATTTAACTTGTGGAAGTCCTTTAACAAGGTTTCTGCAGCAGATTTTATTTAATAACTGCATATTAATGTGTCCACATCTTCTGTGCCAAAGCCAACCTTCATTCTCTTTGGTTAGCAAGCAGATATTTTTGAGATTTGATGATTCAATATCTAACATATACACATTGTTTGATCTTCTACCAATGTGGACAATTTCTGCAGATTTACAGTTATATATGACACAAAATTCTGCATCAAAAGTAACCTTCATACCTTTGTCACATAGTTGACTAATACTCAACAAATTGTGTTTCAATCCTTCAACAAATAGAACATCTTTTATCTGTGAAAATGAAGAACTTCCAATATCTCCAGAACTCATAATTTTTCCTCTGCTGTCATCTCCAA
Source organism: Lablab purpureus (assembly GCA_030347555.1). Lineage (NCBI taxonomy): Eukaryota > Viridiplantae > Streptophyta > Magnoliopsida > Fabales > Fabaceae > Lablab > Lablab purpureus. The sequence goes on along the minus strand of CM059256.1, from coordinate 27,385,184 downwards.
ATGTAATAGAACCTGCTTCATATTCTTTGAAATTGATAAGCATAGATTTATCACCTGTCATATGTTTAGAGCATCCACTATCTAAATACCATAATGCTTTCTTTGCTCTTTGACATATCTGTAAAACAAATTTAATTTAGTCTTCTTGGTCCCCAAAGCAAGTTGGGTCCTTTTGAGTTAGAAATAGCGGACTGTTTTGGTTTCCAAATGTATTCACCTCTTGAAATACCAAAATTTTTAATGTATCAACATTTAGATATATGCCCTGATTTCATACAGTAGAAGCATTTTCTTGATTTGCTATTTGAGAAAAATTTAGATTCTACAGTAGAAAATTGTTTGACAGATTCATTATATCCAAGTCCAATTTTGTTTAGAAAACCTTTTTGACAGCTTAACAATTTATCAAGACTATTTTGACCAATTTGAAACTTTCTGTCGCAACTGGGATCACGACGGGACAGCGAAAAATCAAGTTTGACAAACAGAGGAGTCGCCACCATAGTTTATTTAGAAAACTACAGAAAACCTTTTTAAAAAATTTTGGTCTTTAGAACCAAATTCGGGTTCGGGAGTCGGTTACGTGCAGGGAAGGTGTCAGCACCCTACGACGTCCATCCTAAGACACCTTTAATTAAATGTACAAAAGTAGTGTAATTTTTAAAATATTTATTTTTCCCCAAAAATCAAACAAAGACATGTGTAAAAATTTAATTATTTATTATTTTTAGAGTAAGAAAATATTTATGAAATTATTTATTTTGGCCCGACAAGGATTGCCCTTGCTCCTACGTATTTCCATTCATTATGGAAAATCAGGGTTACGTAGTTCTTTTTTGTAAAAAAAATATGAGTGTTGAATATGTTTTAGTTTTTAAAATTTTAATAGATTTTTAGTATTTTGATGAGGTTTATGTTTAATTCACGCAATTTGAAGTGTAAGATAGTATGGATGACCAAACTAGATACACTTACTAATCATACAATAAGTGAAGATAGTATAAACTATACACCCATATTGTAGATTGTTGCATGAATTTTCTTTGGAGAGGAGATTTAACTTTTGTATGATTTATTATATTTAAATTATAAAAAAAATTAAATATGGGATATAAGATGATGCACACGATCATACATATATCTTAAAATATTTATTACTTTTAATTTATCTATAAAATGATTTCTTTTATAGATGAATATAAGATGACGCGGATGGTCATACATATATCTTAAAATATTTATTACTTTTAATTTATCTATAAAATAATTTTGAATAGATGAACATAAGATGACGCGGATGGTCATACATATATCTTAAAATATTTATTACTTTTAATTTATCTATAAAATAATTTTTAATAGATGAATATAAGATAACGTGGATGGTCATATATATATATATATCTAAAATTGATTTAAAGGTATATTTTTAAAACAAAATTAAATATTAAATATAAAATGACATGTATAGCAAAAATTTAATCTGCAAATAAATATATTAAATTAAATGTCAGTGGAAAGAGAAAAAAAAATCTAAATGCTAATTAAATATTTATGTGATTGTTTATATTATACTAATATAGATAAACGAAATAATCTAAAATACATGTGAACCTAGATAATAATAAAATATAAATAACCTATGCGACACTAAACTTAAGATAATAATAAAATATATGAATCTAACCTAAATGATAAACATAAAATAATAATAATAATAAAATGTAAAGATAAGAGGAGAATGCATTATATTAAACATAAAGAAGTTAGGGCACATAGTTAACTATCCAGGAAAGATGCGCATCTACCATTAACCATCATGGCTTCATCCATATTTGCAACAACATGTCATAGGTCATGCACGTGAAAATAAGAATATGTAATGGCAGTACCAATTATGCAAATTTATACAAACATAAGTTTCAGGCACCATCTTTACTGTTGCGGAATATTGAATCAAGCACATATAAATACGAAGAAATTTAAAATAAAATCATAACCATGATGAGAAACATACATAAACAAAAAAAATAAAAATAAAAACTTTTCTCGATAAAAAGGCTGATAGTTATATCTCATGTATGCAATGATCATAATAAAGAGTAGTGAAATAAAATAAATGGAATATCTCTAGAGGTTAATCATGGACATCTAAGAGAAGAGAATGGTACCTTTTTATGATTGCTCCTCGTGTAACAAAATCACCGAAATGTTTCTCCTGTTCTAGCCTTTTATTTCTAGTAAAAGTAGAAACTTTTCTCCCTTTTCTCCAATCTTCGTCCCCCCTCTCTATTCTAGGTTTTTTCTCCTTTCTCAAAAGAATCAAAATCTCATTCACTCTACTCTAGATTGTTTCCTTCTTTCTCAAAAAAAAATCCCAAAAAAATCCCCCTTCTCTCTACTTTTGTACCCCTATTTATATGAGTTGGGTGAAGATAGAGAAATAAAATAAATAATAAAAAAAGAATATAAAAAACTGAATATTTGAAAGTTAGGTAGGGGAGAAATATAAGGAGACTAGGTCTTCTAGAAAGAGTGAGAGAGTGGAAGTTGTGGGAGAATAAAAATCCCCTAAAAAGAGGAGAGAGAAAAATAAAAAACAGAAAAATAAAAACTAAGAATTAGAATTTATGATATATTTAAATTATAAACTCTCCTTTTCATTTTAAATTATCATTTTATTATATATACATATATGTTAAATAAAATGAAAATATTTTATTATAAAAACGTATTTTCTTATTATAAAAATATTTCTATTTTATTATTATTTGTTTACTCACCTTTATTTTTATTTAATATTTTCTTATATTTTTTAAGTTAAGTCTATTTTATTAATTTCATATCTTTATCATTTTTCGGACGAAATGGGGTGTTGACACTTTCCTATAGTCTTTATTAGGTAAGCTACTTTATCTTGAAGGTTTTTACAATTTTCACAATCAACAAAACTGTTTTTGTTTACTATTTCAGGTTTTTCAGATTCTGTCATTATTTCAATATGATTTTCTAGTTCAAGAACTCTGTTTTCTAGCCAGTTGTTTAAACTTTTTAGTCTGTTAATCTGATGATCTTATTTTCTAGCTTCATCATGCAATTCTTTAAAAGCATCTAGTAGAGTATCATAATTTTCACTGAGATCAGTATCACTGTTACTCACCTGACTTAAGGTTTCTACATTTGCTACAAGACATAGATTGGCTTCATTTTCAGATTCAGAATATGATATAGAAGATTTGGATGATTCACTATCATCCCATGCCATATAAGCTTTCCTTCCTTTCTTTAGATGAAAATTTCATTTTTCAGAAACTCTATCTTTTCTTTCTTTTCTTTCAGGGCTTCTTTCTTTTCTTTGAGTAATAAGGGGACAATCCATTTTCACATACAATTGAAACAAGAGAAATTAGAAGTATTAAAATAAGATTTTCTTGTGTACTTTTTCTGATTTGAATGGTCTTGAAACCTGTCGTTTGCATTGTTTCTTTTCTTTAGAAATTTCCCAAATTTCTTGACAAGCATGGCAAATTCTTCACTGTCTTTTTCTTTATCCTCTTCATCACAGCTTAAACAATCTTTAGCTTTCACAGCAAGACTCTTATTCTTCTTGTCAGAATTTTCCAGCTGTTCAAGTTTGTTTAATTCCAGTTTATGCTCTCTCAATTTACCAAAAAATGTTGCTATGTTCATGACTGAAAGATCTTTGGTTTCAAGAATTGCAGTAACCTTAGGCTGCCAACTCCTGTTCAGACATTTTAGGACCTTGATATTCAATTCTTCATCTTCAAACGTTTTGCCCAGTCCTATCAAATGATTCACAATATGGGTGAATCTTTTTTGAACATCTTGGATGCTTTCTCCAGACTGCATTCTAAACATTTCCTATTCTTGAATCAGTGTATGTTTTCTGACTCTTTTCACTTCAGAGGTGCCTTCATGAGTTACTTGCAAAATGTCCCACATCTCCTTGGCAGTAGCACATTGAGATATTCTAAAGAATTCATCAAGATTCAAGGCAGAAGTTAAGATACCCCACCAAAAGAGGTTTGTAACCAAATGGAGGGCCATAATAAAAGACCTCTCAAAAAAACAATTAACATTTCATCCAGGAGACGTGTTAATCCAATATGGTAATTACCCGTATGTTCCTTTATTAGGTTTGAAAGGATGCAAAGCCTATTCTCCAATAGTCGTACTGAGACAACTAATGAGAACTCAGACAGTGCCAACAAATAGAGAAGTAGGAGGTCTCTATTATCTGTATTCACCCGAATGGCACGAGACAATGAAAGTCGTTAGGAAAGCCTAGGATAAGCTCATGTATTATGGAGATAAGGAGTTAGGGAAGCCAGTGGTGGCAACCTCAAGAGAATATGTCCAATGGCAACACTAGAAAAGAACAACTAGTATAGCAAGATCAATAACCGCAGTAGGAGGACTGCTACAAGATTTGTAAGAGAAATATGAAGTCTTTACCCTCACTATTGATAGCTTATAAAGGTAGTGTAGGAAGAAGGATATGGAGATAGAAAGGCTCAAGTAGCAGATTGCAAATCATACAAGATGATTATGGGTACTAGAAAAGTACAAAAGTCAGGATAATTGTTGCTAGGGGCACTAATCATGCTCAACTTACTAAGGAAGACATTCTTTTGATGTATGGTTTCTTTAATAATGTTAGTATTGATTGGCCTACAATAATTTTAGATAATATGTTCAAAGCCACTAGGCTATTATCTTTTGCTTTACCCTATGCTGTGTTTATATCCAAGATTTTAGAATACAAAGGTGTGGATCTTAGAGGAGAAAACAAGAAGATTTTGCTAAGCAATAGCAAAATTGGAAAGAATGTTCTAAGGCACATGGGCCTTATTGAACAAGGGAACATGTTCAGGCAAAGAGATGAAGATGCAACTATGGATGAAGATGAAGAGCCTCAACCTCAACCTCAACCTGGCTCAATGGAAGCAAATATAGTCTCAAGGATGGACAACATGATGAGTCTTCAACTAACTCATTATGAAGATATTTGCTCCAAACTCTCAAGGCTGAACAGAAGAGTCTACAGAGTAGAAAGAAAGCTGGAAATTGAAGATATATCTCCAGAAGAAGACAACATTGGGTCTTCTAAGGGAAAACAACCAGCACAAGATGCTGAGGAAGAAGAAGAAGATGCAGGGGATAGTGAAGACACAGAATAGGCTACAAGTTTACTTCCCTTAGCTCATTGTTTTTCAGTTAATGTTTTTTTCTCTCTCCATATTCTCTGTGTAATTAATTGCTTCTGCTGTATTAATCTCTTGATTTGTAATCTTTTTGAAAATGATAAAAATAAAGGGGGAGAAAAATAAATTGTTTTGATTGATAATATGTCTATATCTCAAGCCTTTAAGAAAATTAAAGTTTCAGGGGGAGTATTAGGAAATATTTCAAATTATTACCTTGTATATCTTAAACAATTAAGAGCAAAGTTTAAGGGGGAGTTTTTAGAAATTATTTCCATGCATTAATTTCCTTGAAATTTAAATTTAAATTTAAATTTCAAATTCAAATTAAAAATTAAATGTTATGAGACTGCCTATATTATTTCCTTTGTGGACTAATTTTTATGATGGAGATATCCATACATTATTTTTTAAGTTTTTCAGGATATCAATCACAAGTCTATATGTTTCTTTTTATCATCATCAAAAAGGGGGAGATTGTTGGCATATTTCAAGAACAAGTGTTAATGAAGTGCTCTCAATATTTCATAAAGGTTCAAAGTTTTGATGATGAAGATTTAAGTGCTCTAAACAGCATTAAAGACTTGTGTCCTCTCACAGAGGAAAGGTGCTTGATGAAAAAGGCAAGGCATAAAGAGTGTTTAAAGCTTTCAAGATAGAAGATTGATGAAGTTTTTCTCAAGAGCTGAAGTTTCTAGTTTAAAAGGTTCTGTTTTGGGTGATGGATGAAAAGAGTAAGTCATAAATCCCATTCAAGACCTTTCCAAACCTGAGAGCAAGTAGTTTAATGAACAAAATAATCGATTAAGTGTTTTTGATAATCGATTATATTGATTCTGGGTTAATATAATCGATTGTGGCCTTAATCTAATCGATTATATCAGGCAAAATGAGTTTTCCAGTTTTTAACTCTGATATAATCGATTAAGCTTTTTAGATAATCGTTTAAATAAGTCGTTTTTGTGAATTCAATGCTAAATCAACCTAAGAATGGAAACTTTGATGTATTTTCGAATTATAAAATGAAAGAGAATGTCTTCGATTCAAGACATTTGATTAAAACACAATATTCAAAGTGTTCTTGAGCTACAATTTTTCAAACCGCTTTCTTGCTCTCTCAAGGTCAAAGTCTTTGGAAGTGGTGATCTTTGTGCTTAAGCTTTCATTCAGCACTCAATCAGGTGTTTTCTTTTACTGTTTTTCTAAACGGGAAAAATTCATCCCTTGGATTTGTTCTAAGGGAGGTGTGTTCATCTCTTGTGTGTCAAGAGAGGTGGGAATCATCCTCAGTGTGTCTGAGGAAGTGTTTCATCCTTAGTGTGTCTAAGGAGGTGTTTCCTTTATCTTTATTTGTTATTGCATGAATTGGTGTTTATAATTTCAATTAAAGATAGTGGGGTGATCATCACGTATATGTGGTGGTTGGGAATTGGACGTAGGATTGGCATAATCCGAACCAGTAGAAATCTCTGTGTTCTTTCTCTTTCCCTATCTCTTTTTATTGTGGATCACATTAACAATTGCAAGTCAAACTGCGTTCATCTAAGGTTAAGGATAATCTGCATCCTGGTTTTAAAAAATTTATTTAAAATCTGGAAAATTATTTTAAAGAGAAAAAGTTTATTAAAAATCCAATTCACCCCCCCTCTTGATTTTTACACTGCCGTTTATTTCTAACAGGGAAGATGTTAGGCACCCCCTCAACACCCATTATTGGTACCCTATGATATGAATCTGCAATCAAAATCAAATTTTAAATTATTATTTCCACATCATTATTATAAAAAGAAAACTAGTTATTTACATGGAATAAAAAATGATGAATTAATTAGTTACAAAAGCCTTTTATCTTGCTTCATGTTTATTTGCCCCTAACTCTTAATGGGGGTAAAGGGGTTATGCAAGGCAATGACGAGTGGAAAGGGTGAAGTGCTCCATTAATCAGAGTTCCCTTGTTTGCCCTATAAAGTTTAACTTAGAATATTATTCTTCGTTTAATCATAAAAATAACATGATTAATTTTTTGCATGATTATTACTCTATATCTGATTTAATCCCTAGCCCAAAAGAGAATATTTACCCCCAAACCCCAAAAGGGGATGGGAGATTCCACAAAAGTAATTTGATTAATTATTTACATGATTGTTCATATATTTCTAAACTGATCCCTAACCCAAAAGAGAGGAAGTGATAAAAGATTTTATCCAATAATTTAAAAGGATTCCAAACAACAAGCAATGAAAATCTATAAAGGAAATGAATAGAAACTTATGAAAAATAGATAGATGGAAGAAATAATAACCTCCAAAGCAACTATTTTATTACTCAGAGAAAAGGAGAAGAATCAGAGCTACAATTTTAGAGCATCTCCGCCCACATTCTCAATATTTTGTGTAATTCTGATGTGTATGAAAGGGTGCTCTATTTATACACGAATTTTGAGGCGCAGAATGACTGTTCGCTAGCATAGAACAGGTCGTTCTCTCTAGGTCGGACTGGTATCTGGGCTCCAATTGACTGTGTTGAATGTGTCTTCAGAGGGAATGGCTCCTAAGCAGCCTCCTGCTATTCAACTTGTTTGTATGGTTTGAGCATAACCTCTTTGGGTTGGACTGGTATTGGGGCTTCAGTCGATCGCTTCACTTGCTTGAGTGTTGTCTGAACACAACCTCTCTAGATTGGACTAGTATTAGGGCTTTAGCCAACTGCTTCATTTTCTTGAGTGTTGTATGAACACAACCTCTCCAGGCTGGACTAGTATTGGGGCTCTAGCCGATCGCCTCAATTCCTTAAGTGTTGTCTGAACACAACCTCTTCTGGCTGGATTGATATTGGGATCCAGCCGCTTTGCTTAAGTATTGTCTGAACACAACCTCTCCAGGATGGAGTGGTATTAGGGCTCTAGTCGGCCACTTCACTAGGGATTCTTCTAAAGGTTTGGTTGTTGGTGTTGATAACCTACAAAATTCAAAATTATTTGGTTATTGAGTAACGTCTAAGCTCATCCTCTCCAAGCTGGACTGGTTTCTAGGTCCTTGTTAACCACTGGGGTTTGTAGTTTCACTGAGGTGAAGCAGTATTATTTGTGCAAAACCCTCCAGGTTGGACCAACATTTAGGGTTTCGATCAACCTATTGGTTTCAAAGTCTCTAATGGATTGGATTTTGTTTGAGCACAACCTCTCTATATTGGATCAACATTTAAGATTTCGATCGACCTATTGGTTTGAACTCTCTGATGGACTAGATGAGTATTGTCTAAGCACAACCCCTCTAGGCTAGATCGACATTTAAGGCTCTAATCGACCTATTGTTGTGGATTTTTTTTTCTTTAGTGCCAGAATTCTATACTTCTTCTGTGGGATGGTTTTCCCTTTTGAGATTTTAGTTTCTTTTATTTTTTTTGTTGGGGTATGCCCCTGTGGTGGGAAGTTTCTCCTTGTTAGGAACATTCTTTTGCTGCAGAAATATTCTGGGAGTACTTCGCTGGCCTTGTAGATTCACTCCACCAGGGGTGCTTATTTTGCTAAGTCCTTGAGGGTGGTCAATTGTCACCTTGAGTTTTGGAATCCTCTGGGGATGCAAATTCTGATTGCTTATCAGGATTATGTTTTGTTTTCGCTAGGGATTTTCTTGTACGTGTTGTTGATTTAATTTAAGAAAGAGTGCAGATTTACTTAGAAGATTTGTTCAAGATTTAAATCCAAAATAAATCTTGAAAATTGGTGTTTCGATGATGAAGATACAGAGAATATTGCAACATTAAAGACTTGATTTTATCTAAAAGAGGAAGGTTTCATCATGAAGATTAAAGGCAAATCAAATATTCAATCATGAAGAGTTAAAGTAATCAAGGATGGAAATCTAGAAGATTTGCTCAACCTCTAAAGAATCCTATTTAGAAGAATTAGTTTTGGGTCTTAGATAAAAAGAGTAAGTCATACTTTCCCCCAAGACCTTCTCAATCTTGAGAGCAAGTCATATTTTCGCAAAAAGCATTTTCTACGCTTTTAATCGATTAAGGATCGAATAGAATTGATTATATTAATTTAAAATTTGAATAAAGCTAGTTTAACAAACAAAATAATCGATTATATTTTTCTAGGTTTATATATAATTGATTATATCTTAATTTAATCGATTAGTTTAGAAAAAATATGTTTTTCCAAAATCTTCTGTGGAATAATCGATTATGGCTTTTAAACAATCGATTAAATACAACGTTTTTGCGAATTAAAAACTAAATCAACCGAAGAATGTAAACCCTAAGCTGATTTTGAATTATAAATTGAATGGTTATGCAACTTTCTAAGAAATCACTAAAAATGCTCAACATACTTCGCTGGAATGTACCAGGGGTGTTGCATAGGCCAAAGGGCATCCTCCGATAAGCAAAAGTTCCAAAAGGGTAAGTGAATGTGGTCTTCTCCTGATCCTTAGGAGAAATATGGATTTGGAAATAGCCAGAAAAACCATCAAGAAAACAATAATGAGATTTACCCACCAACCGCTCAAGTATTTGATCAATGAAGGGAATGGGAAAGTGATCCTTCTAGTTGCTTGATTTAGCCTCCTATAGTCAATGCAAACTCTCCAATTGTTTTGCACTTTAGAGGAAATTTGCTCATTCCTCTCATTTTTCACCACTGTAATTTGTGTCTTCATGGGAACTACTTGAATCAGACTCACCCAACAACTGTTAGAGGTAAGGTATATGATCCCAGCTTGTAAAAGCTTGATGACCTCCTTCTTCACAATATCAAGAATGACAGGGTTGAGTCTCCTCTGTGGTTATGCACTGGTTTAGCATCTTCTAAGAGTATCCTATGCATGCACTAGATGGGCTAATATCAGGAATGTCAGCTAAGGTCCAACCAATGGCCTTCTTGTGCTTCTTGAGCACTTGCAACAACTTCTCCTCTTAATCATCAGTAAGGTGGAAATAATCATAGGTAGTTTCTCATCATCCTCCAAGTGAGCGTACTTGAGGTTCTTAAGCAGAGGTTTAAGCTCCAATGTAAATGATGGTTGTGCAGTGGACCAAACCAAACTAGTGACTTCTGCAGTCTGTACCTCAGCAAGTAAGTTAGATTCTTGTCCAAGTCCTGCAAGAGGGTTAGTCCATTCTGACCCTATAAATGAATAGGTACATCAATCATATAAGATTCAGCCAGTCCATCTAGAATATCCAACTCCAACTGAATGGAAAATATAAATCAGACACATGTTCATCAATTAGCTCATTAAGAAATTCAACAAAGAAAACATAATGGTTCTCAGAAGGAAGTTTCATAGCATCAAGAATGTTAAACTGGACCACAATATCACCAAACTCCATAAAACGTGTCCTAGCATGGACATCTATCTAGGTTCGTGTTGTCTTAAAAAATGGTCTCCCCAAAATGATAGGAACTGAGCCATGGGAGAATCCCTCCTCCATATCAAGTATATAAAAATCAGCAGGGAAAATAAGTTCAGCAACACAGACCAAGACGTCCTCTATCAAACCCAGTAGGATGGCCAACACTCCTATTTGTCAACTGAATGACTACACCCGTAGTTTGTAAAGGTCCTTGAGAAAGAGAATTAAAAATGGATAAAGGCATAACATTAATTGAAGCTCCCAAATCAAGCATGCGTTCTCAAATTTGTTATTGCCTATGATGCAAGGAATAGAAAATGTACTTGGATCCTTACATTTTTCAGGAATGTGAGGAGCAAATTTACCTATAAGTGCATAAACATTTCTTCCCATACTGATCCTCTCGTTGCTCTTAAGCTTCCTTTTGTGAGTGCACAACTCTTTCAGGAACTTGGCATATTTTGGAATCGGTTTTGGTGGAAATGAAAGAGGGATAGATGAAGGTTTTTTTTGGCCACCAATCTGTGCACTAGAAGAGGGATCACTCTCTTGAAATTCTCTGCTGGTGGCTCCTTGCTTCTCATGAATAGTATTCTTCCTCTTTGATGTTGGATCTGGAATAGGCATTTCAATTTGCTTTCTTGACCACAAGGTGATGGCATAAACATTCTTTGGATTCACCATAGTTTGGGAAGGTAATCTGTTAGAGTTTTGGGACTGTGCTTGGTTTAATTGAGTAGCCATCTTCCCTATCTAATTTGTTAGGCTTTGAATGGAAGCTCTAATCTCCTACTGGAATTGCATGTTTTGTATCGTGATTTTCCTGACCAACTCTTCTAATGAAGATTCTAAAGAAGCAGGTGGAGGTAGAGTTGCTTGCACTACCTATTGTTGTCTCTATCACTGTTGCACAAGAGGTGGTACATATGGTCTGCTTGATCCATTGTTTTGAAATGGTGTTGGTGGAGATTGTTGTGAAGGATTTGCCCATCACAGATTGGGATGATTTCTCCAACCAAGATTATGTCTGTTAGTTGAGAGATCATAATTATGTTTTTGTTGTTGTTGCTACTACTATTGAGGCCTGTTACTATAAATATTCGCAGCATATGCTTCATGTTGCTCATTTACTTCAGTCTATTGCAATGAAGGACACAAGTTTGTATAATGATCAGTAGAAGAGCAAATGCCATAGACCTTGGCAAGGGAAGACTTCTGATTCACGGCCAAATGAGTGACCAAGGAGGCTAGAGCATCAATCTTACTCTCAAGATTCTTAGGTTTAGTTGTTTATGTGTTAGTAGCGGAATAATATCAAGAAGGTGGGGGGTTGAATTGATATGCGACTTTTATGAAAACTTTTTCATAACAGAAAATTTACTGGTTCAATTTACAAAAAATTAGTCGACTGATAATCGCGAAATAGTAGGTTAGTTCTTACTGCACAATATAACAGATAATGAAGGAAGAGAGAATATGACACCAAGGTTTATACTGGTTCGTTCTTTATGCAAGAACTACATCCAGTTGATGATCCGCAACTCCGCAGATCCTAATCACTATCAAAAATTGTATTCTTTACACAAAATCCTTTCTTGAACACTACAAGAAAACTAAAGAACCTATTCTAAACACTATAGAATAGAACACCACCCACTGACTCACACTGAGTCTCTGTGATCACCCCCCCAATCACAGTCACAGGGTTCTAAAACCCACCTACGAATCTCTAACCCGAGATTAAAGAATACAAAATACAGTGAAAGAAAGAAAATCTTGACAGTATACAGTAAAAACGAAAACTCTTGTAGAAATCTTCTTGCTCTTGAATGTTGTAGCTCTTGAATGTTGTAGCTCTTGAGAGTTTTCTCTTGCATTCTTTCGCAAGTTGATGCGTCCACAAATGTTGTATTTATAGGACAACTGATATGCAATGGGTCTTCTCCTTTTGAAAGTCCTAAGACTGCGTTCTGTGTGTTTACTGCATAAGGTTGGTGTCAAGAACAGAATAGTCGACTGAAGACTCAGACTAGTGTGTTATTTTCATTAAACCTGTATACTTGGTACCTTTAATGAAAATAGTCGACTAGAGAAGTAGAATTAGTAGACTAACTGATGAACAACAACAACAACAGATTATTATTATTCAATTGATTAATCTTCTACAGGTAATCTATCATCTCAAACAAATTAAATCATTCCACAAACATTAACCACGCATCCAGCACAATATAAAACACAATTAACAAGTTTTAACAAACATTATCAAATCACAAATCATCAACAAACTCCCCCTATTTGATGATGTCAACCTGCAAAACAAAACAAACACAAAGAGAAGAGATGGTAGATTATCTCCCCCTTTGACATTAGCAAATAGCAGGTAATGCAGTTATATAGTGTTCAAATAAGTGCAGATTAAGCAGAGAATAGGTATAACAGTTATTACAGATCCAGAAATTGTTCTTAAAACTGAAAAATAATGCAGAAAAAACATAAACTCCAACAGAAGGAATCATTCATCATCTTCTTCAGTATCCTCGTCTTCAGCATCATTGTCATCCACTTCCATAGCTGCAGTAGTGGTGTGAGCATTTGGGCTAGCAAAGCTTTCAGCAGTGACTTGCAGCTCAGTAAGTTGGCGTTGGATCAAATCAATTTCTTCATCTATGTTGGTGAACCTGGCCACCATAGTCTCGTGTGTATTGTGCTGCATAGATTTAAGTTCATTAAGACGAAATATAAGCATACGTTCAAATTCGGACAATGGTACTCCCTGATATGTAGGTGGTGCAGAGTAGGGAACCATTTGGTATGCTGCATAATCTGGTTGCTGTGCTGACGATGTTCCTGCAGTGAAAGTTCCTCCATGTCCAGAAGCTGATGCACCAGTCTCATGAGTCCATTCGCCATTCACCTTGGATAGTCCCATCTTACGAAGATAGTAATTGTCAAACATGTGTTTGTGATTGACAATCTTTGTGGTTTCTCCATCAGTGGGAAAACTGAAATAGTCTAGAAATCTGGAGATCAAGATGGCGTACGGAAGCTTGTGATCATTCAACCGTTTGGCCTTAAACATGTGACCTTTAATCACATAAATCCAGTTAACTTTTATGCAATTTTTAAGGCAGTGTATCAGAGCCAAATCCTCCTCCATAAGCTGGGCGTGATTGCTCCCCCTGGGTATGAGCTGCCATGCAAGAAGGAAAGCCAGAAGCCTCTCGTCCCGCTTCATTCTGCCGACATTATACTTGAGGATCATAGCCTCATCACAGTAGCGTAAGCAGTCTTTGTAAACGGCTTCTTTGTTGAAGTTTGGCACTGAACCAGTATTGCCTTTGCTGATTTTAACTCCATCATTTCTTAGACCAGCAACTCTCCTCCATAAGGTATTGTCAATCCGAATTTCCCTGCCTCTTATGTTGGACACAAGTGCATTGTTCTCGACTTTCATGTTAGCATAGAAAAGCTTAACAAGGTCAATGTAGAAATTACCTTCAAGCTCTACAAATTGCTGGAGACCTTGTGCATGGAGAGAGTTTCTCACAAAGACCAAGTTCTCAATTTCCAACCAGCTAAATTTAAGGATCTTAGGTGTGAGAATTTCTTTCATCATCATTCGGTGTTCTACAGATACAACAACTTCATTGTTATCTTCTTCTTCTTCTTCTTCTTCGTCTGACACAGTCTCCTCATTGGGTTCTTCTGCAGGAGGAGAAGGAGGCGGTGGAGGGTTCATTCGTTGAGGGAGTCTGACCCTCACTTTGTACCTTTTTGGAAAACTCCTTTTCGAAGGCTCTGTTGTCTGTTTAGGAATTTCAATGGGATCTGCTTGAGTCCCAGATGTTGAGCCCCTGTTTCCTCTCCCAAATTGAGAAGCTGTTGTACGTGATGATGTTCTGTTCCTCAGCGATCTCTTTAGTCTTTGAAACATATTTCCAATAGGAGCATCTGAATCATCACTAGAACCATGCTCATAGTTCGACATTGCAAATTGTGAATCTGAACTGAAGAGCAATATGCAAGAATACAGAGTATGGAGAAAAACAATTTAAGACTGTAATATGTAAATGTATTTAGACTATATAGGAGGAAACGTATGCATGTTCAACTGTGAATTAATGAACAAAATATTTTGAGCAGATTCAGACTCAACCACAGGTGCTCAGTTTTCAGAAGATGCAGAGAATACTTTGAGAAATGGAAAACCAATTCTGAAAACCAATAAAGCGAATACACATGCATCTATAACTGTTCATGCTTTGAATTATAATGCACAGAACCATTCGTTGTACAGAAATGGCTGGAATTGATTTGATTAATCACAGATTTCTTGGAACTGCAATTGAATTTAATAGTAGTTACAGAGATTAGCTAGCTAGTCAAAGTAATTAATGGGTTTGTTCAACATTAGCAGGTGCAATTAATGAAATAAGCCTGTTATTTCCTGAAAATAAGCAGATTATTTTCGTAACAGTAAAACACTGCTGTCAGTTAAATGAAATAAATCGACTGTTTCATGAAATTAACACACTAAAATCTGCAACAGTAAGTTATAATTGTCAGTTTAATGAAATAAGCAAGCTATTTCATAGAATTAACAAACTAATCAACTCAGCAGAGGAAATTTTAAGAGATATGATTGATGTTCAGGATACCCAATTCATTTCTAAGTTTGAAGAATCTTTCACGACCAAGAGGCTTAGTGAATATATCAGCTAATTGATCATTTGTAGAGATGAATTCAATCCTACAATCCTTCTTTTCTATGTGATCTCTTATAAAATGATGCCTTATTTCAATGTGTTTAGTCCTAGAGTGTTGTATTGGATTCTTAGTTAGGTTGATTGCACTGGTATTATCACACAAGATTGGTATATCAGAAAGATGCAAACTGAAATCACTTAGTTGTTGTTTCAACCACAGAATCTGTGCAGTACAGCTACTAGCAGCAATGTATTCAGCTTCTGCAGTTGAGAGTGCAACACATGCTTGTTTCTTGCTTGTCCACGAAATTAAACAATTTCCAAACAAGTGACATGTTCCACTTAAACAATTTCCAAACAAGTGACATGTTCCACTGGTACTTTTCTCGTCTAATTTGCAACCTGCAAAATCGAATCGATATATCCAACAAGATTTAGCTCATTACCGGTTGAATACCACAAACCCACATTCACGGTTCCTTTGAGGTATTTCAAAATTCGTTTTGCAGCTGTGAGATGTGACTCCTTTGGATTAGCTTGGAATCTTGCACATAGACAAACAGCAAACATGATATCAGGTCTGCTAGCTGTGATGTATAATAAAGATCCAATCAATCCTCTATACATGGTTGCATCTACAGATTTTCCAGATTCATCAATATCAAGATAACAGCTTGATGACATTGGTGTATTGGCTTCTTTACAGCTTTCCATGTTGAACTTTTTCAGCAATTCATTGCAGTACTTAGCTTGACTAATGAAGGTTCCATTTTCCATTTGTTTGACCTGCAATCCTAGGAAGAAATTCAATTCTCCCATCATTGACATTTCAAATTCACCTTGCATAGATTCTGCAAACTCTTGACACAAAGAGGGATTAGATGATCCAAAAATTATGTCATCAACATAAATCTGTACAATCATAAGATCATTGACAACTTTCTTGGTAAAGAGAGTTTTATCCACGACTCCTCTTTTAAAGCCTTGTGACATGAGAAAGGTTGTAAGTCTTTCATACCACTGTCTTGGTGCCTGCTTAAGACCATACAAAGCCTTTTTGAGTTTGTAGACATGGTTAGGAAGCTTAGAGTCAATAAAACCAGGTGGTTGTTCAACATATTCATCCTCATTTATAAAACCATTAAGAAAAGCACTTTTAACATCCATTTGATAGAGTTTAAAGCAATTAAGACATGCGAATGCAAGCAATAACCTAATGGCTTCTAATCTAGCAACTGGTGCATAAGTCTCATCATAGTCAATGCCTTCCTCCTGATTATACCCTTTTGCTACAAGTCTAGCTTTGTTTCTAGTAATAATACCATTTTCATCTAGCTTATTTTTGAAAACCCATTTAGTTCCTATCACATTCATTGCATTGTTCCTAGGTACTAGTTTCCAAACATCATTCCTAACAAACTGATTCAGTTCATCATTCATAGCAATTATCCAATTATGGTCAAGCAAAGCATCATTAATATTCTTTGGTTCTATTTGAGAAACAAATGCCATATGGTTGCAGAATTCATGTAAAGAGTTACGAGTAGTTACTCCCTTTTCAACATTCCCAATGATGTTGTCCAGAGATAGCCCTTTTTGTGTTCTCCAGGATTTCTGTAATGCATTATCTGCTGCAGAGTAGTCGACTGATCCAGGGTTATAGTCGACTTGTTCATCCTGTCTGACAGTTTCAGCAGATTTTTCTGCATGATCTTCATTCTTCTCGGATTTATCAGACTTCTAATCATCAAATCCTGCAAGAGAGTTACCTTTTCTCTCTTTTTGGCATAAGACTTCATCAAAAACAACATGAATAGATTCTTCCACAGTTAGGTTCTTTTTGTTGAAAACACGGTATGCTTTGCTAGTCAAGGAATAACCAAGGAAAATTCCATCATCAGCTTTTTCATCAAATTTACCTAATGATGCTTTTCCATTGTTGAGTATGAAGCACCTGCATCCAAAGACTTTAAAATATGCAATACTAGGTATTTTATCATTCAAAAGCTCATATGGTGTTTTATCTAGTATGGGTCTAAGTAACACTCTATTGAGTACATAACAAGCAGTTGATACAGCATCTGCCCAAAAATATTTTGGTAGCTTTGACTCACTCAACATTGTCCTTGCACATTCCTGGAGAGTCTTGTTCTTCCTTTCAACAACTCCATTTTGCTGTGGAGTTCTAGGTGCAGAAAAATTATGAGATATGCCATATTTAAAACAAAACTTTTCAAAATGCATGTTCTGAAACTCAGTTCCATGATCACTTCTTAAAGAAACAATTTTAAGATCCTTTTCATTTGAAATGATCTTAGCAAATCTTTTGAAAGCATGGAAAGTTTCATCTTTTGAAGAAAGAAAAAGTGTCCAGCTATACCTTGAGAAATCATCAACAATAACAAGAACATAAGAGTTGTTTCCAATACTTACAGTTCTTGAAGGGCCAAACAAATCAAGATGCAAAAGTTCAAGTGGTCTTCTTGTTGAAATGACATTCTTTGACTCAAATGAGCTTTTGGACTGCTTTCCTTTTTGGCAAAATTCACATACCTTGTCCTTCACAAATTTCACATTTGGAAGGCCTCTCACAAGACTTTTGCAGCTTATTTTGTTCAGCAACTGCATGTTGACATGACCACACCTTCTATGCCATAACCAACTATCATCTTCTTTGGTTAATAGGAAGATGTTCTTGAGATTTGAGGAGTTAAAATCCAGCATGTAAACATTGTTTACTCTTCTCCCAATGTGCACAACATTTGCAGTTTTACAGTTGAATATGACACAAAATTTTGCATCAAAAGTGACTTTCATACCTTTGTCACATAGTTGACTTATGCTTAGCAAATTGTGTTTTAGTCTTTCAACAAAAAGTACATCCTTAATCTGTGAGGAAGAACGAGTTGCCAATATCTCCAGATCCCTTGATTTTGCCCTTTCTATTGTCCCCAAAAGTGACAGCACCAGCTTCACATGCCTTGAAGTTCATCAACTTTGATTTATCACCTGTCATATGTTTGGAGCATCCACTATCTAGGTACCATAAAGTTCTTTTTGCTCCATGACAGATCTGCAAAACAAAGTTTAATTTACAAATTTAGGTCCCCAAACCATTTAGGTCCTTTCAAGTTAGGAACAACATATGATTTGGGTTTCCAATAGAATTCACCTCTTGAAATCCCAAAATTCTTGACATAGCAAAATCTAGATATATGACCATGTTTCATGCAAT
This sequence comes from Lablab purpureus, assembly GCA_030347555.1. Lineage (NCBI taxonomy): Eukaryota > Viridiplantae > Streptophyta > Magnoliopsida > Fabales > Fabaceae > Lablab > Lablab purpureus. The sequence goes on along the minus strand of CM059256.1, from coordinate 27,366,654 downwards.
AAGAACATGTTTTAAATCTATTAGTGGGATAGGATTTGAACTTTGCAGCATGATAACGTTTTCCATAACCAAGGCCATTTCCATTTGAAAAACCAATTTGAGAATGTAGAAGTTGATTAAGTGTATTATGACCAATTTGAAACTTTGCCAATGTTTTAATCAAATAACCAACTTTATTTTGAAGGTTAATACAGTTTTCACACTTTGCAGATTCAATTTTATCATTCTCAGATTTATCATACTCGATCTGGTTTTTTAGTTGCAGGACATTGTCTTTTAGTTGACTATTATCATCTTTCAGTCTGCTATTCTGATATTCCAGTTCCAGTACCTTATTTTCTAGCCAGTTATTCAGACCTTTTAGCCAATTATTCTGATAGTCCAGTTTCTTTGCTTCATTATGCAATTCTCTAAATGCATCAAACAAGGTATCATAATTCTCACTCATATCATAATCACACGAACTTACTTGTGTTGGAAAAAATGGCTGAGTTTAAGAGGGGGGGTGAATTAAACTTTCAAAGATTTTCGAAACCCAATACCCAAATATGAAAAACCAGATTCGGATTGAAGATTAAAACCAGTTTTAATAGGTTCTTGAAATGCTTTTAATCAATTGATCATATATCTAATTCAATTACAATTTAGAATTCAATTGCCGAATGTAAAAGATCAAGGGAAGAAGAACAACACAACAGATTTATACTGGTTCACCTTTCAACAAAGGCTACATCCAGTTTCCTAACCACACAAATTCAATCAATTCACTAAAAACCAGTTTTTACATGAACACTACATGCAAAACGAAAAACAGAAAGCTGCACCTAGTCTTGAACCCCACAAGACTTCTAAACACCTGTAAAACCCTATTACAAGAACGCTTAATCACCCTGATTAAGAGACAAACACGCGACTAACAAACACACAAAGAATTGGATTGAATTCACCTGGAAATTCGATGCGAGAAGCGAAAGCAGAGCAAGAGCTATGAACAAAAAGCAGAGCATGCAAATCTTGATTCAATTCGCAATCAATTGGATCTTGGACTTCTTGGTGTAATTCGCAAATTGATTTAGAGTGTAAGAGAAACGTTCTTGCTCAGTGGGTTCTTCTAAAAATGATTCGTCACTTAGTTCTTTGAATTTCAAGTAATATATAGAAAGCTGTTAAAGCGATTCGACGAGAATAGTCGGTTGAAATCGCATTTTAACCGGTTGTTTTCATTAAAACCAATTTTCCAGTGAGCACCCTTTTACGGAACTTGAAATCGGTCGGTTGAAAACCCGTTTTAACTAGCTATTCCAGAAATCTGAATTCTCGAACAAAGCTACCAGGATTTTAAGCTGGTTTAAATTTCAAAACGATCAGCTGAAATTTCCCAAATACAAAGCTTTGAAAAACGAAGAACAGTTTAACTAGTTGAAATCAGATTTTTAACCAGTTAAAAAATTAGTTAAACCTTTGAAATCATTTTAAACCTTTTTAAAACATTTCAAAACATTTTAAACCCCAAGATTAAGTCCAAGATTAATTGAAATGCATCTTACCACACAACCTAAGACTCTCTAATCCTAAGACACAATCTCCATTCTTCAAGCACCATCATCTTCATCATCAAAGGTGGTTGGAGACATCAAATCCACTTGAAACCAAGTCTTCAAGTCCAACAAACTCCCCCTATTTGATGATGACAACCACTTGATGCATTCATTGTCTTTGAAGAATGTAGGAGTCCTGCACAAAACAAAAAATTCAAAAAATACAGCAAATACAGCAGCAGAAATATCATTACAGTGTGGTAGATACAAATATAGTAGAAACAGAGCAGCAGCATCAGCAGTGGCAGATTTAGATTCTCCCCCTTTCACCAGATTCTCCCCCTTTCATTTGCACTTGCTGTTCATGTGCCTTCAAATGCATTCAACAATTTCTCCCCCTTTGGAATCATCAAATAGCACAAGGGAATAGAAATAAAATAACATATGCAGCAAATTAAAAATTGTTCAAGATACATGGGAATTTAACCCAATTAAAAACAGCATTAGCAATACAAACTAACAGAAATTAAAAGGCACAAGAAATACACGGGAAACAACAACAGCAGGAGAGACAACATGGCAAAAACAGCAGCAGAGATCAGTTATCATCCTCTCCACCATCATCACCAGGAGCAGCATAATAACCCATATTTATTTGTGTAAGTTGAGCATGTAAATCTTCAATGCTTTGATCAATGCGCCCAAACCTATTCATGCAGTAGTTGTGATGATATTGTTGATGAGATTGGATGGAATCAAATCTTTGTAACACTGTTTGTTCAAACAATGAAAGTGGAGGTCCACGGTCAACTGGAGGAACATAAGGTACAATATCTCCCATCATGGAGTAGCCTTCTGCACCAGGTTCAGAATCTCCAGCTTCATCAGTTGCAGCTCCAGCACTAGCAGAAGTTCCAGCAGTGTTTGTCCCTGCATTGACAGCTTCCTGTCCAGCAGTCCATGCTCCATTGCTTTTGGTGAAGCCAAACTTAAAGAGAAAGCCATTGTCCAGCTGATGGGTTCGCCCTATGCTGATTTTTCTGTTCACCTTTATTGTCCACACCAAAATACTCAAGGAATTTGGAAATTATCACGACATATGGAAGACGATAATCGAGGCAACCTTTTGGACTTCATCATGTGATCTTTGATGATATGAGTCCGAGTTAATTCTCACAGATTTCATCAAACAAAAAATTAGAAGAAGATCACCTTCATTCAATGTAGCATGATTGCTTCCCTTGGAGTGATCATCCATGTGATGATAAATGTAAGCACCCTTGCTGTCAAAGTCAGTCCACCCACCTGAAATCCACGAACAGATCCTTGAGGGTTCCTCAAACACTCTCTGTACGTTTGCACCTTGTTAAAGTCTTCCAAGGAACCACACAAACCCCTGCTAACCACAATGCCATCAGTTTTGAAGCCCCTACTCTTTCTCCAAACAGAGTTGTTTATGATCATTTCCTTTCCTTTCACTTTTGAAGTTAAAACAGACCCATCATGTTTGAGATTTGTGTAAAATACTTTCACCAAGTCTGGGTATATGAACCCATTTAATTCCAGAAATTTTTGCAGATCCCGATATTGAATCATGGCTATAATGTCGACCAAACCTTCATCTTCCGACCACTTGAAACCGAGCACTTTCGGTGAGTTTACGACCTTTCTACGGATATGGGATTGAAACTTTTCAATCCTCTCTTCATCACCATCGAACCAAGCTTCTATAGACCCATGTCTATAAGTATAAGTTGCTGGAATTTCAGGTTCTTTGTGTTTGGATGATCCAGCAGTTTTAGATTTCTTCCTTGGGTTGCTTGAAGAGGCCATTGCAGAAAACAGAAAGTGTAGAGAAACAGTGTATAGAGAATGTATTATGCAGATTTTACACGGGCAGGGTGAATAACAGTGAAGCAATGCACAAGCACATGTATTTAACATTTCGATTTTCGGGTTTTATCAAATCAATGCTTTATTCGATCAAAGAGGAATCAAATGCATTCGGTTGGAATATATTGGACGAGAGATATGTAGCGAGCACAAATTTGACCAAAGAATTCGGTTGGTTGAATGCAGCACGTATTTGGAGAGAGAAACCAGCTAAAAAGTAAAGCAAAGCCACTACAAGACAAAATAGGAGTCAAGATTCTTTTAACCAGCTTTATCTATCATGTTTAAATGCACAATTCTCAATTAATCAACTTAAATGCACCAATTAAATGTTAATCAATGCAGTTTAACAGTAAATTTGTTCAAATTTTAAACTTTGCATGGTGACAGGCAATTTCGATCGATTGATTTGTGAGAAATAGTCGATTAAAGCAGAATCCCGATCATCGATTTAATGCGAGATAAATGATTTTAATCGACTAAATCGACAGATTAACTGGCTAAAGCAGAGACGGATATTACTCGCACATCCATTGCAGACCCCAAATTAGGCAAAACAACCGATTAAAAGCTCGAAACAACTAACTAAAATCCTGAATAACATTGCAGATTTCACTTATAACATCCAATATGCAAATCTAACTGTAATTAATCAAGAATTATGCAGATTTAAACATTCAAACACAAAAAAAACAGCATGATTAACAGCAGAAATGAATCACATACACGAATTACATCACATTTGAAACATCAAGAATACCCAACTCATTTCTTAATTGGAAAAACCTATCTTTTGGGAGTGGTTTGGTAAATATATCGACAAGTTGGTTATTAGAGTCAACAAATTCAATTATGCAATCCCCTTTTGAACATGATCCCTAATGAAATGGTGCCTTATTTCTATATGTTTCGTTCTAGAGTGCAAAATAGGATTCTTTGTTAAGTTGATAGCACTTGTATTGTCACACCTAATAGGAATGTGATCTAGTTTCAAACCATAATCAAAAAGTCATTGTTTTAACCAAAGAGTTTGAGCACAACGACTCCAGCTGCAACATACTCGGCTTCAGCGATGAGACAAAGCCACACTAGCTTGCTTTTTGCTATGCCATGATACTAGACTACTTCCTAGTAGATGACAAGTTCCACTAGTGCTTTTTCTATCAAGTTTACATCCAGCAAAGTCTGCATCCGAATAGCCCACTAGATTAAAAGAACCACCTTTAGGATACCACAAACCAACATTAATAGTTCCTTTTAGATATTTCAAGATTCTTTTGGCAATTGCAAAATGTGATTCTTTAGGATTAGATTGAAACCTAGCACACATGCCTACACTAAACATTATATCTGGCCTACTAGCAGTTAGATATAATAGTGAACCTATCAAACCTCTATACTTAGTGGAATCAAAAGGTTTACCACTTTCATCCGCATCAAGATAGCTGCTTGGTAGCCATGGGTGTGCTTGATTCTTTGCAGTTGTCCATCTCATATTTCTTTAACTGACTCTTTGCAATATTTTGACTGATTGAGGAATGTTCCATGATCTAATTGCTTGACTTGTAAGCCTAAGAAGAAGTTTAGATCACCCATCATTGACATCTCAAACTCCCCCTGCATAGCTGCAACAAATTCTTCACAAAGCTTCTCATTAGTGGATCCAAAGATTATATCATCCACATAAACCTGCACCAGTATAATGTTGTCCAAAGACTTTCTAATGAACAAAGTTTTATAAACTTGGCCCCTTTCAAAGTTTTGAGAGATAAGAAAGTTACTTAACCTTTCATACCATTGTCTTGGAGCTTGCTTGAGTCCATAAAGAGCCTTCTTGAGCTTATATACATGGTTAGGAAATTTGTGATCCACAAATCCAGATGGTTGTGAAACATAAATTTCTTCATTTATATATCCATTCAAAAATGCACTTTTCACATCCATTTGATGCAGTTTGAATCCAATCATGCATGAGAAAGCAAGTAATAACCTAACAGCTTCTAACCTAGCAACGGGAGCATATGTTTCCTCATAATCTATTCCTTCCTCTTGGTTATACCCTTTAGCTACAAGCCTAGCCTTGTTTCTAGTTATTACTCCTTGATCATTCATTTTATTTTTAAACACCCACTTTGTGCCAATTATATTCATGTTAGGTGTGCAAGGGACTAGTTCCCAAACCTCATTCCTTTTAAATTGGTTCAGTTCATCTTCATTGCCAAAATCCAGTTTTCATCCAATAAAGCATCATCAACACATTTAGGCTCAACTTGGGAAACAAATGCAGCAGTTAAACATGTATCATGCATAGACCTTCTTGTAGAAACACCTCTTTGAACATCTCCTATCACATTTCCAATGGATAGATTGCGAGGCACCCTCCATTCTTTAGGTAGATCATTTTCTGCAGAATTTAATTCTAGTGCCGGGATTTCGATCGGTTCTTTCCGATTTTCACCAGCTAAAATACCACCTGCAGCGGCTTTATCGGTTTCTACATGTCCAGTTGATACACCTTCAATTAAGTTCTCTTCACCTGCACCTGCACCACTCACTACACCTTCATTTTGCACATTAGTCTCATAAAAAACAACATGTATTGATTCCTCAATGATAGCTAATCTCTTGTTGAAGATCCTATATGCTTTGCTATGTAAAGAATAGCCTAAAAACAATGCATCATCAGCTTTAGCATCAAATTTGCCAAGTTTTTCTTTGCCATTATTTAAAACAAAACACTTGTAGCCAAACACTCTAAGATGTGCTATGTTGGGTTTTCTCCCTTTGTACAATTCATAAGGGGTTTTCTTCAAAATAGGTCTTATCAAAACCCTATTTATTATGTAACATGCAGTATTTACTGCATCTGCCCAAAAATATTTAGGAATGTTTGATTCATTAAGCATTGTCCTTGCTAATTCCTCAAGTGATCTATTTTTCCTCTCAACAACACCATTTTGTTGAGGAGTCCTAGGTGCTGAAAAGTTATGCTTAATCCCATATTTTTCACAAAAATGATTGAACTTTTCATTTTCAAATTCTTCTCCATGATCACTTCTAAGAGCACTTATGTTGCAGTTGTTTTCATTTTGTAAAACCTTGGCAAGTTTCTTAAAAGCTTGAAATGCATCATTTTTATTTTTCAGAAATAAAGTCCAAGTAAACCTAGAATAGTCATCAACAATAACCAAAGAAGAATACTTACCACCAATACTCATTGTTCTAGATGGACCAAACAAATCCAAATGCAGCAATTCCAAAGGTTTTGTTGTAGACACATAATTTTTCAGATTAAAAGAAACTTTGGTTTGTTTACCCTTTTGGCATGCATGACAGATTTTATCTTTCTCAAATTTCAGTTTAGGTAACCCTAAAACAAGTTCTTTTGAAAACAGTTTTTCCAAATGGTTCATGTTAATATGTGCAGCTCTCCTATGCCAAAGCCATGAACTATCTTCCTTAGACATGAGACATGTAAAATTAGTTGAACACATATGATCAAGATCAAGCATATAAATGTTCTCAATTCTCTTGCCTAACATGCAGATTTTATCAGAATTTTTCTCAATGATCTTGCAATGATTTGATTCAAAAATGATTCTAAAACCTTTATCACATAGCTGGCTAATACTAAGAAGATTATGCTTCAAACCTTCAACATATAACACGTTTTCAATGAGGATTGAAGAAATGTTACCAACATCACCACTTCCAAGGATTTTCCCTTTATTATTATCTCCATATGTGACAAAACCTCCATTTTTCAAGGTGAGTTTGACAAACTTCCTTTTGTCACCACACATGTGCCTTGAACAGCCACTGTCTAGATACCATAATGATTCCTTGGCCTTCAAGAACACACTACTTGCTGTATCACAATCAGCCATAAGGCAAAGATTGGCCCTTTCATCATCACTTGAAGAATCACTAGAGGAGATATCATTCTCATCCCATGCTATGTAAGCCTTCTTGGTTTTGAATGATTTTTCATGCTTCTTTTCTCCATTCCTCTCTTTGTTTTGTGAGTATGGACATTCAGCCTTAATATGTCCCTGTTTTCCACAACCAAAACAGGTAAAGTTAGAAGAAGCTAAATCAGATTTTTTATTATACCTCTTGTTCTTGTAATCTTTGTTCTTGTATTTCAAGAACTTGTTGAACTTTCTAACTAAGAGGTTCAGATTTTCTGCATCACTTCCTCCATGTCCTTCATCCTCACTATTCTCCTCTTTGTGAACCAAAGTCTTCAAGGCCAGCCCTTTCTTTTTCTTGTCATTGTCTTCTTGTTCAGCAAGTCTATTCAACTCAAGCTCATGTTCCCTTAGCTTTCCAAAAGTGCAGCAACACTCATTGTTGACAAGTCCTTGGATTCAGAAATTGCTCGTTACTTTGGGTTGCCAACTTCGATCCAAACATTTCAGCACTTTGATGTTCAACTCCTCTTTCTCAAACACTTTTCCAAGGCCGATCAGATGGTTTATAATGTGTGTAAACCTCTTTGCACATCTGAAACAGTTTCTCCTGGAAGCATTCTCGAACATCTCATACTCTTGGATTAAAGTATGCTTTCTAGCTCTTTCAACATCATCTGTTCCTTCATGAGTAACCTCCAACACTTCCCACATTTCTTTAGCATTGGAACACTCGTGAAACACGAAAGAATTCATCAAGATTAAGTGCAGATGTAATGATGTTCTTTGCTTTACAATCATATTGCACTTTCTTTTGTTCATCAGCATTTAAACTTTCCCATGGTTTCTTTTCTTTAGGGATATACGGTCCATTGACTATAGCATTCCAAATCCCTATATCAATTGATTCAATGAAAATCTTCATTCTCACTTTCCAAAATGGATAGTTTATCCCGGAAAACATAGGTGGCTCTGTTTATAGAAGCACCCTCGCAAAAGGCAATTTTCCTTCGACCATGTTTGAAATTTTTCGGAAAACTTGAATATTTTTCAAGAACCAGCTCTTGATACCAATTGTTGGAATAAATGGCTTAGTTTAAGAGGGGAGGTGAATTAAACTTTCAAAGATTTTCGAAACCCAATGCCCAAATATGAAAAACCAGATTCGGATTGAAGATTAAAACCAGTTTTAATAGGTTCTTGAAATGCTTTTAATCAATTGATCATATATCCAATTCAATTACAATTTAGAATTCAATTGCCGAATGTAAAAGATCAAGGGAAGAAGAACAACACAACAGATTTATACTTGGTTCACCTTTCAACAAAGGCTACATCCAGTTTCCTAACCACACAAATTCAATCAATTCACTAAAAACCAGTTTTTACATGAACACTACATGCAAAACGAAAAACAGAAAGCTGCACCTAGTCTTGAACCCTACAAGACTTCTAAACACCTGTAAAACCCTATTACAAGAACGCTTAATCACCCTGATTAAGAGACAAACACGCAGCTAACAAACACACAAAGAATTGGATTGAATTCACCTGGAAATTCGAGTCGTGAAACAAAAGCAGAGCAAGAGCTATGAACAAAAAACAGAGCATGCAAATCTTGATTCAATTCGCAATCAATTGGATCTTGGACTTCTTGGTGTGATTCGCAAATTGATTTAGAGTGTAAGAGAAACGTTCTTGCTCAGTGGGTTCTTCTAAAAATGATTCGTCACTTAGTCTTTGAATTTCAAGTTATATATAAAAAAGTGTTAAAACTGATTCTGACGAGAATAGTCGGTTGAAATCGCATTTTAACCGGTTGTTTTCATTAACACCAATTTTCCGGTGAGCACCCTTTTACTGGAACTTGAAATCGGTCGATTGAAAACCCGTTTTAACTAGCTATTCCGAAATCTGAATTCTCGAACAAAGCTACCAGGATTTTAAGCTGGTTTAAATTTCAAAACAATCAGCTGAAATTTCCCAAATACAAAGCTTTGAAAAACGAAGAACAGTTTAACTAGTTGAAATCAGATTTTTAACCAGTTAAAAAATTAGTTAAACCTTTGAAATCATTTTAAACCTTTTTAAAACATTTCAAAACATTTTAAACCCCAAGATTAAGTCCAAGATTAATTGAAATGCATCTTACCACACAACCTAAGACTCTCTAATCCTAAGACACAATCTCCATTCTTCAAGCACCATCATCTTCATCATCAAAGGTGGTTGGAGACATCAAATCCACTTGAAACCAAGTCTTCAAGTCCAACAACTTGGCTAGCTAATTCTTCATTGGCTACAAGGCACAGATTAGCTTGATTTCCAGATTTAGAATATGAACTTGATGATTTGCTGGAATCACTGTCATCCCAGGCCATATAAGCTTTCTTGCCTTTCTTGAAGTACTGATTTTGTTTGTCTTTATCCTTTCTTTCATTCTTTTCAAGACTTCTATCTTTTCTTTGATTCAAAAGAGGACAATCTACCTTAACATGTCCTAGCTGTCCACAATTAAAACAAGAAAAGTTAGAGGAATTAAAATCAGGTTTTCGGGTATACCTCCTCTGTTTTTCCTGAAATCTGTCCTTTGAATTGTCTTTCCCTCTTTAGAAATTTACCAAACTTCTTAACAAGCATAGCAAACTCAGTACTCTCGTCTTCTTTCTCTTCATCGCTCTTGACGAATTCCTTTGCTCTCAGTGCAAGATTCTTGCTTTGTTTTTCTGAACTTTCAATTTGATCCAGCCTACTCAACTCCAATTCGTGTTCTCTGAGTTTCCCGAACAAGGTTGCAGTGCTCATGACTGTCAAATCCTTTGTTTCAAGGATAGCTGTAACTTTTGGCTGCCAACTCCTACTCAAGCATTTAAGGACCTTTATATTGAGTTCTTCATCCTCGAATTTCTTCCCTAATCTAAGCAAATGATTCACTATGTGCGTGAATCGCTTCTGCACGTCTTGAATTGTCTCACCAGGTTGCATTCGAAACATCTCATACTCTTGTATGAGAGTGTGTTTTCTTGCCCTTTTCACTTCAGTTGTACCTTCGTGTGTGACTTGAAGGATGTCCTACATTTCTTTGGCTGTGGTGCATTGTGAAACCCTGAAAAATTCATCAAGGTTAAGAGCAGAAGTTAAAATATTCTTTGCCTTACTATCGAATTGCGCTTTCTTATTCTCTGTGTCAGTCCACTGCTCCCATGGTTTTTCAACCAGCTGTCCATCTTCACCTTTCACAGTAGGGATATATGGGCCATTAACCACCGCATCCCACACACCTCTGTCAACAGACTCGAAAAAGATCTTCATTCTGGCCTTCCAGAATGGATAATTTGCACCTACGAAGAGAGGGTGTTTGTTGGTAGAAGCACATTCAGCAAAGGGAAGTTTGTCTCCCATCTTGATTTAATCTTGAGTACCTTACAAGAACCTGCTCTAGATACCAATTGTTAGCAGCGGAATAATATCAAGAAGGGGGGGTTGAATTGATATGCGAATTTTATGAAAACTTTTTCGTAACAGAAAATTTACTGGTTCAATTTACAGAAAATTAGTCGACTGATAATCGCGAAAAAGTAGGTTAGTTCTTACTGCACAATATAACAGATAATGAAGGAAGAGAGAATATGACACCAAGGTTTATATTGGTTCGTTCTTTATGCAAGAACTACATCCAGTTGATGATCCGCAACTCCGCAGATCCTAATCACTATCAAAAATTGTATTCTTTACACAAAATCCTTTCTTGAACACTACAAGAAAACTAAAGAACCTATTATGAACACTATAGAATAGAACACCACCCACTGAATCACACTCAGTCTCTGTGATCACCCCAATCACAGTCACAGGGTTCTAAAACCCACCTACGAATCTCTAACCCGAGATCAAAGAATACAAAATACAGTGAAAGAAAGAAAATCTTGACAGTATACAGTAAAAACGAAAACTCTTGTAGAAATCTTCTTGCTCTTGAATGTTGTAGCTCTTGAGAGTTTTCTCTTGAATTCTTTCGCAAGTTGATGTGTCCACGAATGTTGTATTTATAGGACAACTGATATGCAATGGGTCTTCTCCTTTTGAAAGTCCTAAGACTGCGTTCTGTGCGTTTACTGCATAAGGTTGGTGTCAAGAACAGAATAGTCGACTGAAGACTCAGACCAGTGTGTTATTTTCATTAAACCTGTATACCTGGTACATTTAATGAAAATAGTCAACTAGAGAAGTAGAATTAGTAGACTAACTGATGAACAACAACAACAACAGATTATTATTATTCAATTGATTAATCTTCTACAGGTAATCTATCATCTCAAACAAATCTAAATCATTCCACAAACATTAACCACGCATCTAGCACAGTATAAAACACAATTAACAAATTTTAACAAACATCATCAAATCACAAATCATCAACATCATGTCCCCACATAATTAACACTTTTGATAACCACAACATCACTTCTAGAATTGAATTGTTGAGAGTTAAAAGCCATCTTTTATATCAAGTGTCTAGCTTCTCCAAGGGTCACGTCACCCAATGCACCACCACTAGGAGCATCAATCATGTTCCTCTCCATGTTATTCAAACCCTCATAAAATATTGGAGAAGGAGTTGTTTAGAAATCTGGTAATAAGGGCAGCTAGCACACAATCTTTTGAATCTCTCCCAATAATCATATAAGCTCTCTCCAACAAGTTGCCTAATTCCAGAAATATCCTTTCGGATGGCAGTGGTCCTGGATGCAGGGAAAAATTTCTCTAGGAACATCTTCAAGTCGTCCCAGCTAGTAATGGATCTAGGAACCAAGTAATAAAGCCAGTCTTTAGCAACACCTTCAAGTGAATGAGGGAAGGCCTTCAAATAGATGTGGTCTGCTTCAACATTATGTGGCTTCATGGTGGAAAAGAGAATGTGGAATTCCTTCAGATGCTTGTGAGTATCCTCACCTGCAATACCATGAAACTTGGGCAACAAGTGTATGAGTCCAGTCTTAAGCACTAAAGGTACCTCCTCGATAGGATATTGGATGCGCAAACTCTCATAAGTAAAATCAGGTGCAGCCAACTCCCAAAGAGTCCTCTCACATGGAGGAGGAGGTGGAAGAGGCTGAGCCACATTTGGAGTGTAACAATCAGGCATAGAATGCTCAGAATCCGAATGCACGAAATCTTCTACTCTAATAGTATAAAAATGATCAGTATCCAAGGAACCCCCAAATTCGAACCCTTGCTCCCTTAGCCCTTGACTGGGGGCCTTGTTCCGGTACACCCAATAGTCTCATATCGCTTAGGAGTCGAGGCCAAAGGCAGTTTATATACTCGTTCCTCGCTTAACCCCCTAAGGCGCCTTTTAAGGAAAAAACTGTGATGAAGCTCCGAACTCCAAAGCGAACAATACATCGAATGCGATAATTGACCCTAACGATGCTACCTTAGCGGACTTGAGGTCAGAACAAAAAGCAAACAAAAATTAGATAAATAATTTCGAATTAATAAAAATTTGAATTACTAGCCCAATAAAGTCCAAATAATAAAAATGTGCCAATAATGGATAATTGTACACAAAACAATAAATAAGATAAGTACAAAAGGGTAAGAAAACATGGATAAATAATGATTCATCAGACTTTATTTTTCTTTGAATATTCTTTAGAATCTTATGTCTTTATTTTTCTTTTAATCTCCTCTCCTAAATTTGAAGTCTTCCTCTTGTCAATCTTCCTTCAAATTTCTTCTTAATTTCTTTTTCTCCCTCCTTTGTGGGACTCCGTCTTACATATCTTTTGGAAAATCATCCTGAAATCTTCCCTTTTATTTCTTTTTGTTATTTTCATTGTCATGTTTCATGTATTTATTCTTGAAGTTCCTTTTCTCTATCTTCAACAAATACTTCTTCATCCAAGATCATATCATACCTCCTAACATAGCCTCTACAGCTGCAACCGCTCCTAAGCCTTTGACGGAAATTCCTAGAAGCACCATGATTAAGTTGACAATGGTAGGGGATACTACAGGATGTGAGCATTTGGGAAAGGGTGGCCCAGTACCACATAGCCATTGGGTGGGAATTTCTCCTGGAGATCACTAAGCCCACTCTACCTATAGCTACAAGGGAATTCTTGGCGTCGTGCTCCTTTAGTTACATCTAGGTGGAGGAAGGAATAACCATGCCAATGCTGACATTCTAGATGAATGGCTGGTACCAGAACCTTTCATTGGATCAACTCAATGTGAAAGCTAACTTTATGGGATAGTAGGACATGAATCACCCCAACTACTAGCACATGCACACCACTGACCCACAACTTCTCCAATACCTACATGTGGCATGCTCTCATGGGGTAGGATGTCTTACCTAGGACGACAAAGACATCCCAGTTGAGAGACAAGGCCCTCACCATCATCCATTGGCTGATGGCCCACTCCATCCATGGGAGGAAGATGAGCATGAGGTGTAACCCTGGAAGCTTCCTCTTATAGCATGTGATGAACCCGGGGAGCTGGGAAGGAACAAGGCACAAATAGGATTGAGTTTCTTTGATTTGATGAATTTCTTCTTACTTTGTATCTTGACTTTTTTAGCAATACATATTGTTAATCCAAAAAGAATAAAGTGTTTTGATGATGAATCTACAGAAGAATATATGGAATCTTGAAGTCTTTATGAAGTTGAAGATTTATATTTATGTATATATTCTCTTATAATAGTAGAAAATGCAGTAAAGAACCCTAGCAAAGCACAATGCTCATTCTAAGTTTTTAAAACAAGCTTTAATCTTCGTAAAAAGTAATTAACATTGTAATCATTGATTATCCTTAGTCATAATTGATTATCAAAGCTTTGAAAAGTTTTTAAAAACATGTTCTTTCTAGAATAATCTATTTTTCCGAGCAATAATCGATTATCATAAGTATAATGATTGATTATTTAGTATGATAATCTATTATCACGTGCTGTTTTTCCAGAGTTCAAATTTCTCTTTGGGATAATCGATTATCCCTTAAAATAATCGATTATTCTAGTCGTTTTTGCAAAAACCTTTAGTATTCTTCTGAAAATTAGGCACTCTTGTGTCTATAAATAAAGTAGGGTTTGAACTCTTTAAAATATATAGAACATAATTGTTTGTGCTCTATTTTAAGCTTGTTAAAAGCCTAGTCTACCTTCTCTAAAAGTGTTACTTGAGAAAGTTGTGATGCTACTAGGATTGAGCTTGCTTCATCCTTTACTGTGATTGTTAAAGCAGATGTTTCATTCCTTATGGCATTCGAGGAAGGTGTTGTTCATCCTTTGTTCTTCACAAAGGAGGTGTTTTGTCAATCTTTCCTACTATCTTATTCTTTCCGCTGCTCTGTAAGTTGTACATTTATTTTTAAGATAGTTAGTTGTTGTCACTCTCTTTTCAGGTGATCTAATCACTGCACGTAGGATCTTTTTGATCTGAACTAGTATAAATACTCTGTGTGATTTTCTCTATCCTTATTCTCTTTACATTAAGTCTATTTTCTGCTTTTATATATTTGGTACTCTAATTTACTTAAAGAAAAACTTAAAGTTACATTGGGGATTTTGCTAAATTCTATTTTAACCAGATTAAATTCTAAAAAGGTTTCATTTTATATTAAGAAATCAATTCACCCCCCTCTTGGTTGTTTTACCTACCCTATTATTCTAACAATTGGTATCACGCTGGTTTTTTTATTGGTATTTCAAAACAGATCAGTAATGGCAGGTCAAAACCAAACTTTTACTTAAGGTGCTTCCATCAACAGACCTCCACTCTTTGCTGGAGAAAACTACCCATTCTGGAAAGTCAGAATGCAAATATTTTTGGAGTCTGTTGATCATGGAGTTTGGGATGTTGCTACAAATGG
Source organism: Lablab purpureus (assembly GCA_030347555.1). NCBI lineage: Eukaryota > Viridiplantae > Streptophyta > Magnoliopsida > Fabales > Fabaceae > Lablab > Lablab purpureus. The sequence goes on along the minus strand of CM059256.1, from coordinate 27,351,431 downwards.
TCCTTTTATTCCTCTGATTGGTCAAGAACCAAAGGAATTCTCTGCTTGGACTGTAGAAGAAAACAGACAGGCTTAATATGATGTAAGAGCTAGAAATATAATTTCCTCTGCTTTAACCTTAGATGAATTTTACAGGATATCAATTTGCAAAAGTGCAAAAGAAATGTGACACGTGAAGGAACTAATGATGTGAAAAGGGCCAGGAAGAACACTCTCATCCAAGAGTATGAGATGTTTAGAATGCAACAAGTAGAAAATATTTATAATGTGCAGAAACATTTTACGCAAATTGTAAATCATCTCGTCGATCTCGGTAAGTCTTTTGATACTGATGAATTAAATATAAAAATTCTAAAATCATTAAACAGGATGTGGCAACCTAAAGTCACAACAACCATGGAGTCACAAAATCTGGAAAATATGTCCATGGTTGCACTATTCGCTAAGTTAAGAGAACACGAGCATGAGCTAGGAAGGCTAAATGACGAAGAAGAAGAAAGACAAAAGAAAACTATTGCTTTTAAGACTATTGTTTCTAAAAGCAAGGGTCATGAAGAAGAAGACGACTTTATGTAAACATGAATCTACTCATGAAAAAATTCAATAAATTCATGAAGAGCAAAAATCAGAGTCATCAAAGAAAACACAAGAAAGATGACCAAGGTTTTGTTTCAAATTATAAATGTTATGGGTGTGGAAAATTGGGGCATGTTAAATCTAATTACCCTAACCCAAAGAAAGAAACAGGATGAAAAGAAAAAAAATTGAAGAAAAAGAAGGCCTATATTGCTTGGGAAGAAAATGATACAAGCTCCTCAACCAGTTCAAGTAGTGGTGAGGAAGGAGCCAACATCTGTTTAATGGCTGATGATGCTTCTACAAGTAGCAAGGTTAGTGTTTACAGTATTGATCTTGAATATGATGATAGTGCTTTTCAAGATTTATTTGTAGAATCACAAAAGCTTACCGCTTTACATACTAAATTAAAAATTGAGTATAAAGCCCTTAAGGATAAGTTAGAAAAATATGAAGAAGAAAATATTTTGAAAAATAAATTAGCAAGTTTAGAAAAACAAGAAATAGTTGATTACTCAAAAAGTAAAGCTTGTGAAAATTTAAAATTAAAAATTCTGAAAATATTTCTTCTAAAAATAAAAATAAAAATAGTAGCTCTCTGAAAAATAATAAAATTGAAAAAAATAAACAATATGTGAAATAGAGTCTCCCTAAAAAGAATAAGTCTTTCAAAAATAAAAAAAATCAAAAGAAAAATATTATTAGAGGAGAAACAATTTCTAAACCAATAGCTATTACTTGTTTCTATTGTTTGAAAACAGGTCACTCTTCAAATAAGTGTAGAATTAAAAACTTTGGAGTACCTAAAGGAAAATATGTATGGGTTCCTAAAAAGGACTGATTTTGTTCTCTAACTCCCAAGGACCTAAACAAGTTTTTTAGGGACCTAAGTTTCTTTGTCTTGTTTTTTAGGTTATCTCAAAATCCAAAAAATCTTTTTAGTATCTTTACAGTGGTTGTTCAAGACACATGACAGGGGACAAAAGAAAGGAGGAAGGATTCGTAACTTATGGAGATAACAATGAGGGAAAAATTCTTAAAGTGAGAGACTTTAGAGGAGACGAAACCATAAATATTAAAGACGTGCTTCTTATGGATGGCCTTAAGCACAATCTCCTGAGCATAAGTCAACTTTGTGACAAAAGATTAAGAGTAGTATTCGAAAGTGATTTCTGCACAATACATCACAAAGACTCAAATGAAGTTTCTCTTATTGGTAAGAGACATAACAATATTTATCTTATTGATATTGATCAGGCATCTTCAAACAATATAACATGCTTAGTAGTAAAAGAAGAAAATCGTTGGTTGTGGCATAAAAGGGCTACCCATATACATATGGATCATTTGAATAAACTCTTTTTCAAGGATTTAGTAGTTGGTCTTCCAAAGCTAGAATTTCAAAAAGATAAAATTTGTGCAGCTTATCAGAAAGGCAAGCAAACAAAGAGTTCCTTCAAATCCAAAAATGTTATTTCAACATCTAAACCTTTAGAACTCTTGCACATGGATTTATTTGGTCCCTCAAGGGAAAAAAATCTTTAGAGGAAACTATTATGCTCTTGTAATTGTTGATGATTACTCAAGATACACTTGGACCTTCTTTATTTCCCACAAAAGTGATGCTTTTAAAGCTTTTAAGAAATTTTTCAAAATCATTCAAAATGAAAAAGATTTGAAAATAAAAGGTTTGAGAAGTGATCATGGAAGGGAATTTCAAAATGATTCTTTTGAAAATTTTTGTGAAGAAAATGACATTGTTCATAATTTTTCTACACCTAGAACACCTCAACAAAATGGGGTTGTTGAAAGGAAAAATAGATATTTAGAAGAACTTGCCAGAACAATGCTAAATGAAAATGATATTCCAAAATACTTTTGGACTAATGCTATGAGCATTGCATGTTATGTTTTAAACAGATTGCTCATAAGGAAAATTTTAAAAGTCACTCCATATGAACTTTTTTTATTTAATTCAAGAATAAATGCAGATTTCAGTTAAAGAATTAAATTAAAAAAGGATGCTGAAGATTGGTGTTTTGATGATGAAGATACATAAATTATTGCAACATTATAGACTTGATCCCAAAAAGGAAGGCTGCATCATCTAATAAAATACTCAATCATGGAGAATGAAAGTAATCAAGGATGGAGATCTTGAAGATTTGCTCAACAGCTGAATAATCAAGTTTAGAAGTTTTAGTTTTGGGTGTTGGATAAAAAGAGCAAGTCATATTTTCGCAAAAATCTTTTCATACGCTTTTAATCGATTAGAAATCGAAATAGAATCGAATATATCACTTAAAATTTGAATTAAACAAGTTTAACGAACAAAATAATCGATTAAGTGTTTTGATAATTGATTATATTGTTTTCTGGGTTGCATATAATCGATTATGGCTTTAATCTAATCGATTATATCAGAAAAAATGTTTTCCAGATTTTCTTTGAGATAATCGATTATGACTTTTATACAATCGATTAAATATGACATTTTGGTGAATTAAAAGCTGAATCAACCTAAGAATGAAAATTTTAAGCTGATTTCAAATTATAAAATGATTTAAGAGAGTAGTGAGTCCTCTCCCAGTGCACAAACTGGTGGACGAAAACAACCTTCATCTATCCCTCTTCCATTTCCACCAAAACCGATTCCCAACAAGAAGATGGAAGAGGTAGATAAGGAAATCTTGGAGACTTTCAGGAAAGTTTAAGTGAATATACCTCTACTTGATGCCATCAATCAAATTCCTAAATATGCAAAGTTCTTGAAAGAGTTATGCACTCACAAAAGGAAGCTCAAGGGCAATAAGAGGATTAACATTGGAAGAAATGTGTTTGCACTCAGAGGTAAACTTGTTCCTCACATTCCTGAAAAGTGTAAGGACCCAGGTACATTTTCTATTCCTTGCATCATATGAATAACAAATTTGACAACGTCATGCTTGATTTGGGAGCTTCAATTAATTTTATGCCTCTTTCCATTTTTAATTCTCTTTCTCTTGGACCCTTGCAACCTACAAGTGTGATCAATCAGTTGGCAAACAAGAGTGTTGCCCATCCTATTGGTTTGATAGAGGATGTCTTGGTCTGTGTTGCTGAACTTATTTTCCTTGCTAATTTTTATATACTTAATATGGAGGAGGGATTCTCCCATGGCTAAGTTCCATTAATTTTGGGGAGACCGTTTTCAGAGACAACACAAACCAAGATATATGTCCATGTCGGGACACTTTCTATGGAGTTTGGTGATATTGTGGTCCACTTTAACATTCTTGATGCTATGAAACATCCATCTAGGGACCATTCTGTTTTTCATGTTGAATTGTTTGATGAGATGATTGATGAGCATATGTCTAATTTATATTCTTCCATTGAGTCTGAGTCGGATACTCTAGATAAATCGGTTGAATCTAATATGATAAATGTACCTATTCATTTGGCAGAGTCAGAATGTACTAACCCTGTTGTTGGACTTGCACAAGAATCTCACATACTTGTTAAGGTATTGGCTGCAAAAGCTACTAGTTTGGTTTCGTCCATTGTGTAGCCATCACCTACATTGGAGTTGAAACCTCTGCTTGAGAAGCTCAAGTATGCTTACTTGGAGGATGATGAGAAACTGACTGTTTTTATTCCCACCTTGATCAAAGGCGTATCCAGTCAAATAAATAGTTAAAGTGTAATACTAAGAAGTGGTCCCTAGGTTGTCTCCCAAGGACCATGGTTAAGGCAAATGATCAATTCGTAAATGGGGCACACAAGGTGGCAGGTTTGAATAGATTTGCTGAATTAAATTAAAATAGAGAATAATCTCGCAAAATGTAAACATTATAAAAAGAAAATTGATTCCTTGATTAAATTGCAATTTCCCTTATCACTGGTTACACAGAAAACACACTTTGTTCATCTTCATCCTCATTCCAACCCAAATCAATCAACTAAGCGAAGATTAACCCGAGATTTCCTTACACGAATTAAGCAAGCATATACATCATCCAATTCTTAACGATTCATAGACTTAAGCAAACTGTGAAAACAATATTCATTAAGCATGAACGAATATATATAAGCATAGAGATTAGAAGATGAAGAATGAAGAAGAACAAAAGGAAAACGTAAATTAAACTTCAAGTTCATATCAATCTACTCAGGAAATTAACCTCTGAAAATTAGCCCTCCGTGGAGACTCAAACGAAAATCAATAGAGAGAAAAATAAAGACGAAAACACAACCAACAACGGAAAACAAAAGATGAAAGATGAAATTCGAAAAGACAGAACGTGAGCAGTAATGCATGAATGAATTTTGCCTCCCCTCCTTAGGGTTTTGTAACCCTAGGTCAAACCTTCTCTCCAAAACACCTTGGCCTCATAAAAAAATATTGTTTGGCCCAAATTACAAAAATAAAAGAAAACGAAATTAAAATCCTAACTGGAGGCTAACGTGGTAGTAATTTTTTCAAGTCCAAGATACTTTCTATGCCCAAAATCACCTCAAAATTATTCTGAAAAATAAAAGCAAACAAAAATTGGATAAATAATTTTGAATTAATAAAAATCTGAATTATTGGCCCAATAAAGTCCAAATAATAAAAACGTACCAATAATGGATAATTAGACACAAAACAATAATTAAGATAAGCAAAAAGATAAGAAAACATGGATAAATAATGATTCATCACACCTCCCTTACTGATGATCAAGAGGAGAAGTTATTACAAGTACTCCAAGATATGAATGATGGTTTTTTTGGCTATTTCCAAATCCATATTGCTCATGAGGATTAGGAGAAGACCACATTCACTTGCCCTTTTGACACTTTTGCTTATAGGAGGATGCCCTTTAGCCTATGCAACGAACGCCCTTGGTACACTCCATGAATGTATGTTGAGCATTTTTAGTCATTTCTCAGAGAGTTTCATAAAGGTGTTTATGGATGATTCCACAGTGTATGGATCTTCTTTTGATGCATGTTTGAATAGCTTGGATAGAGTTTTGCATAGATTCATTAAGACTTACCTTATTCTGAATTATGAGAAGTGTCATTTCATGGTAGAGAAGGGCATAGTCGTAGGCCATATCATTTCTCGTAAGGCCATAGAGGTAGATCCTAGCAAGATAGATTTTATTTCCAAACTGCCTTACCCTCTTGCATGTGAGAGGTTCGATCTTTTCTTGGCCACACAGGTTTCTGCAGGAGGTTTATTAAAGACTTTAGCAAGAAGGCCCTTCCATTATCCAACTTGCTGCAAAAGGATGTAGTGTTTGATTTTCATGACATATGCAAGGAGACCTTTGATAGCCTCAAGTAGGCTTTGACCACCACTTCAATCATTCAAGCACCTGATTGAACAATTCCATTTGAATTGATGTGTGATGCTTCCAATTTTGCACTAGGGGTTGTCCTTGCTCAAAGGGTTGACAAACTACCCGAGGTGATTTATTATGCCTCTAGGACTTTAGATGCGGCTTAAGCGAATTACACCACCACGAAGAAGGAGCTTTTAGCCATTGTGTTTGCTCTTGATAAATTTAGATCCTATCTTCTTGGTGCTAGAGTTATTGTTTTTACTGACCATGCAACTTTAAAGTTCCTGTTGAAGAAGGATGAATCCAAGCCAAGGCTAATTAGGTGGATGTTCTGGCTCCAAGAGTTTGATTTGGAGATTCGTGATTGGAGCGGAGAACAAAATTTGGTAGCGAATCATTTGAACAGAATCGAGAGAGTTGTTTATTATTTTCCTATTCGGGATAACTTCCCTGATGAACAACTTTTTAATATTTTTTATTGTTTTCCCACCCCTTGGTTTGCTAATATTGTGAATTATTTGGTTGCATCTTCCCCCCCACTTGCATCTAGAGTTTAAATTGATAAACTCAAGAGTGATGCTAAATATTATGTGTGGGATGATCAGTATTTGTGGAAGCTATGTAATGACCAGGTGACCAGGAGAAGCATTCCGGATCATGAAATTGAGTCAATCTTGTAGTTTTGTCATACATCTGGACCTGGTGGATATCTTGGTCCCCAAAGGACAACACGCAAAGTTCTTGATTCTGGATTTTATTGGCCCATGATCTTTAAAGATGCATGGAAAGTTTGCAACACTTGTGATTAATGCCAGAGAGCAGGAGGGGCCCTATCTTGGAGACAACAAATGCCTCAACAACCAATGCTATTTTGTGAGCTTTTTTATGTTTGGGGTATTGATTTCATGGGTCCCTTCCATATCTCTTTTAGTTTCTCATATATTCTTCTTGCTGTTAATTATGTTTCTAAATGGGTGAAAGTTAAGGCCACCAGGACTAATGATGCTCAAGTTGTTGTGGATTTTGTTAGATCTAACATCTTTTGTAGGTTTGGTGCACCTAGAGCTATTATTAGTGATCAAGGAACTCATTTTGTAATAGGATCATGCAAGATTTGCTCAAGAAGTATGGGGTTGTTCATAAGGCTTCTACACCCTACCACCCCCAAACTAATGAGCAAGTTGAGATTTCAAACAGGGAAATAAAGATAAGCTCATAGAAGATTGTGTAGCCTAACAGGAAGGATTAGAGCAATAGACTTGAGGAAGCTCTTTGGACGCATAGGACTACTTACAAGGCACCCATAGGGATGTCTCCTTATCAGGTTGTTTTTGGTAAAGCATGTCATCTACGGTGGAGATAGAGCACCGTGCTTATTAGGGTGAAAAGATGTATAATTTGGCCCTTCATCAAGGTGGAGAAGAAAGGAAGCTCAGCTGAATGAACTTGATGAGATCTTCTTAGAATCCTATGAGAACTCTAAGTTCTACAAGGAGAAGACCAAGAGATTCCATGACAGCTTGATAGCTAGAAAGAATTCGTGGTTGGACAACAAGTGTTATTGTATAACTTTAGGCTTGGACTCATGGGTAGTAAGCTCCATTCTAAATGGATGAGCCCTTTTTTTGTGACTAATGTTTTTCCCTATAGTGCTGTAGAGATTAGTAGTGAATCAATAAATAAGAGTTTTAAAGTTATTGGGCACCGCTTGAAGCCTTTCCTCAGTAATGCTTCCTTGCTGGATGCAATTGTGGAAGAAATTTCATTGGTTAATGCAACTTTTCTCCCATCATGAATAAGGGAGTCTTCTTTGTCTATCTCCTTCTCTACTTTTATTGCAGTTGTCTAGTTCCATTGATTGATATGATGTCTTCATCTTCTGATTGTGCTACAATGGGACAATGTGTGGTTTAAGTGTGGGGGGAGACAAGTGTAGGATTTTAGGTTTAATTTTTGTACTAATTTTTTTTATGGATTGAAATTCTTGGTTTTCTTTACATGTCAAGTAGTTCTGAAGTTTGTGAGGTTGAATTGAGAGTGATAGATCCACCCCTGGTGAGGTTTTGAGCCATTTATTTATTTTACTCCTGATGGCTTGCACAATGGCCTTGGCTTGACTCTTTTTGATACTTTGTAGTGCACATGCATGTTTGGAGATGATTTAGACATTCTTGTTCTTATAAGCCTCTAGCCAAATGAACCTACCTTGAATTAATCCTTTTGATAACCCCTTTTGAGCCTATATGTTCCCTTTTCTTTGTTTTGAAGCTCATTACAAGCCTTAAGTGAAAAACCATGTTTACCTTACCCTTAGGGAGTTTTGGAGTTGTGGAAGTGTTTTGGGAATAAGTTCTTAAATAAGTGTGGGGGTGTACTTCATTGGATGATGGATTTGAATTCTAAAAATAAAAATAAAAATATCGTGCTTGATCTGTATATGGGTTGCTTGATGCATTTGTTCTTAAAAAATAAAAAATAAAAAAGGAAGGAAAAAAAAGAATTTGAAGTTGAATAAAAGAGGATTTGTTTGATGCGAAACAAGATTGATATGATTGATAGGAGAGGTTTTCGGGTTTACTTATGCTTATTTTTTATTTTTCCCCATTGCTCCACAATTCCCTTTGGTTTTAGCTACTTATCCCATATTTTATCATTTACCTTGTCCTTGGCCCCATTACAAACCTGAAAGACCTTTTGATCTTTATGTGCATGTGTTTTGATTGTTGATCTTAGAGGCTTGCCAAGTTTATGTGATGCATGTTTTTCATGGGTATCTTGTGAGGTTCTGTTGCTTTTGATTCACCTCTTGAGCTGATTGACTTTTTGTCATGTTTGAGAGGCTTGGATGATATTCATGAGTGCCATGCTTCTTCGAGTCTTTGTGAATTGATTGCTACCCATTCTTTTCATTTCATAGGATTCATTGAGGAGTATGTAATGTGTCTTTCTTTTTTCTTTTACTCTCTTTGTTGCTTTGTTGCATGATTTTGCCCAGGAGTGCAAAAGGTTGAGTGTAGGTGAATTTGATGAATCATTATTTATCTACGTTTTCTTACCTTTTTGTACTTATCTTAATTATTGTTTTGTGTCTAATTATCAATTATTGGCACGCTTTTATTATTTCGACTTTATTGGGCTAGTAATTCAGATTTTTATTAATTCGAAATCATTTATCTAATTTTCATTTGCTTTTATTTTTTAGAATAATCTTGGGGCGATTTTGGGCATGGAAAATATCCTAGACTTGAAGAAATTATTGTCATGTCAGCCTTCACTTAGGATTTTAATTTCATTTTCTTTTATTTTTGTAATTTGTGCCAGACAGTATTTCTTTTATGAGGCCTAGGCATTTTGGAGAGAGGGGCTGACCTAGGATTACAAAACCCTAAGGAGAGAAGGCAGAATGCATTCACGCAGAGCTGCTCACATTTCTATCTTTCAACTTTCGTCTTTCGCCTTTCATCTGTATTTTTCTCTCCATTGATTTTCGCTTTGAATCTCCATGGAGGGGTAATTTTCAGAGGTTTATTTCTTGAGTAGATTGCTATGAACTTTGAGGTTTAATTCACGTTTTCCTTTTGTTCTTCTTGATTCTTCATCTTCTAATCTCTATGCTTATATTTTTGTTCACGCTTAATGAATATTGTTTTCATAGTTTACTTAATTCTGTGAATGGTTAAAGATTGGATGATGTATACATTTGCTTCATTTGTGTAAGGAAATCTCGAGTTAATCTTTTCTTAGTTGATTGATTTGGGTCGGAATGAGGATTAAGATGAACAAAGTGTGTTTTCTATGTAACTGGTGATAAGGGAAATTGCAATTGAATCAGGGAATCAATCCGTTTTTCATAATTGTTTACATTTTGTGAAACTATTCTGTGTTTGAATTTAATTCCACAAATCTGTTCAACCCCGCTCCCTTTGTCTTCCCCATTTACGTGTTGGTCCTTTGCCTTAACCACGGTTCTTGGGAGATGACCTAGGGATCACTTTCTAGTATTACATTTTAATTGTTTATTTGCCCGGATACAACTTCAATCACTAACCTTCTACCATTAAGAACTTTTTTTTGCATTTGGTTCCACCACACTAAAGCATATTTTTCAAATTCAAGAGTAATGAGTTTAACTTGTCTAAGGTATTCAAAAGTATAAACACTTAAAATTTTTTCTACTTTAGGTTCCTATTCAAAATACAAGGGATTACTATCACCAACAAATTTAGGAAATCTAATGTTACTTTTAGCAAGCCTTTCTTGTTACAAATCTCTTCCTCCTCTTCTTGCTCTATAGATATGGTGATGATCTTCATAAGATCCATCACTCTCTTCCTCTCCTTCCCTCATATGCTTACAAGTTGAGTTGGGTTTGGGCTATTTGCCTTGTTAATTCTTCTAATCTTGCATATAATAGGGCATGTCTTGGAGACAAAGGAGGAGATACTTCATGAGTTGACATTCCTATACAAAAGTGATTAACAAAAACAACTAAAAAATAAAATTTGGTTAGTAAAACAACCTTTTAATCCTCTCGCTTTTGGCCTCACAATTCTCTCAAAATCTCTCTTTCCACCACTACAGAATGAGGAATTAACGTCGGCAATTTACGTCGGTTAAACCACAAACGACGTAGAAGGTATGAAGCAGGTGATTCCACGTCGGTTCTGGGAAGAACCGACGTGGAATGTGTTTCTCAAACACATTCTACGTCGGTTCTTCCCAGAACCGACGTGAAATGCCCCTTTTAAATTCGCGTTCCCCCCTTTCTTTCTCACTTTTCGTTCTTCGCGTCTTCGTCTTCTTCGTCTTTGCGCACAGTCCAGCCGCCGCCACTGCCGTTCTGTTCCGTTCCATCTGCAGTTGCCGTGGACCTTGCCGCCGGTGCCGTCGCCAGCCATTGGTGCCGCCGCATCTGCCTGCCCTGCACGACGTTGAAGGCCCTGCGCGAATCCGCTGCCGCCTCCTCGCTCAGTGCCGCCTCCGCGACGGTGCCGCCTCCGCGCTGCGCGTGCGCCGCTGCCGCTCGCTGCCGTGCCGCGCCGCGTCTGCCACTGCCGCCACCGTCGCCGTGCCGCTGCTAGGTTAGTGTGTTTTTTATTTTTTTTATTGTTTTTCGTTTTATAGATATTGTTTGTATGATTAGGTTATTGAAATGTCTGTAGATGATTGTTCTGATGATTTGGCTGTGCCCGTGGGGCTTTATTTGATGTTGTTTATGTATTTGATGTTGTGTAAAAATTTGGGTTCAGTCAAATTACAGAGGAAACTCTGTCGAAATTTCGTTAGAATGAGTTTGTCTCTAGTAAACTGTACTAAATAATGTTATAGTGTTTGTATGATTAGGTTATTAAATGCCTGTAGATGATTGTTCGATGATCCGATCGTGTGGAGCTTTATTTGATGTTGTTTATGTATTTGATTTTGTATGAAATTTTGTTAGAATGAGTTTGTCTCTCTTATAGAGCAAACTGTACTAAATGATAATTTTGATTATAGTAATCAATGATACTAAATTCATTGATGACCGATACGTTTTTTATTAACTCTTAATTGTAGTCTAAAATTCGAAAATGAATCGAAGTTGGATGAATGCAAGTCGTATATCAGAAGAGTATGAGAATGGAGTTGAACAATTTTTGAGTTTTGCTGAACGAAATGGTCTAAAGATGAATGGAAAATTTTATTGTCCCTGTGTTAAGTGTGTTAATGGAAGAGTTCAAACCGTAGATATAATACGAGAACATCTAATCTGTGAGGGTATCATGAAAAATTATACTACATGGATATGGCACGGTGAACTTATTGATATTCATGTAGTATCACAAACTGTGGAGGAGGAGGATGTGTGTATGGAAGATCGAATAGAGGATATGCTTCGTGATGTGGGTCAGGAAAGCTTTCTTCAAGCACATGCCTGTATATGATAAATTGAAGACCGATTCAGAGACAGCTTTGTATCCTGGGTGTACAACTTTCACACGATTGTCTTCTGTATTAAGATTGGTGAATTTGAAGGCAAAGTTTGGTTGGAGTGATAAAAGTTTCAATGAATTGTTAGAACTTTTGAAAGAGATGCTTCCGGATGAAAACACATTGCCTAACCGTATGTATGAAGCAAAGAAGATACTTTGTCCAATGGGTTTAGAATATAAAAAGATACACGCTTGTCCTAATGACTGTATTTTATACAGAAAAGAGTTTGAATCTCTTGACAAGTGTCCAAAATGTGGTGTATCACGTTACAAAGTCAAGGATGGTGATGGTGATGGTGAAGATAGTCATAAAAGGGTTGTCCCGCAAAGGTTATATGGTATCTTCCAATAATTCCAAGATTTAAGCGATTGTTTGCTAATGAAGAAGATTCAAAAAATCTCACATGGCATTCAGTTGCAAAGAAACGAGATGGACAACTTCGACATCCGGCTGATTCTCCACAATGGAAGAAAATTGACCGTCTATTTCCAAGTTTTGGTAGTGATGCAAGAAACCTTAGACTTGGACTAGCTACAGATGGAATGAATCCTTTTGGTAACTTAAGCACTAACCACAGCTTCATGGCCAGCTTTATTGGTGATCTACAATCTTCCACATTGGTTGTGCATGAAGCGGAAATATGTTATGCTATCTATGATGATTGCGAGTCCAAGACAGCCAGGAAATGACATAGATGTTTATTTAAGTCCTTTGATAGATGACTTAAGATTGTTGTGGGAGGAAGGAGTAGAGGTGTTTGATGCAAATCGACAGGAGAATTTCAAGTTACATGCAATGATATTTTGTACCATAAATGACTTTCCAAAGCATATGGTAACTTGAGTGGATACAGATGTCAAGGGTCATCATGCGTGTCCTATTTGTCAAGAAGATACAAGTTATCCGCAATTGAAACATGGGAAGAAGACAATTTATAATAAACACGTAAAATTCCTTCCAGCTAACCACCCATACCAAAGATTGAAGAAAGCTTTTAACGGTTGCCAGGAGGATGAAATTGCTAAGTCACCGTTAACTGGTGAGGAAGTTTATGATCGAGTGAAAAACATAAATGTTGAATTTGGAAAGACCCAAAAGAAATCTACCGATGTAAGCAAGTGGAAGAAGAGATCAATTTTTTTGAACTTCCATATTGGTGTCATCTAGATGTACGTCATTGTATTGATGTGATGCATGTTGAGAAGAATGTGTGTGATGATCTAATTGGCACACTTTTGAACATCAAAGGTAAGACAAAGGATGGAGTGAATACTCGTCAAGATCTTTGTGAATTGGGAATACGTCCGGAATTGCATCCAAGATCCGAAGGCAAGAGAACATATCTTCCACCAGCATGTCACACTTTATCCAAAAAAGAGAAGACTAGTCTTTGTCGGTGCCTTCGGAGTATTAAAGTTCCACAAGGATACTCTTCAAATATTAAGAGTCTTGTGTCAATGAAAGATCTTAAACTAGTTGGGTTAAAGTCACATGATCATCACGTTTTGATGCAACAACTCTTACCTGTAGCTATACGTGGCATACTCCCGAAGAATGTGAGAAATGCAATTATGCGTCTATGTTTTTTCTTCAACTCTATATGTGCCAAGGTAATTGATGAAAAATCATTAGATCAATTGGAAAATGAGGCAGCAATTATACTATGTCAATTGGAGATGTATTTTCCTCCATCATTTTTTGATATTATGGTTCACTTAATTGTTCATCTTGTAAGAGAGATACAGTTATGTGGCCCATTTTATTTGCAGTGGATGTACCCAATTGAGCGATACATGAAGATCTTCAAAGGGTATACTAAGAATCCATACGGACCGAAGCTTCTATAGTTGAAAGGTATATTGCGGAAGAAGCTACAGAGTTTTGTTCGTAATACTTGGCAAAAGCACAAGCCGTGGGTGTTCCTACAAGTCGACATGATGATAGGATAAATGGAAAGGGTACTCGTGGTATAAAAGTTCAAGCAAAGGATATTACTGAGTTGAGTCAGGCACACTTGTATATTTTGAATAATACAGATGAAGTTCTTCCTTACATATCTGCTCATCAATCAATGTTGAGGACCCAAAACCCCAAAATGGGTGAACGGTTGTTAGTGAAGGAGCATAACAACAAGTTTGTCAGTTGGTTTAGAAGCCAAATATTTTCAGATCAGCATGCATCTGATACATTGAAATGGCTAGCTCATGGACCAAAACATAACATCATCACTTGGACTGGGTACGACATTAATAGATATTCCTTCTACACAAAGTCACAAGATGACAATAGCACAGTTCAAAATAGTGGAGTATCTATTGAGGCCACATCCATGCACTTTTCTAGTTCAAAGGATAAAAACCCCATCATGGCATCCATAAGTTACTTTGGAGTGATTGAGGAAATTTGGGAGGTTGACTACAGTAAATTTAGAGTTCCTCTATTTAAATGTGTTTGGGTCGATAGCAATACCGGTGTTCAATTTGACGAAATGGGTTTTACTATGATAGACCTTAAGAAGCTAGGTCATAAGGAATAACCATTCATCATGGCATATCAAGCAAAACAAGTTTTTTACGTGACCGACCCATGTAATGATAGGTGGTTTGTGCTCCTTCAAGGCAAATGGATTGATGTCAACCATGAAAATGAAGATGAGTCAGATGATTTCATTGTCATTCCCAATTCACCATGACTGCCTAGTAGTATTGAAGATGTACAAGAGGATGTGGTCCATGCAACTCGTAATGATCATGATGAAGGGATATGGGAAAATTTAGTTGTCTAAGTATGTTTCTACTTAAAATTCTTTATGTATTTGTTTTATGTTTCTGTATTTAAGATTTATAAATTATATTGTTTTATATTTTCTTTACTGGATACATGGCATCTCCTTCACCATCACCTCCTCCCTCACCTCCTCATCTCCTCCACCACCTCATCCACCAAAGAAGACCAGGCAAGCTACACGATTACTCAGCATGACGACGGACACATGACGACCGGACACATGACAGAGAGAAGCTCAGTGTGTCTCGTTGATCCACGCACCGGGAAGGTGTCCGGTCCGCATCATACCCGAGCTCAAGAGCTACTTGGGTACCGCTGCACGAGAGAAGGTAATTTTAAGTTTATATTTGAAGTTTTTACATATTTACATATAATTCTTCTTTTCATCTAACTAATGATTATGTTTTATATATCTATTTTGTATCCAGACTCGGATAATGTTGACTGACACGGTGAAGAATCTGATTTGACGGTGACATTCCGTAAGTTTAAATTTATTCAATTGTCTTTTCTTGAATATTGATTTTTAATTTTCATGCTAATTATGTTTTATTTTTGCGAAGTATTTTGATATTGAAAACTCCAAGGCGATTAAGAAGAAGATTATGTCCACCATTGCAAAAATGTGGAGGCAGCTCAAGTCCACATTAACTACTGAAATGGGTTTATGCTCGAGGATGTCGTTAGCAAGGGACTTACTCCTTGCCAACGATATGGCATATCCGAGGAGGAGTGGAGGAAATTTGTAGAGATTAGGACCGGCCCAGAGTGGGAGGTATAAATTAATTTAAATTTATTAAGTTATTGTATTATATTCTAATATCAATTATTTTGCGGGGAAAAGATTAAAGGCGAAGGAGATTCGTAAGAAGAATTTGACCCCCACCGTCTCGTCTCGTGGGGGTATGATCTCTTGTCCGAGAGAATGATGTACGAGAAGGCCGCACTCGGAGAAAAAGAAGCAGCCAGCTTCGGTATAAGCCAGGATGATCTCCCCCCACCATCTCCTCCTAAACGTCATCAAACTTGGAAGAGAGCTCGTCAAAAGTCTTCCGGTGGGATGACATCCGAGGAGGCCCAATATATAGCGAGATAGGATTGTAAGTTACTATTCTTTTAACCCTAATATGATTAATTTGTTACACTTGTATATTTATATATATATAATGTGTTAAATTTATTGTAGGATTCCTTGGAGGAGCAGAGGTACACGTGGAACTTTCGTTCCATGTGGTCGCCGAGATATACTCGACCATCGCTATTGGTAAAGATGAACACCCTAGTCGTGTTCGGGTGTGGGGACCGGTGTGGGTATTCGACATTATTTTGGGGCACCAAGTGAAGAATACCCAGAGCTCAACAATTAATGAAGAAGAGTTGGAGAAGAAGCTCACGAATGAAGCCGACACCGGCCATCGCAAAGACAGAGTTCGGGAGCAGCTACTTAGCATGTTTCCGGACTTGGCGCTTAGGATGGCATCTTCCCACCAACACGCTCACCATCTCCTCCATCTGCTGGCACAATGGGAACTACTTCCAGTAATCCCGCTCCTATTCTAGCTTCTCCTCGTTGTCGCTGCACCTGCACTCGCACCGATAGGTAAAATCGTTATTTATTTTTCATATATGTCTTCATTAAAAATGTTAATTGAAATATATCATGCATCCACAGGTCCATCTTTTGGGATGAAACAATGCGCCTTATTGGTGGAGGATGGGTTGCTTGAACCAAGATTGGTGGCCCTTGGTTCGGTTCAGGAAGGGCTTCTACCATCCACAAGTGTGCCTTTGCCACCTGGTTATTTGAGAGTGGTGGTAGAAGAGATTCGAGATGCTCGATGCTGGAGTCCCCGTGCCTACCGATGAGGTACGTGTGGTGGGACGAGCCCTTCACACATTCATTGCGTGGCCCCAACATTTAGTGAGACAAGTTTCTAAAAAGGTATGTAATTTTTATGTTAATGACTTCTGAAAATGTTATTTCAGTATTAAGTAGTATTGTTTTAAACATGTAGGATGTTCTGAAGCCTACAAGTCGTGCCGCTTCGAACATACTAAAGGAAAACAAGCAGCTCTCCCAAAAAATCCAATTGTTGAGTTGATCCATGCCTCTGCAGAATATTATGCGAACTCCTTTGAGATTCGTTGGGATGCTAGGAGATTTGGGATAAATAATGCAAGCTTCCTCTCTACATTTCATATTCGACATCTCGGAGGTCACATTGGGTGATAGGGATCTCAACATCTCTATTTTACAACTTTGGACAATGTAAGTACATATTTATTATTATAATTTCAATTTCATTATTTAATATATAACATGTTATTATTTTTCATTTTTTAGGATGATGGATGAATTGGTTGAGGAGCAAGGAGCTTCAGATGTCTATGGATTTTTTGAGCCTCAGTCAATCCAAGCAGCTGGAAATAGAAGGGAGGAAGTCCAAAGATATATCCAAAATTGGATCCTCACCTCTAAAAGCGAGATATATCTTGGAGCATATTTATTCCAAGTAAGTCAATATAAGTTCATTATTGTTTTTATTGTGATTGAATTATATTCTAAACATTTTATTTTTCAAGGCATCATTGGCAACTCTTCCTCATCAGTCGTCCAGAGAAGACTGTATACTGGTTTTGTTCTTTGAATAAAAAACCAGATACTGATTTAAAGAACATTTTGAATAGGTAAGTATTTTAAACTTTGTGTTTTCAAATATAAGTAATGTTCATATATTGACTAATAACTTCTCAGCGAGTGATATTAAGGTGTGCAAGTACCATTGATGGAATGCACATTAGCAAAGCCACTAACCCACATTGGGAAATCCTACATGTAAGGTTACTTTTAATTCTCTAATGAATATTGAATATGTATTTTTCAGAACTAATGACTTGTTCAATTCATTATAGGTTAATAGACAAACGGGTAGCTACGAATGTGGCTACTACGTAATGTATTGGATGTGGCTTATAGTTTTTGGGAATATCAGAGATACTTGGAGACAGGTTAGTCCTCCAAAACCCTATTCCTCCAAAACTGTATTGGTAAAGTTTCCTACTTGTGATACCTAACATACTTTCATTTTGTTCCGGTATTCACCGATACTCCAACCCTTGCCCACGTAGTCTATCGACCAAGTTCGACAAAAGTGGGCACGAAGTTTTTAGAAATTAGAAATAGGGAACAATAGGAGTACTTTTATTGTAATTTTATTTATACAATTGTAAATAGATCAAATTCAAATAATTATTCAATATATATAATTCATTTGAAATTTAGCTATTTGAAATTGTTTGCTGGTTTGCTGGTTTGATATGCAGGTACTAAAATTTAGGGAAAATGAGAAAATTAGAAACTGCATTGCAAAATTGGAGGAAACTTTCAACGCCGGTTCAAATTGAACCGACGTTGAAAATTAAGAGACATTCCACGTCGGTTAACTAAATAACCGACGTTGAAAGTCTGGGATACTTTCAACGTCGGTTATTTAGTTAACCGACGTGGAATGTCTCTTAATTTTCAACGTCGGTTCAATTTGAACCGACGTTGAAAATATTACTTTTAACGTCGCCTCTTTCAACGTCGGTTTTGGGACCGTCGTGAAATCATCCCCAGAACCGACGTGGATTCCGGTTTCTGTAGCAGTGTTCACTTTTGGAAATCAAGTTTCTCCTTGAATTCTCAAGACAATTCTTCAATTCAAGAATCCACTTAGTTATGAATTCAAGTGAAAGATGAAATGATTGACCAAAGCACTTAGAATTTCAAGAAATTGTAAAAACTTCAAGACAAAACTATAGGAAATTTAAAGACTAAAAACTAGAAAGGGTAAAGAAAGAATAAGGACAACAAAAGAATAACCTCAATGAGACAATATGAAACTAATATAAAAGAGAAAAACACCAAATAAAATTGGAAAGATTACTAAAAAGTTTAGATTAATTTCTAACTAAAATCACTTATGAAAAAAAGTTCAATACTACCACAATGTTAGGATTAATTTGCCAAACCAATGATCAAACATTTAAAAATGTATATAGGCAAGGATTAAGAGTTTTCTCATATATTTAGAAGCACATAAGTCTCAGCCTTATGTTTTTAATTTTCAGCCATCATACAAATTATTAGTAAAAGCAAGACTTTCTTTTTTTTTAATGAATCTTTTTCTTTTGCTGAAATTAAATACATGAATATGAATGATAAAAAGAATCTTTGTATACTTTTTTTTCACTTTGTGCTTTTTTGATCCAATGCCTAAACACAATTATCAAAATTTGATCTCACAAAGTTTGAACACTTAACCTCTATGTTGGGAGCCAATTGATAAATTCAATTCACAAGTAATCTCAAAATGAAAATAGATTAAACTAAATCAAGTAACACAAGAATTTGATGTAAAGAAAACTTAAGAAACATATGACTCAAAGTGAATAAAAGGATCACTCAAACTAGTGTTAACCAAAGATTAATGAATGTCATTTTATCAAACACTTCATATGCATCAATTAACAACAATTCATTAATCAAGATTAACCAAAAATTTATGACTAATCAACCAAACAATTTTTAGATTTGCAACAAAATTTTCAACAACCAAAAATCAGTCATGGAAATAGCTATGGAAACAAAATTGGAGACCAAATTAGAGACTAATTTTGCTGTAGATTTTGTGACTGAAAAAAAATTCAGATTCATGTAATTTCAACTTTTGAATAACCAAAAATCATCTAATGCCTCTAGGATTTTATGAGTGCAATCACTACCACATGTTCATTATGTTCTTAACTCAAACACATCATATTTGACACCTTAGAGCTTTTATACCAAATGATGAATGCTCAAGTTTCATTATAAGGAAACAAGGATCTATCAAACATAATTTTAGGCGTAGAAAACCAATGTAATTGGTGCAATTGAAAAAGAAATGGGTACAAAACACAACCAGCCCCAAATATGAGGTTTTCAACCAGTATAAATCAATTAGAACAAGATTTATGAAGTTTCAACCAATTAAATTCAAGGTAGAAACCATATGAAGTCATAGGAAGTGAAAACACGCATTTTAATTGGTGAAAAATGGATTAAAATGAAGATGTATGGTGCAACTATGAAGAACATTCAAGAAAATAAAAAGAGAAAACATGGAGGAGACATAGAGATGAAGAACATGACACTTTCATGAAGAAAAATGAGTGCAAAGGACAATTACCACTTGAATTAAGGAAAACTCAAGATAAGATTCAAGAATGAGGACTTACCTCTTGAACTTTAAAGAGAGAAAATGCTCTAACAATTCATTCAAGCTTTAAAGTTATGATACAAATGAGACCACTTGCCTTTGTATAGGTAAGGGTGTAGCACATAAGAGTCACACGAGTGGAATACGAAAAGGTTAGGCCATGTTTGGTGATGCTCCAAAGCTTCCCAAACAAGGCCCTTGTTTTTATTATTATCCTTATGGCCAAACTACATGCTTCTTATTTCTATCTTAAAGAAAGAAACTAAACACTCTCTATTTTTATATACAAGGAAATTACAAGAGTTATTAATATTTTTAATCCCTTCTTCAAGCTTCTTGTACATTCCCCTTGTCTTCCTTCTTTTTCTTCAAAATTCTTTTTAAGCTCTTTTTCTTATTTTCCTTTTCTTGTCTTCTTGTAGTGACTCTTCCTTACATAGATTGAGGTTGTTCATAAATTGAGATCACATCAGACCTCACAGAAAAAGATAGAAAAAAATGTCTTAGAAAGAGAACAGGTTTAGCTTACATGGAGTACTCTCAAAACAAAAGTAATACAATGGTTTTGTACACACCCACAAAGAACACTTATATGATTCTAAACATTTTGTATTTCTTTGAAATGTTTTGTATTGCTTAATTGTGTTCTTTGTTACTTGTCTTGATGTCTTTTTATAGTCTTCATAAGATGATCGTTGCTCCATGTCTTAAAAACATGATGTAGAATCCCTTTATTCATGTTTCTATCAATTAAAGTTTATTTGGATTTGATTTAGCTTGGTCACAGTAGAAACAATCTTCTTTTTGTATCATTAGAAGCTTTATTAGGAAAGTCTTAATGGGTCTATTTCTAATAATTTGTGAGGAAACAATTCTTATTCATAGAATTTATAATAGATAGACATGCGTCACATTCTTTTCCTCTTCTATTCTTATTTTTGAACATTGTTCTATATATTAGAAAATGTTCTTTCAACATGTTTTTGAAATAATGTATTTAATAGGAATTTTCTTGTGATTTTGAAAGTATTGAATAATTGGAAAATATAAAATATTTTCATTATAAATTTGTGATTCAGCTTATGGTTATGCTTTAATAACTACACTATTATATTAAACTAGTTTTATCATACCATCTAGTGTTCCAGATACAAGAACAAACTTGTTAGACATCTCATGTAGATATAATATTTAAGCATATATTCATAGAGTAGTACAATAATAAAGTGAAGTGCATAGAAATGTGCAAATACAAAGAAATAAGCAAGTGGAATGCAATACAAATAATTTAAGCAAATACAAGTAAACAAAATGTTTTTAGTAATTTCTCCCCTATTTTTGACAGAGTAAAAAAGGATTCATAGAAGAAGACATTATTGTTGCGGGGTTGGTCATGCTTGGGTTGAGGAGGATCAGAAGGTTGGCTGGCTGAAGGTGTTAACTAATGCATCAACTAAGCAAAAGACTCTTACATATGATTTTCAAAGGAAGACGCAATTTGTTCAATGCATTGACTTTTCCTTCTTGCCTCTCTTTTCTGAGCTTGAGTGGCTAGATGATCTTCTTGAAGTGCGTCTTGCAACATAACTTGAACTTGTTGCATGATGTCTATTGGTTGAGAGGAGACATGGAGGGCTTAAATAGGTTCAGAGCTTGGGGTAGAGATGTTGAAGCTGAGGTTATAACTGTTAGCTGGTTGTGGGGTGTGTCTATGGGTTCAGTTGTTTGAGTGTTAGGTTATAACTGTTAGCTAGATTGATCTTCTTGAACTGCGTCTTGCAACATAACTTGAACTTGTTGCATTTGTCTATTGGTTGAGAGGAGACATGGAGGGCTTAAATAGGTTCAGAGCTTGGGGTAGAGATGTTGAAGCTGAGGTTATAACTGTTAGCTGGTTGTGGGGTGTGTCTATGGGTTCAGTTGTTTGAGTGTTAGGGTCGGATAAGGTTTGGCACTACTACAGAAGTACGAATTAACGTCGCTAATTTACGTCGATTTAAATACAAACGACGTAGAATGTTTTAAATTCTACATTCTACGTCGGTTAGTTGCAGAACTGACGTAGAATGTAGAATTTAAAACATTCTACGTCGGTTATTGGTTCGAACCGACGTAGAAATGCTTTCTCTTCCCTCGGTAATATATTCATATTTCATATACAAATTCTACCCACCAGAGAAATCAACTCAACTTTTCACCCACCAGAATCCATTCTCCAAACATCACATGGCACAGTTCTCTCTTTCCGTAAGAGTACTCGCACCTCACCCAAAGACGTGAACCCTCGGTATGGATACGCTACGCTCACTTTCATCGCAACCCATACTCCTCCCTCACCAACTACTTCCCTGTACGCACCATTCGTCCACGTCACCCTTCCTCTCCTCGTCTCCACTCCCCAACCCCGGGCCCTCCTCCTCCCGCCATGTCTCCGTCACGCACTCCACCGTCACCACCGATCCCGCTGCCGGCAACCACAACGGATCCACCGACGCAGTACCGCCATCGCGGTTCTCGAAGCTCAATCACCCCAGCGCGTTCTTGTGGCTTTCTCTGGAGGTGGTTTTCTTCGGAACCGGAGTCTCCGACACCAGAGGGAGCGTTGTAGGCGGCGGTAGGGGCGGAGGAGGCGGAGGTGGCGGAGGAGGCGCGTTTCTCCTCCGAGTGCAGCGCCTGGTGTTGATGTTGGTGTTAGTGTTACCTTTTGCGCGCTTTCGTTTGGGTGCGGCAGATCTGGAGAAGGCGTCGGCGGGGGTTTCGGAGGAAGAAGCGTCGGAAAGAGCGGCTGCGGGGAGGGGTTTGGGGGCGATGGGGCGGAAGCCTAACATTATTGTGTGGACCTTGGAGATGTGGTGTGCAAGAGGCGTTTGACACCTGGTGATGCAA
The DNA here is from genome assembly GCA_030347555.1 of Lablab purpureus. Classification (NCBI taxonomy): domain Eukaryota; kingdom Viridiplantae; phylum Streptophyta; class Magnoliopsida; order Fabales; family Fabaceae; genus Lablab; species Lablab purpureus. The sequence goes on along the minus strand of CM059256.1, from coordinate 27,328,654 downwards.
CAGCCTCCCTTAGTTTCCATTTTTGCGTGTTTTAGGGTTTGGAAAGTGAGAGTGAGTATGGAAGAGGTTGGAGAAGCACGAAAGGGAAGGGTGGGATACAAAGTCGGTTATACACATAACCGACGTTGTAAGTTTGTGATATTCAACGTCGGTTCAAATTGAACCGACGTTGAAAATATTACTTTTAACGTCTCCTTATTCAATGTCGGTTTTGGGGCCGTCGTGAAATGATCTCCAGAACCGACGTGGATTGTGGTTCCTGTAACAGTGTGGGTTGGTGATTAAATTTTAGGATTGGGAAAAGTTATTTCATGTGAAGGGTTGGCTTCAGCTATTTCACGTGAAGGGGGGGGTGGCAACTCAGTGAATGCTTCCTCATGAAGCCCGAGGATAACTTCTGCTTCTTCTTCTTATATCTCTTGAGGAATAGATGATAGATCGTCTGCATAGAAGATTGGTGTTGGAAAAGTCGTAAGAAGGTGCTAGTTGAGAATGGTAACTTTTATGTATTCCTAGATTTCATGGATCTTCTAATGGTGTTGATGATAGTGGCTGAGGAGCTGGGACCACTTGATATGATGTTCTGAGCCATCTCTGAAAGACAAAATTTGGCTCTTAAAGGAAGAATGTGATGGTATCATCTAGTGAAAACTTTTGAGTGAGTCTCAGATAGGTATGATAATAAAAGAAACATCTTCCTCTTTGGATGGGTGGGAAAGGTTCACCAGGACCATATGATGAAGATGCAAGTGCTAAGTCTCTTGCCATCTTCTCTTGCCAAGCTCATATTGCTTCATCTTGGGTAAGTGACCTTTGGAAGCCATGCTTCTTATGAAACACATAACTCCAATCAGCAAAGAATGTGGTAAGCAAAGGCTTCATCAACTTAGAGCTTCTAGGAGACATAACTTCTTTCAATTTCCTCATGTTGATGGTTGGAAGCCTTGGATAGATCATATTAGAATATATCTTGAACTCTGTTTGCTTTGAGATCTGCATGGATGGTGGAGCTGCAATTGCTTGATTCTTAGCATATTGTTGAGCATATATCTAACTTATTCCTTCAATAATGTCCTTCCAAGACACATGAAACCTTGGGATTATAGGAGTGAGAGGAATCAAATTCTAGGTCATTGGACATAAAATGGGCATAGTATCATCTGTTTCGTTTCTTGTTTTCCTCTAGGTGGCAGGCTAGGGTAGGATGAGTACGAGTAGTCTTTCTATGCCAGTATGAAAGGGTCTAACCATGTTGATGGTGCAAGAGCGATTACGGTTTCTAGTGGAAGGTTAAGGTATTCCTGTGAGCGTTGTAGGTGGAAGAGGGAGTCGGTGCCCAGCCTTCGTCACTTTGAGTAGTGAAAGAAAAGTAAGTGTGGCTTGCGGGTCGATAAGGTTCTAAGGTGGTGGAAGGTTGAAATGGTTTATAATCTCTATTTGTTGGGAATCCAAGTGTGAATGTAAGTTTCACATTGAAAAAAAAATAAGTGTGTTGAGCAGTATATAAGAAAAAGGATCTATAAATTTATTGCCTTAAAATTTTGAATTGAAAGTGGTGTTAATTCTCTTATGTGCATTAGCTTGTGACTCGTTTGGTGTCGTCTCCCTGTACTCTCTCTAAAGACCCTACACTATTATGGGGTATATCTAACAGTGGCCATGATGTAGAAGGTTGGAATGATTGAGTGATGGGGAATTCTTTAAAGTTTATGGTGAATGGTGATGTAGGACGTTCGAGTATGGTAAGCATGGACTCTTCAAGTTGGGTAGATGGTAATGGGATCAGAGAGAAGTGTTCAGGTGCGGATGGAAGGTTGGTATCGTCTACTTGTTCATTATGGTCAAGATAGATGACTGATAGAGGTGCAACTGTGAGGGGTTCAGAGGTTTGAGGAGACGTTAAAGATGGTGAGTGTACCTTAGGTTTCTTTGAGGGTCGCCTTTTGAACACTAGATCAACAGACTTTGTGTCCTCATTTTCATTGTCTAACTCTATGACAAAGGTGTAGATGGTTGAGCCTTGTGTTTCTTCTTGTTTTGATTTTCTTGGAGAGCTTGGGTTTTCCTTTTCTATCCTATTGGAAGATTGGTTCTTCTCCTTTTGCGGTGACAAAAATTGCTCAGGACGAGCATGTGGTTGAGAAGCTTGTGTAGATTCAGCTTCTTCTTCTGCTTTCTGCTTAGATTCAACTTGTTGTTTTGGTTCTTGCTCTTAGGCCTCAGACTCGTCAAAATCGCTGATGGAGATTCTAATGCAAGAGTAGCATATTGTCCCTCTTCAAAGTCTTTCAACTCTTGTTCCTTCTTCTTGGACAGTCTATTCTTCTCTTTGACTATCTTCTCAATGAACTCTTCAATGGGTGATGGACGTTCATAAGAACCTATGTGAGGTGGCTGAAGGTTAGCTGGACGATGTGCATTGAGGGCTAGTAGGTCCATTGGTCAACTTGCTCAATGCTACAATGAACTTGGACAAAAATACTAAGTTTATCTAGCTAATATAGTATATATGTAACTTAGGTCAGAATCCAAGGACACAACTCATAGCATAGCATTCCATTGTCAAGCCATTCTTTCTCAAACAAATTAATTTGGGAAGATTTTTGTTTTAAAATTCTAATAGAATCAGAATTACCTAACTAAACTAACTAAATTCCTTTCAACATGTAATGCTTTGATAATTGAATAGCAAAGAATTTTTGGCTTTATGATAGTTTGTAGAAAGTGATTAAGGGAGTCAGTCACAGATGGTTTCCTTCTTCATCTTGAAAGCAATTATATGTTTTTTTTGTGAAGTTGTGAAAATTGAATTATCGTCATCCTTTTCTTTATATTTAATCATATTGAAGGCTTTTAGTGCTGACTTTATTAGCTCTTGTTTATTTAATGGTTATACGGTTCCTAGCTTGTTGACTGATTTTGCTCTTATTTGTCTTATTAACACTCAAATGAAATTTGATTTAACAGCACATTTGCAAAAGATAAATTTGATTGCGTTTGCCACTGAACAAGTTTATAATATCTTAACAAGCACAAGATATCTTCAACTTGAAAATGATGTTTTTGTGACTCTAATAACCTAATCTTATTGGCATATTGATGACACACTTAAGCTGTAGGAAATTAGAATCTATCTCTTTTAGAGATAAAATTCTCAACCGATATAAATGCATATCAACTTACCAATTTTCTCCCAGCTTCATATTTTCCCTCTCACTTATCTCCGGGTTGTAGCAAACAAATTGGACCTACAATTTGTTTTCACAAAATAAAATGGTATCTTTGTTGCTATATAGACTATATAAACAGTGGTGTTTTGATAATGATAGCCAAAAAGAAAGTTAGTATTTGATACTTAACAGGAAATGTTAAAAGATCTGTCAGGAATTTTTACAGTGAAATTAGTATATATAAGAAGAATGGAAAGTCAAGATTCACATGTTTTAATTGCTAAAGTTTGGAGTTTGTGTTAGGTGGACTGGAGTTTCTTCTGTTACGAGAAATGATATGTATGGTCACTGTTTGCAGTCCCGAGATTGTTAGAGGGGTCTGGTTTGGATGGCTATATGGTTATCTGTGATTTGGACCATATGATTAAGGAGGAACCAAATGATTTTCAGGCAACAAAATATAGAACCTTAAAATATTTTTGGTGATGTACAATTACAGGGTAGAAACATGCAAGCAAGGACTGTTGTAAGCAGTGCTGGACTGCAGTATTTTTAATATTAAGAAAAGGAAAAGTAGAACTGTGTCGTTGCTTTTGAATGTTTTAGCCATTAGATTTTTGCTATGATTTTTTTGGGTTTGATTCATAATTCCTATTCATCATGATGATGACCCAACAATCTACGGTTATGTATTGACTGGATGATTGATTGCACATCTAGTGCTTCAATCAATTTCATGATTAATTATAATATTTTTGCCTTCCAAAAGAAAGTATTTGATATTTAGTTATTCTATATGTAGATATTAGGATGGCCTAACAACAGTATTGGGAAAACCATTGGTTTACCTTGGAAAATAGACAAACCAATTATTCACCAGAGGTAAGAAGAGAAAAAGAGAAAATAAAAGGAATCAGCTATTATAACAAAAAAAACATGCCTTAATTGGTTTACAACATAGACAAAGAGTTTATTATTATTATTATTATTATTATTATTATTATTATTATTATTATTATTATTATTATTATTACTATTATTATATATATACTTGTTTTCTTGTTTCAAATAAATTTAAGCAAAAAGTTTCCAACTCTTTACACGCAACCACGTAATGTGAGGTCTCAACATGTTTAATCCAAAATGTGTTTGATTCACAGTAAGAGCTTCTATATGCACACGGCATGAGTTAAGAAAGGTGGGCGGTATACTTCGTAAAATAAGGGGTGTTATTACCAAACCATAGAACATAAGAGAAATTTTAGGATGGGGATCAAAGATAGAAAAGGTTCATAATTCTTCCACCTACACAGTTTCACTCTACAGGTTTGATGAATTTACAAAAATATCTCACACACAACTTTTCCCGACAGAATGTCTTAAAATATTTTTGGATTTGATGTTCTAGAATACCTTAGACTTAAATTTACAAAAATATCTCACACAACTTTTCCAAACATAAATGTTTAGGGTTTAAAAAAAATTTCATAATAAAATTGTAAAACTTTTATTTTATTTTTTTTCAAAATATATATTATGAAATAACATTGTGAAAATACATATTTTAAAAAATTTTCAAAATCTTTCCTAAAACATTTAAAAGATAAAATAGTCATTTTCTAAATTATGGAAGTAAGCAAGAAATTATAAAAATGCAGGAAGCACGAGCCTAGAAAAATGACAAAATAAAAACAAAAAAGAGAATTAACAGCCAGAGTAAAAAAGACCCAAACGAGATAGTGATTTATAAAAACAAACATTTCATGTCTTAACGGAGTTCCCACTTTGAATTATAGTATTGCTGTACTTGAATCTAATTTTTGTAATACATTACAAACTTTTTTTTTAAATTACATTATTAATTTTAAAAGTGATAAAATTGTCACTAATTTAATTAAAAATTAATTTAGTAAGTAATAAAAATTTTAATATCTAGTATTACAAATTAATTTAATTTTTATTTAAAAATTATTTTAATTATCATTATATAAAAGTAATAATCATTAAAATATAGTTTTTGTATATTTTATTGATAACAAAAATTATTTTTAGATACAATAATCTTTATTTTATAAAATAAATTTTAATTTAATTAATATAATAATTAATTATTTTTTAATTCTAAAATTTATATTTAATAAAAGAATTTACTGTTTGGTTCATGACTGAATTTTCCCTCTCATATTTGAAGGATTGCTTTGTTTTTCTTATTGCTGAAAAGTTAATAAACAAATCAAAATTTAAACAGTGAACCATTTACTTAATTTCATTATAAAAAGCTAAATACGATATTTTTATGATAAAAAGATGTTTTTACTTTTATGGGCACGTGATGGTTGATTAATTGGTTGTGTTTCACGAGTTGACAGCAATAAGCATCAATCACTGAACAGAGCTCTGAATGTACCTATTCATGCTTGCATGTGCTTCTGTACCTTATTACATTCACTGTCTCCGAGAAAATCGATGCCATAATTAACACCCAAACAAGTCAACAACACTAATAGTTTCATTAGCTTGTCGAGTTAAATAACTCTATATTCCCTTTCATTTTATTCTTCTAAGATGGTATATTTTGATTAAGATTTATTTGGTGTACTCTTCTTAATATTTTAATTCGTTGTACATAATTTTATAAGTTATTTATACTTTTATTTCTATAGGTTTTTATCTAAATATTTATAGCCCTTTTGCTTTTAAATATTTACAGTTAGGATTTTTACTGAAGAGGAATAATCGGTCACATACATACATGACTAGTTATATAAAACTATATTTTTATTAAAATATAAAAAATCTTATCATCATGCAAAACTTGAATATGACGATTATAGTTTTTATCAGTTTATGAAGTACTATATTTCTGCTAGATGCTTAGTAGCATCAAGAATGTTGAATTTGATTATATTTTCTCCAAATTCTATGGTGAGAGTTTCTGCATGGACATCAATTTTAGTTCTAGCAATTTTCAAACATGACCTTCCAAAAATGATAGGAGTTGTTGTGGTGGCTGGATTGTTGTCATTAATGTTTAAGATCTAGAAATAAGCTCCGAAAATGAAATTATTCACTCTAACAAGAACATCTTCCAAAATATCATTATATTGATTGATGCTTAGGTCCAGGTCCAGCATGGCATTGTCAAACTTGTTGCTGCCAATTATGCAAGGTATTGTAAAGGTTCTAGGATCCTTGCATTTTTCTTGAATTGAAGTGTTAAAGCCCTCTATCATTACTGAAACATTCCTCCCTAAGTTCACTTTCTCGTTTCCTTTTAATCTTCTGTGCACAGATCTTTGAGGAATTTGGCATATCTTGGAATATGTTTTATAGCTTTCAATAGTCGAATATTGATCTTCACTATGAAACAATTCCAAAATTTCCTTCTCTGTTGTTTCAATTTTCCTCCGCTAGTGCTGCGCTTTCTGAGGAAATGGTACACTTGAAGGTGTAATTAGTTGATTTGAAACATGAATTAAATTAGCTTTGTTGTTGTCAGCTGCTGCACTTTGAGAATCTGATTTCCTATCTGCTAACTCAACATAACCTGGTGATGATGTGGTGGTTGTTTTTCCAGACCTTAATAATCGCACTAACATTCTTTGGGTTGGAAATTTGAGCAGGTAATTTTTCCGACCCTTGGGAATGTAGTTGACTTGGCGATGTCGCTAGCTGACCTATTTGAGTCTGCAAATTCTGAATAGTGGTTTCAGTTCTCTATTGAAAATTGAAGTTATGTTCTGCCATTTGTTTCAAGAGCTCATCAAGTGTTGAGTCCTTTTTCTCAGTTTGTGATGAGTACTGGTTGGATGATTGGCTAAATTGCTAATCGATTGCACGATTCTGCCGCTGGAAGAACGAACAATTATTTTGAGGTTCTGTTGTTGCTGAGCAGAATTTCGCCATCTTTGAATGGTTAATCCGTATGAAGTTCGGATATGACTTCCACACTATGCTTTCGGATATGGCTTCAACACTATGCTTTCGCGCTTCGAATGCATATTGAACACAAACACTTGATAAGAAGCGTGCATGACACGGTGTTCCACACGTGATTTTAGGTCGAACACGGTTGAAATTAATTCCAGTCCTAGGATTATTTTTCTGTTACATTTCAGTTTTTTTTTTAGAAATACTCTTCTATATAAGAGTACCCATTTGCATAATATTGAATATGGTTTTTCTGATTGTATCAAAATCAGTTTATTGAGCATACGTGTTTTGTTTGTGCGTAAGAAAATAAAGTAAGAAGAAAGAAAGAAGAAGTGAGAAGGAGACTTACCTCTGGCCAGTGTGAAACCTGGGTTTTTCAGAAAAAACCCTAGCAGAGCAGAGAAGAAGAAAACTCTAGCAGAGAGAGAGGGAAGAACTAGACCAGCTTAACAGTGGTATCAAGAGTAGTGTTCAGAACCTGGGAAGTCTGCAGTATGGCTGGAAATGGCAGTGAGAATTTCTTTTCAAACTTACCTATTCTTGATGGGAAAAATTATGATCATTGGATCATAAGGATGGAAGCCATTCTTGGTTATCAAGAACTATGGGAAACTGTAACAGAGGGTGCTAAGGAGAAAGAAGAAGCCGCAAATAAGAAGAAAGATTGCAAGGCTCGGTATCTCTTGCATCAGTGTGTGGATACAGTGAACTTTGAGAAAATTGCAAAGGCCAAGACAGCAAAAGAAGCCTAGGAGATATTGCAGAGGGCTCACGGTGGTGCAGAAAAAATCAAGAAAGTAAGGCTGCAATCCTTTAGAAAGCAGTTTGAATTACTTTCAATGGAAGAATCAGAAAAGGTGGCAGATTATTTTAATAGACTACAGTTGCTGGTGAATCAGATCAAGAGTTATGGGGAGACAATGACAGAACTCAACATAGTGGAGAAAGTTCTAAGAATTGACTGAGAAATTTGATAATGTTGTTGTGGCTATTGAAGAATCTGGCAGAAACATCAAGAATCTGTCAATGGAAGAGTTACAGGCAACATTAAAGGCACATGAATTGAAGAGGCTGATGAGAAATTCAGAAAAATCAAGTGATGAATAGGCATTAAAAGCATAGATAAGCAAGAAAGGAGGTTTTACCACGGGAAAATGGAAGAAGAGTAGAGGTGGAGGCAGATTTAACAAAGAAGATCATTCTTTGTCCCAAGATTCAAGTTCTGGTGAGCAAACAGAACAGAAAAGGCAAGGTGGTCATGGGTCTTGGACTGGAAGAGGCAGAGGTGAGAGGAAGAATGTTGATATGAGAAAAATCCAGTGTCATAATTGTAAAAAATGGGGTCACTATGCAGTAGATTGTTGGCATGGAAAGGGAAAACAGAAAAAAGCTTCAGATGATGTTGAAGCACACATGGCTCAAGATGATTCAGAAGAAGAACCTGTTGTGCTTATGGTGACAACTAGTGAGGAGGAATTTGGTGCTGAAAGTTGGTTCCTTGACACAAGATGTTCAAATTATATGACTGGACACAAAGAGTGGATGTCTAAGATTGAAACCAACAGATCCAGCAAGATAAAGTTGGCTGATGACAATGTGATTAAAGCAGAAGGTATTGGTAATGTGATAATTAAGAAAAATGAAAAGGAGATCGTGGTAATAGAAGATGTGTTGTATGTGCCAGGGATGAAATGCAATTTGTTGAGTGTGGGACAACTGGTAAAGAAAGGGTTTTCAGTGACCATGAAAGAAGATGTATTGAAGGTTTATGATGTCAAAAGAAGGCTTGTTCTGAAATCTCCTCTTGCTAAGAATAGGACATTTCAGACCAAACTTATTTTAGCAGAAAATCAATGTTTAACAGCTACTAAGCAGAAGAAGTGAGTTGGTTGTGGCATAGGAGGTATGGACACTTAAACTTCACTAGTTTGAAGAAGCTGGATGATAAAGGAATGGTAACTGGACTGCCCAAGACACTAGCTGTACCAGGAAAAATCTGTGAAGGGTGTTTGGTGGGAAAACAGCCCAGGAATGCTTTCAAGACACATATGCACATGAGAGCAAAAAATGTACTACAGGTAATCTATTCTGATGTATGTGGACCATTTGAGGAGTTATCACTTGGACAAAATAAATATTTTGTCACATTTGTGGATGAGTACAGTTGTATGATTTGGTTGTACCTGATTAAAGCAAAATCATATGTGTTTTCTATTTTCAAAAGGTTCAAATTGATAGCAGAAAAACAGAGTGGAAAAAAAATTCAGATTCTAAGGACTGATGGAGGAAAGGAGTATTTGTCTACAGAATTTGAAAAATACTGCAGAGAGAATGGTGTGCAACATGAAGTTACAGCACCATACACTCCACAGCATAATGGTTTGGCAGAAAGGAGGAACAGAATGATTTTGAATATGGCCAGAAGCATGTTAAAGCAGAAAGGGTTGCCTCATGTGTTATGGGGAGAAGCTGTCTCAACAGCTGTGTATTTGTTGAACAAATGTCCAATTAAGAATCTGGAAAATAAGGTTCCAGAGGAAGTTTGGTTTGACAGGAAGCCAGGAGTAAAACACTTGAAGGTATTTGGTTCAAAGTGCTATAAACATGTACCAAATGCTAAAAGAACCAAGCTAGCAAATAAAAGTGAGACTATGATTTTAGTGGGCTATCATTCCACAGGAGCTTACAGGTTGTACAATCCTGCTTCTAACCAGATTTGTATCAGTAGAGATGTTGTGATAAATGAGGAAGAAGCTTGGGACTGGAATGAAAAGTCTAGAGAGTCAAATAAGAAGGTTGGTGTTTTTTTGGAGGAATAAGGAATTGGTATAGGAGAGGAAAGTGTAACCCAAGAAATTGAACCACAGTCACAAAGAATTACGAGACAGAGAAGACCACCACAATCCTTGGTGGATTTTGAAATTTATCCTGATGATGCAGTAACAAGAGAGGGAGATTTAGTTCATTTTGCACCAATGGCAGAAGCTGAACCATTAGACCATGATGAAGCAATGAGGCAAGAACTATGGAAGAAGGCTATGTTGGAAGAATTAAACTCTATTGAGAAGACTAAAACCTGGGAGCTGACAGATTTGCCCAGTAACAAAACACCCTATTGATCTGAAGTGGGTGTTTAAATTGAAGTTGAATCCAAATGGCAGTATTGACAAGAGAAAGGCAAGATTAGTGGTGAGAGGTTTCTTACAAAAGAAAGGGTTGGACTATACAGAAGTGTTTGCTCCTGTGGCCAGAATTGAGACAATCAGAACTGTAGTTGCATTAGCTAATGGAAAGAAGTGGCCTCTATTCCAAATGGATGTCAAATCTGCATTTCTAAATGGTCCACTTAAAGAGGAGGTTTATGTTACACAACCACCTGGATTTGTAAAGAAAGGTGATGAGAACAAGGTATATCGATTGAGGAAGGCTCTTTATGGCCTTAAACAGGCGCCTAGGGCCTGGAACAAAAGAATAGATGCTTTTATGATGAGTCATGAGTTCAACAAATGTTCAGTAGAACATGGGGTGTATGTGAAGCCTGGCAGAGATACTGGTCTGATGATAATGTGTATATATGTGGATGATTTGCTCATTACTGGGAGCAACATTAATGAGATAGAAGAATTTAAGAAGCTACTGATGACAGAGTTTGAAATGACAAATTTAGGCAGGCTAAAATACTTCCTAGGCATGGAGTTTGTTGAGACTGAGAAAGGATTGATTCTACACCAAAGGAAGTATGCTGCAGAGATTTTAGCAAAGTATGATATGGTGGATTGCAACATAGCAGTGACACCAGCAGAAGGAAAGATTAATGTGACTTGAGATGGAGAGGAAGTAGTAGATGGGACCTTGTACAAACAAGTGGTTGGATCTCTTAGATACCTTTGCAACAGCAGACCAGATTTTTGTTTTGCAATAGGCATTCTAAGTAGGTTCATGCAGCATCCGCAGAAGAAACATATGTTAGCAGCAAAAAGGGTGATGAGATATGTGAAAGGCAATTTAGACTTTGGAATATTATTTCCAAAATCTGATCAAGTGCAAACTAAACTTGTTAGCTATTCAGATGTAGATTGGTGTGGAGATAATGTAGATAGGAGAAGCACTACAGGGTGTGTGTTTGTGTTTATGGGAGCACCAATTTCTTGGTGGAGTAAGAAACAATCTGTGGTAGCTTTATCCACATGTGAGGCTGAATACATAGCAGGATCAAGTGCAGCTTGTCAAGCTGTATGGTTGGATTCAATAATGACAGAGATGGGAATTGACTTGGAGAAGCCTATTGAGCTGCTTGTTGACAACAAGTCAGCTATAAATCTAGCAAACAACCCCGTTTTGCATGGCAGAAGCAAGCACATTGAGACTCGCTTCCACTTCATACGAGATCAAGTTAATAATGACAAGCTGAAGCTAGTTCACTACCCTACACAGCTTCAGCTAGCTGACATTCTAACCAAACCTTTGAAGAAGCAGAGGTTCGAAATGATCAGAGAAAAATTAGGAATTATAAACCCTAGTACTGGAATTAAGGGAGGATGTTGAAATTAATTCCAGCCCTAGGATTATTTCTCTGTTACATTTCAGTTTTTCTTTTAGAAATACTCTTCTATATAAGAGTACCCATTTGCACAATATTGAATGTGGTTTTTCTGATTGTATCAAAATCAGTTTATTGAGCATACGTGTTTTGTTTGTACGTAAGAAAATAAAGTAAGAAGAAAGAAAGAAGAAGTGAGAAGGAGACTTACCTCTGGCCAGTGTGAAACCTGGGTTTTTCAGAAAACCCTAGCAGAGCAGAGAAGAAGAAAACTCTAGCAGAGAGAGAGGAAGAAGTAGACCAACTTAACAAACACGGCTTAGCTATTGGACAAGTTGGAGATAACACGATCCAGTTATTTGGACACGAATGTCAACATAAATTTAGAAGCGAATTTATTTTAATAAAAAAATAAAAATATATCAAAAAATCAAGAATAAACAATCTATTCATTTCTTATTAAAAAAATTAGAAGCTAAAACAATTAAGAAATGTAATTATAAATTTAAAAATAAAGAATAGAGAAAAACGAAAGGAAAGGAAAAGAGAGAATAGAAGAATTAATATGATGCATCGTTGAATACATTGGTTGTTTTCGTCGTTACGTGATCAGAAGTGGATGACTCTTTCTAGAGATAGAACAAAGAAGAAAAAAAAGTTAGAAGTCTTATACAGTGTGAAAGAAGAAAGAAGAAGACTTTTGAATTGAAAAAAAAAGTAAATTTAATTTATTAGTAGTATTAGTTTGTCCACCTGTTTCTCACATGTCAGTCAAATTACGTTGCTATGTTTAGCTGCTCACTCTACTGTATAATGCAAAATGCTGCTATGTCCACTTGTTCACCTACACAGAGTACATAGTGCTATGCACTTCCACACTTCTGCTATGCCCACTTGTACTTCACGTCACTGTTATGCCCACTTATTTACGTTTATGGACATTATATTTATGTGTTTAATTTAAATCATATTTTTGTTGATTATTTATTTAAATTATATACATAAAAAAGTTAATATTAAAAAAAAAATTAAACTTTTATTTTAAAAAATTAATTTTTAAAATATTTTTTACAATTGCTATACTAATATTAAAATAACAACATAATATTAAATAACACAATAATTTAATAATATTTAAAATAGGTTTAATAGACATTTTGGTTTCAATATTTTATGAAAATTTGTAATATTTTTTCATGTTTATTTTTTTATCAATTGAGTTCCAAATTTAATTTTTTTTCTTAATTGAGTTTCAAATTTTTTTTTTCTCAATTGAGTCCCAAATTTTATTAAATTTGTTAATATGTTCCTTTTTGTCAAAAATTCACAGATTGTAATGTTCATATTAATGTTTATATTTGTACCTTTTTTGTCATTATTCACATGCCACGATTTAACTTGAATGTGTTATGTCTCATATAGTTAACACCATTAACATTAATCTAACAGAAGAGATCATATTGAAGATTTTAATAAAATTTAGGACTTAATTGAGAAAAAAATAAAATGTGGGAAAACATTGCAAATTCTCACAAAATATTAGGACCAAAATACCTATTAAACCTTTAAAATATGTAATATATTATTGTTATAATTAATTTTTTATTTGTGTCATTTTTTAATATTTTAATATTTAATTTATTTTTATTTCAGAAAATCAAGATGAATATAGATAATCAAGCTAAAGAACAAGAAGATGAAACAAAAACTTTGTAGAGATATGATTCAAAGTTAAGAAAGACTCCTAGTGGTGGAAATAATATGATCAAGTGTAGTTTGAGTGATTTTTCATTCAATGGATCTTACACTCGTGTAAGAGCTCATCTATTAAAAATTACTGGAGGAGGAGTTAGAATTTATCCAAAAGTAACTCAGTTAAAGCTTGCTAAGTTTAAAAAATCAGACAATGAAGCAACATTAAAAATACAAAATTTGAAAAAGAAGGTCCCTCTACCACCTGTATCTAGTGAAGGAAATAAGATAAACAATCATCAACCCAAAATTGAAAGGTTCTTTATAAGCTTCTTTCAATATCCAAGCTAGAGATACTCTTGATTGTGAAATTGCGAGGATGTTTGACTCTTTAGGATTGCCATTTCATTTAGCAAGGAGTCCTTAATATAGGAGTGCATTTTCTTATGATATTAATACTTCTAATCTTAGTGGATATGTACCTCCAACGTATAATAAATTGAGAGGTCCTTTGCTTTCAAAAGAAAGGAGTTATGTAGAAAATCTTCTGCAACCTATACAAAATTCATGGAATCAGAAAGATGTGACAATTATAAGTGATGGGTGGAGTGATCCTCAAAGAAGACCACTTATAAATTTTATGGCTATTACTGAAAGTGGACCAATGTTTTTGAAGTATGTAGATGGATTTGGTGAAATTAAGGACAAGGATTTTATTGTTGAACACATGAGAGATGTAATGATGGAGGTTGGGTAAAAAAATGTGGTACAAATTGTAACTGATAATGCAGTTGTATGTAAGGTAGTTGGTATGATCATAGAATCAGAATTTCCTTCAATCTATTGGACTCCTTGTGTAGTGCACACCTTGAATCTTGCACTTTAAAAATATTTGTTCAGCAAAAAATACTGAAAAAAATAGTGATACTTATCAACAATGTTCTTGAATCACACAAATTGTTGATGATGAAATCTTTATCAAAAACTTTATTGTGGGGCACTCCATGAGATTATCAATGTTCAATAACTACAATTCATTTAAGTTGTTTTCTATTGCTCCAACAAGATTTGCTTCAACCATAGTAATGCTCAAAAGGTTTAGAAGTTTGAAGAAAGGACTCCAAGAGATGGTTATTAGTGATGAATGGTCTTCTTACAAAATGGATAATGTGGATAGTGCACAATTTGTTAAAGAAACTTACAGAGGATCAATGATAATGCTTATAGGCTAGATCTGCCTGTTGAATATGGTGTTCATCCAATTTTTAATGTGACTGATTTAATTCCTTTTATAGGAGACAGTGAGGAAGTAGCAGACATTTTGGATTTGAGGTCAAATCCTCTTCAAGAAGGAGGGGATGATGGAAGACCCCTGACCAAGGGACCAACCATTAGGGCCATGGCAAGGAAGATACAAGAAGATTGGGCCTCCAATGAGATATGTCGGTCCAAGATTTTATTCACATGGGCCATACTGAAAAAAGTACATATAAAAGAATAAGAGGTGTAAATAGTATTTTGTTTTGCCTTGTATTTTGGCCCATTAGCTTAGATGTCAAATAAAGAAGTGCACATAGAAAAATGGAGGTGCATATAGTAAAGAGGTGTATATAGGATAGTAGAGGTGTGTATAGTAATATGTTTGGGCTTGTATTTTGGCCCAATAGCTTAAGTGACAAAAATAAGAGTGTGCATAGATAAAATGGGTATGCGTTGGAAAATCTAGCCCAACCACACACCCCTTGGACGGCTAGGTCAAGGGAGCATGCATGAGGGTGTGCCGTTTTGAGGTGCAACTAGGTCTCTTAAAGCACATTAAATGCTCTTTAATGTGCCCAAAATCATGGATCTTAGGTGTGCACACTCCAAGGCCGATCATCAATGACCATTAGGGTTTACAAACCCTCATGCACCGCACACAAGGGAGAGCCTTACTCTCTCAAACCCTAGCCGCCCCCCTCTTCATCCCTCTAGTCTATAAATACACATTTTCCCCTCTTGTATTTCAATTTTGATGAGAGTAATGAAATGTTGCCAATTTGTGTTGCCACCCTCTCTCTTGAGTCTCTCTTGATTCTAACCATCTAGCATTAGGTGAAAGGATCCTTCCTTGTGTAGCTAGGGTTTCTAGAGGAATCGAACCTCACCTCCACTCTCTCCTTCCATCTTCATGCTATTTATCTAGATGTTGGGATACTTCCATTTGGGTGAGAGGTTGATGGCCATGACCTCGAGGTGAAAGGATGGTACTCATCAATACCTTTCTCTTGTAAAGACATATATTTTAGGGGTTGGGATGACTTTGAATTGTTCTTTCCTTTGGACAAATGCTTGTGAAGATTACTTAGGGTATTCGATGTTCTACTCTAAGTGTGAACCTCTTTTTTTGTACAATCCTCAATATGTTTTTAGTTACGAGTATCTTCTTGGACTTGAGATTTTACAACTTATTTGGTTGATAGAGAAGTTTTTCTCTCATGGTCATTCTTGGTGTTTCATGCCCGATAATCACAAACAAGCACATCTAGTTGGTCTCATAGAACTTAAAATTTGGTATGATGTTGTCCTAAAACAAGTTCGAATTCTTTGGCGAGTTGGGTGAGTTGGGCCAAGAGTTTTGTTTTCTAAGCCTTTGGCAAGTTGGGCCAAAAGCTGTGTTTGGACTTTGTGATTTTCCTCAGTTTGTTGTTGTTGCATGTTAGTAATTTTGGTTTTGTGAAAAATTGGAAAACACAAGAATGAAGGATTGAATTGTGCTTTTAAAAAATTTCTCTTATATGAAGTATTGTCTGACGAAGGGATCTTATCAGATGATATGTTTTCAAAAAACATTTTGAGTTAAAAAAAATAAGGAAAAAAATCTCTCTTTTCTTAAGGTTAAATCAACACAATAAGATGCAATTGAAGAGACTAGGAGATAGATATTACTTAACACATATTTTTATATGGGTTTTTCTGATATCCACAAACTACATCTAGTTCTCACAGTTGAGTTCTACTAGCAAACTATCATTGCAAAGAACAAATATTGTTTTCAACTTGTAGTCACTCCTGGCTAACTCTACAAGTATTCTTTCCTCAATTCGCTTCTGACTTAACCCAAGTATTCTTTCAACAAGTCACTCCTGACTCAAACCAAGTATTCTTTGGTAACATAGCCACTCCTGGATAACCCTTTTACAAAATATTGTAGAAGGTGGTCAAAGATCACAACAAGATTGCTATTCTAGAAGGGTAGCGTCTTAGAGATGTATACAAGGTTAAATTCGCTTCTATATTAAGGTGTTCTTCTAAAGATTTTAGATTAGAGAATGTTGAGGAAAAGTCCTAACACTCCATAATTTTGAATAATGCTAAAAGTAATTAAATGTTAAGTCAGACGATTTAAGCTTCTAGACGAAGCAACTTCTCAAAACTATCATATTATGTACGTATCATTTGTCAGATGATACCTGAAAAGATCATTAGATGACGAGTCATCGGATGATGCGTTTTGGTCTTAACTAATATTTGAAAGTTTGTTTTATGAAGCTTTTAAAGACATTCTTCGTAGTAGTAAGATCATAGTATGATGTGTTAATTTGATGTCTCCAACCACTTTGATGATGAAGATGATGATGCTTGAAGAATGAAAATTTTATCTTAGGATTAGAGTGTCTTAGGATGTGGGGTAAGATGCATTTCATTTAACCTTGGATTTAATCTTGTGTTTTAAAATGTTTTGAAATGTTTTAAAAGTTTTAACTGTTTTTTAACCCATTAAAAACGTGTTTTCAGTCAGTTAAAATGTTCTTAGTTTGATGGCTAAGTCAATTTTAAACGTTTCAACCAACTGGTATGGATTTCAGTTAATTAATTTTCTGAACTGATGTTTTTAAGTTTTGTTTGGTTGAATTCAACTAACTATTTTTCAAGATTTTAATCAGCTTAAATTTTGAAACTGTTGTTTCTGAATTTTGCTTTCAGCTGATTTCAGCTAGCTATTTTTCTGAATTTAAATCAGCTAAAATTTTGGAGCTGTTCTTAAGAAATCCAAGATCTTTGGAAAATCTAGTTGATTCGCATTTAAACAGGCTAAAATCGCTTAAGGATTTCCCTTTAATGATTTCCACCAGTTTAATCGCGTTTTCAACTGACTATTTTTCAGTTTTCAGATTTGGGGTGCTTTTTGGAAAATTCATTTTAATGAAAACAACTAGCTAAATCGCGTTTCAACTTACTGATTTTATCAGTAACAATTTTAAATCACTGAACCAGTTCTATTTTAAATACTTTGAGTTTTAAAGAACTGTGCAACGAATCAATTACAGAAAAACCCATTCTTCAGAAAGACTTTTCAAGTGTTCTAAATCAATTTGCGAAATCAATGAAGGAGTCCAAGATCAAATTGAATTGAGAATCTTTCCGTAGAAAGTCATCACCTGAATTTTGTCCTGTTTCTTTTATTGCAAATGTTAATAAGGTGAATTCGTTCCATAATCTTGTGCAATATTGTACTGGGTTTGTTTCTTCTTAATCAGGGTGATTAGGGTGTTCTTGTAATAGGGTTTTACAAGGGTATATAGATCTTGTAGGGTTCAAGATCAAGTGTATTGTTCTATTTTTTAGTTTTTCATATAGGGTTAATGTAAAAACTGGAATTTAGTGAATTGCTTTGATTTGGGTGTTTAGGAAACTGGATTGTAGCCTTCATTGGAAGGTGAACCAATATAAATCTCTTGTTGTGTTGATCTTCTTTCCCTACTTCTTTAAATTCTGTAATTGATAATTGAATTGGATATATGATACATTGGTATAAGCATTTCAAGAATCTTTAAAGAATTGATTTTCACCTGCAATTGCAATCTGGTTTTCTGAAATTGGCCAAGAATTTCAAAAATATTTTAAGAGTTTAATTCACCCCCCTCTTAAACTCAACCATTTATTCTAACATGATGAACAAGTACAAACGCAATTTCACATCTTATCATGCTTTCCTTATGAAAAGTAAAAGCTACTTTCTCACCAAATTCTTGACTCGCCCGAAGCTTTGTTTTCTCACAAAGTACACCTACCATGTACAAATGTGTTTCTTTCATCAAAAGAGACAAAACCTACTATCCAATGAAGGATAAGTGCTACAAGTTATTAGGATTATTGTGAAGATTGGAGGCACACATTTATTGCATGAAGAACAACATTTAGTGCATTAACGTAAAGCCCTCATCAGACGCAACAAGAAGTTTGCTCAAGACCAACCTAAAGCTGAATATCTCATAATGATTCTCTAATGACTAGTTGCTTATACACTATAAAAGGGAACTTTTGCATCTTGAAGAGACACACATAACACATAGAACACAAGCTAAGAAAAAACATGTTGATGCAAGAAAATTTTCTCTAAGTTGTTTGTTTCTCTTCAAAACCAGCTTTGGAAGAAAACTACTAGTGTTGTTTTAGCTACCTCTAGAAACTGTATCAAATCTCTTATTTTTCTGTAAGAGGTAATATTCTAGTGTAGCTCTAAACCCTGTGATTTAATCACAAACCTTTTTTATATACTTGTTGGAGCCAGAAGTGGCTTTGTGTTAAAGAATACTTGTTGTTAACACTCCATTTGTTAAAGCCAGAAGTGACTTTGTGTGAAAGAATACTTGAATGGGTTAGCCAAAAGTGGGTACGTGCCGAAAGAATACTTGTAAGTTGTAGCGGTAGTCTGATAGTGGAACTCAATCTTTGTTGATTGAAGAACTGGACGTAGTTTGAGGTTTCAGACGAATAGTATAAAAACTTGAGTAATCCTCTTTTCTCTTAAGCTTTCTCAATTGTATTTTATTACTTGCTTTTAACTAAAAAGAGATGTTTTATTTTAAGAAAGTCCTTATTTGTGAAATCTCTTTAAAGACTTATAGATTTTATCGCCTATAAGTTTAAAATTATCATCTGACGAACTCTATGTCTTCAGACAAATTGCAAAAAACTGTAAAAAGTTTTAAAACTCAATTTAACCCTCCCTTCTTGTGTTTTTCCTGTTTTTCACAGAGATGAAAAGAATTAGAGTTTTGAATTAGATTCAAAGATCGATGCTTGTTTTCTTCTTCTAACGAGTCCCTTATATAATGCTTATGAAGCAACTAGTCGTTAGAGTCACATTCTAATAAATTTTAACTTTAGGTTATCTTCAAGCAACTTGAGCTTTATCGTATGATATAACTTCACGTAGAGTGCATTAAATGCAAGAAGGTCATGCATGACCTTCTTTTAGCTCTACTCATGATAACTTGTACCACTTATCCTCCATTGGGCAGTGAGCTTTGTTTCTCTTTTAGTTAAAGCTTAATTTTGTACATGGCAGCTATGTTCCAAGGTCCTAACTAACTGAATGCATAAGGAATTTGGTGGACAAAAGCAACTTTAGCTCATCTATCAAGAAGTGCTGAAAGGGACATGAGATAACTTTTATAATTTTAACTTAAGACAATCTAAAGAATGTTTCCTACACAAAAATAAAGTGATTGTTAAGATCTATAATTTTTGTGTACATATCATCTTATTTATCTTTTGCCTTATTAGATGATGTTGAAAAGTATCGTCTAACAAATAATACATGCATGATCTAACTTCCTATTAAAAGAGAGATTGGTTTGTTTGTAAATGGGCTATCATCTATTAGACTAACCATCACTAATGAGATGCACACTCTTTTGTGTTTTATACTTATTGTCTTTAAAAACTTAATTAAAACTTGAACTTGAGGGTGTTGGATTTTTCTTTAACAGTTTTGAATAGTTTCCTCATTCTTTTTGGAAAAGGCTTTCCATGTGTGCTTTAGATTATTCATTACTTAAGGATCAATCTCAATATTGGAGGAAAACAGTATAGTAATGTGACTTTTATTAAGAACCATAGTTTGAATGGCTTGAGACAAATTTTTACCTCGACCTCACTAATGAATCATTATTTATCCACGTTTTCTTACATTTTTGTACTTATCTTAATTATTGTTTTGTGTCTAATTATCCATTATTGACACATTTTTATTATTTGGACTTTATTGGGCCAATAATTCAGATATTTATTAATTCAAAATTATTTATCTAATTTTTGTTTGCTTTTATTTTTCAGAATAATCTTGAAGCGATTTTGGACATGGAAAATATCCTAGACTTGAAGAAATTACTGTCACGTTAGCCTCCACTTAAGATTTTAATTTTTTTTTTGTAATTTGGGTCAGATAGTATTTTTTTATGAGGCCCGAGTGTTTTGGGAAGAGGAGGCAGAATTCATTCACGCACAACTGCTCACATTTCCGTCATTCGACTTCCGTCTTTCACCTTTCGTCTTTATTTTTCTCCCTATTGATTTTCGTTTGAGTCTTCATGGAGGGCTAATTTTCAGAGGTTGATTTCCTGAGTAGATTGCTATGAACTTTGAGGTTTAATTCACGTTTTTCTTTTGTTCTTCTTGATTCTTCATCTTCTAATCTTTGTGCTTATATTTTCATTCATGCTTAATGAATATTATTTTTGTAGTTTGCTTAATTCTGTGAATGGTTAGGGATTGGATAATGTATACGTTTGCATAATTCGTGTAAGGAAATCTCGGGTTAATCTTCGCTTAGTTGATCGATTTGGGTTGGAATGAGGATTAAGACTAACAAAGTGTATTTTCTGTGTAACTAGTGATAAGGGAAATTACAATTGAATTAGGGAATCAATTCGCTTTTTATAATTGTTTACATTTTGCGAAATTATTTTGTGTTTTAATTTAATTCAACAAATTTGTTGAAACCCCCCCACCTTGTCCGCCTCACTCACGTGTTGATTTTTTGCCTTAACTTCATTCCTTGGGAGTCGATCTAGGAATCACTTCCTAGTATCATATTTTCAACTGTTTAATTGACTGACTCACAATAACGCCAAATTATGGACTGAAAAGTGTCATTTTAGACAAGTTGTGAAAGGATAAAATTTCTTTTGTAAACTTATGAACTACTTGAGGATAAAATCCAATTAGTTTTTGAAGATCAAACGAAAATCCACACATTAAAAACTTTTGTACCTACTATCATGAATAAATAATAATATAAATATTTATTTATAAATAAGTACATAATACTAACTTTTAATTTTTAACAAAAATATCATATTATATCTATAACACTTAATATATATATATATATATATATATATCAATTTAAATATCTCAAAAATTAGATAAATATACTAATATATGATACTCATATAATTTAATTAAAATTTGTTGTGTAATTAAATTTGAAGAAAATTTCATCAAACCTAATATTATATTATACAAATATAATATATAATATCTCTTAGTAATTTGGTAAGTTTATTCTTTTTTGTTAAATGCATTAAGTGTTTATCAAATTATTCCTATGATTTTCTTTTAAATGTAGATAGTAATTTTATTCTTTTATGTTTATCAGTTTGTTTATTTATTTATTTATTTGATATATTTATAAAAGAAAACTTAATTTTAGAGAAAAAGTTTTTATTCTATATTTTACCTTTTATAGTATAAGATTTATAAGATTTCAATTATATTATAGTACACAGTTAGATTTGAGAGTGATAGGGCATTTTACATATATAACTACTCATCTCCACGTTGTCATAACAGAATTCAGATCTCGGACATGAATTGATTCATCCGAAGTCAATTTCCATAAGAACACAGTCCAGTCAACAGTTTCATACATCAACTCCAACCTGACAACAAATAACCTAAAATAGAGTTTGTAATCAACTTGCATAGACGCACATGCAAGACTTTGTGTTTCAGATATCAATAAGATTAAGTCATCTTTTGAAAAATTGTCTCACCATTTTCCCGTTCTTGGTCTATCACTTCCCATTATTTCCATGCTTAGACATTCCTATCACAAACCTAACCAAGGAACTCACTAGTCATCCGTCAATTTTGCTGTTTTAGGTCCACTATTAGCCTATTGATTTTGACATATCCAATGCCCAACACACTTTGGCACACATGACTGTCAAAAATGTTTAGTTTCAAGCAATATTTTTAGTGTGAACATCGGAAATAAGTATTTCTAATTTTACTATAGTACAAGTTGGATGAAAACACTACTACAGTATTAGGAATTAACGTCGGCATTTTACGTCGGTTAAACTACAAACGACGTAGAAGGTATTTTGCAGGGGATTTAACGTTGATTCTGGGAAGAACCGACGTAGAATGTGTTTGAGACACACATTCCACGTCGGTTACTACACAACCGACGTAGAATGTCTCACATTCAACGTCGGTTGTGTAGTAACCGACGTGGAATGTGTGTCTCAAACACATTCTACGTCGGTTCTTCCCAGAACCGACGTGAAATCTCCCTTTTAAAAACGCGTTCCCCCCTTTCTTTCTCACTTTTCGTTCTTCGCGTCTTCGTCTTCCTCGTCTCTGCGCACAGTCCCGCCACCGCCGTTGCCATTCCATTCCGTTCCATCTGCAGTCGCCGTGGACCTTGCCACCGGTGCCGTCGCGAGCCATCGGTGCCGCCGCATCTGCCTGCCCTGCGCGACGTTGAAGGCCCTGTGCGAATCCGCTGCCGCCTCCGCGCCGGTGTTGCCTCCGCGCCGGTGCTGCCTCCGTGCCGATGCCGCCTCCGCGCCGCTGCCGTGCCGCTGCCGCCTGCCTGCCGTGCCGCGCCGCGTCGCCACTCGCCGCCACCGCCGCGTGCCGCTGCTAGGTTAGTGTGTGTGTTTTTATTTTTTATTGTTTTTTGTTTTGTAGATAATGTTTGTATGATTAGGTTATTGAAATGTCTGTAGATGATTGTTCTGATGATCTGGCTATGCCCGTGGGGCTTTATTTGATGTTGTTTATGTATTTGATGTTGTGTAAAAATTTGGGTTTAGTCAAATTACAGAGGAAACTCTGCCGAAATTTCGTTAGAATGAGTTTGTCTCTAGTAAACTGTAATAAATAATGTTATAGTGTTTGTATGATTAGGGTATTAAATGCCTGTAGATGATTGTTCCGATGATCCGATCGTGTGGAGCTTTATTTGATGTTGTTTATGTATTTGATTTTGTATGAAATTTCGTTAGAATGACTTTGTCTCTCTTATAGAGCAAACTGTACTAAATGATAATTTTGATTATAGTAATCAATGATACTAAATTCATTGATGACCGATAAGTTTTTTATTAACTCTTAATTGTAGTCTAAAATCCGAAAATGAATCGAAGTTGGATGAATGCAAGTCGTATATCAGAAGAGTATGAGAATGGAGTTGAACAATTTTTGAGTTTTGCTGAACGAAATGGTCTAAAGGTGAATGGAAAATTTTATTGTCCCTGTGTTAAGTGTGTTAATGGAAGAGTTCAAACTGTAGATATAATACGAGAACATCTAATCTGTGAGGGTATCATGAAAAATTATACTACATGGATATGGCACGGTGAACTTATTGATATTCCAGTAGTATCACAAACTGTGGAGGAGGAGGATGTGTGTATGGAAGATCGAATAGAGGATATGCTTCGTGATGTGGGTCGGAAAGCTTTCTTTAAGCACATGCACTGTATATGATAAATTGAAGACCGATTCGGAGACGGCTTTGTATCCTGGGTGTACAACTTTCACACGATTGTCTTCTGTATTAAGATTGGTGAATTTGAAGGAAAAGTTTGGTTGGAGTGATAAAAGTTTCAATGAATTGTTAGAACTTTTGAAAGAGATGCTTCCAGATGAAAACACATTGCCTAACCGTATGTATGAAGCAAAGAAGATACTTTGTCCAATGGGTTTAGAATATAAAAAGATACACACTTGTCCTAATGACTGTATTTTATACAGAAAGAGTTTGAATCTCTTCATAAGTGTCCAAAATGTGGTGTATCACGTTACAAAGTCAAGGATGATGATGGTGATGGTGAAGATAGTCATAAAAAGGGTTCTCCTGCAAAGGTTATATGGTATCTTCCAATAATTCCAAGGTTTAAGCGATTGTTTGCTAATGAAGAAGATTCAAAAAATCTCACATGGCATTCGAGCTGCAAAGAAACGAGATGGACAACTTCGACATCCAGCTGATTCTCCACAAGTGGAAGAAAATTGACCGTCTATTTCCAAGTTTTGGTAGTGATGCAAGAAACCTTAGACTTGGACTAGCTACAGATGGAATGAATCCTTTTGGTAACTTAAGCACTAACCACAGTTCATGGCCAGTTTTATTGGTGATCTACAATCTTCCACATTGGTTGTGCATGAAGCGGAAATATGTTATGCTATCTATGATGATTGCAGGTCCAAGACAGCCAGGAAATGACATAGATGTTTATTTAAGTCCTTTGATAGATGACTTAAGATTGTTGTGGGAGGAAGGAGTAGAGGTGTTTGATGCAAATCGACAGGAGAATTTCAAGTTACATGCAATGATATTTTGTACCATAAATGACTTTCCAAAGATATGGTAACTTGAGTGGATATAGTGTCAAGGGTCATCATGCGTGTCCTATTTGTCAAGAAGATACAAGTTATCTGCAATTGAAACATGGGAAGAAGACAATTTATAATAAACACAGAAAATTCCTTCCAGCTAACCACCCATACCGAAGATTGAAGAAAGCTTTTAACGGCTGCCGGGAGGATGAAATTGCTAAGTCACCGTTAACAGTGAGCGAAGTTTATGATCGAGTGAAAAACATAAATGTTGAATTTGGAAAGACCCAAAAGAAATCTACTCGATGAAGCAAGTGGAAGAAGAGATCAATTTTTTTGAACTTCCATATTGGTGTCATCTAGATGTACGTCATTGTATTGATGTGATGCATGTTGAGAAGAATGTATGTGATAGTCTAATTGGCACACTTTTGAACATCAAAGGTAAGACAAAGGATGGAGTGAATACTCGTCAAGATCTTTGTGAATTGGGAATACGTCCGGAATTGCATCCAAGATCTGAAGGCAAGAGAACATATCTTCCACCAGCATGTCACACTTTATCCAAAAAGAGAAGACTAGTCTTTATCGGTGCCTTCTGAGTATTAAAGTTCCACAAGGATACTCTTCAAATATTAAGAGTCTTGTGTCAATGAAAGATCTTAAACTAGTTGGGTTAAAGTCACATGACTGCCACGCTTTGATGCAACAACTCTTACTCGTAGCTATACATGGCATACTCCCGAAGAATGTGAGAAATGCAATTATGCGTCTATGTTTTTTCTTCAACTCTATATGCGCCAAGGTAATTGATGAAAAATCATTAGATCAATTGGAAAATGAGGCAGCAATTATACTATGTCAATTGGAGATGTATTTTCCTCCATCATTTTTTGATATTATGGTTCACTTAATTGTTCATCTTGTAAGAGAGATACGGTTATGTGGCCCAGCTTTATTTATGGTGGATGTACCCAATTGAGCGATACATGAAGATCTTCAAAGGGTATACTAAGAATCCATACAGCACCGAAGCTTCTATAGTTGAAAGGTATATTGCGTAAGAAGCTACAGAGTTTTGTTCGTAATACTTGGCAAAAGCACAAGCCGTGGGTGTTCCTACAAGTCGACATGATGATAGGATAAATGGAAAGGGTACTCGTGGTATAAAAGTTCAAGCAAAGGATATTACTGAGTTGAGTCAGGCACACTTGTATATTTTGAATAATACAGATGAAGTTCTTCCTTACATATCTGCTCATCAATCAATGTTGAGGACCCAAAACCCCAAAATGGGTGAACGGTTGTTAGTGAAGGAGCATAACAACAAGTTTTTCAGTTGGTTTAGAAGCCAAATATTTTCAGATCAGCATGCATCTGATACATTGAAATGGATAGCTCATGGACCAAAACATAACGTCATCACTTGGACTGGGTACGACATTAATAGATATTCCTTCTACACAAAGTCACAAGATGACAATAGCACAGCTTCAAAATAGTGGAGTATCTATTGAGGCCACATCCATGCACTTTTCTAGTTCAAAGGATAAAAACCCCATCATGGCATCCATAAGTTACTTTGGAGTGATTGAGGAAATTTGGGAGGTTGACTACAGTAAATTTAGAGTTCCTCTATTTAAATGTGTTTGGGTCGATAGCAATACCGGTGTTCAATTTGACGAAATGGGTTTTACTATGATAGACCTTAAGAAGCTAGGTCATAAGGAAGAACCATTCATCATGGCATATCAAGCAAAACAAGTTTTTTATGTCACCGACCCATGTAATGATAGGTGGTCTGTGGTCCTTCAAGGCAAAGGAATTGATGTCAACCATGAAAATGAAGATGAGTCAGATGATTTCGTTGTCATTCCCAATTCACCATGACTGCCTAGTAGTATTGAAGATGTACAAGAGGATGTGGTCCATGCAACTCGTAATGATCATGATGAAGGGATATGGGAAAATTTAGTTGTCTAAGTATGTTTCTACTTAAAATTCTTTATGTATTTGTTTTATGTTTGTGTATTTAAGATTTATAAATTATATTGTTTTATATTTTCTTTACAGACACATGGCATCTCCTTCACCATCACCTCCTCCCTCACCTCCCTCATCTCCTCCACCACCTCCTCCACCAAAGAAGACCAGGCAAGCTACACGACATCGAGCATGACAACCGGACACATGACGAGAGAGAAGCTCGAGTGTGTCCGTTGATCCACGTACTCGGGAAGGTGTCCGGTCCGCATCATACCCAATTCAGCAGCTACTTGGGTACCGTTGCACGAGAGAAGGTAATTCTAAGTTTATATTTGAAGTTTTTTACATATTTACATATAATTCTTCTTTTCATCTAACTAATGATTATGTTTAGATATCTATTTTGCATCCAGACTGGGATAATGTTGACGACACGATGAAGAATCTTATTTGGCAGGACATTCTGGTAAGTTTAAATTTATTCAATTGTCTTTTCTTGAATATTGATTTTTAATTTTGATGCTAATTATGTTTTATTTTTGCAGAAGTATTTTGATATTGAAAACTCCAAGGCAGTTAAGAAGAAGATTATGTCCACCATTGCAAAAATGTGGAGGCAGTTCAAGTCCACATTAACTACGAAATGGGTTTATGCTGAGGATATCGTTAGTAAGGGACTTACTCCTTGCCAACGATATGGCATATCTGAGGAGGAGTGGAGGAAATTTGTAGAGATTAGGACTGGCCCAGAGTGGGAGGTATAAATTAATTTAAATTTATTAAGTTATTGTATTATATTCTAATATCAATTATTTTGCAGGGGAAAAGATTAAAGGCGAAAGAGATTCAGAAGAACAATTTGACCCCCCACCGTCTGTCTCGTGGGGGGTATGATCTCTTGTCTGAGAGAATGATGTACGAGAAGGCTGCACTTAGAGAAAAAGAAGCAGCCAGTTCTGGTATAAGCCAGGATGATCTCCCCCCACCATCTCCTCCTAAACGTCATCAAACTTGGAAGAGAGCTCGTCAAAAGCCTTCCGGTGGGATGACATCTGAGGAGGCCCAACATATAGCAGATAGGATTGTAAGTTACTATTCTGATAACCCTAATATGATTAATTTGTTACACTTGTATATTTATATATATATATATAATGTGTTAAATTTATTGTAGGATTCCTTGGAGGAGCAGTGTACACAGGGAACTTTCGTTCCATGTGGTCGTCAGGATATACTGACCACTGCTATTGGTAAAGATGAACACCCCGGCCGTGTTCGAGGTGTGGGGACCGGTGTGGGTATTCGACATTATTTTGGGGCACCAGTGAAGAATACCCAGAGCTCAACAATTAATGAAGAAGAGTTGGAGAAGAAGCTCACAGCGAAGCTGACACCGGTCATCGCAGCACAGGTTCAGGAGCAGCTACTTAGCATGTTTCCAGACTTGGCAGTTAGGATGATATCTTCCCACCAACACGCTCAGCCATCTCCTCCATCTGTTGGCACAATGGGAAGTACTTCTAGTAATCCTGCTTCTATTCTAGCTTCTCCTGTTGCTGCTGCTGCACCTGCACCGATAGGTAAAATCGTTATTTATTTTTCATA
Organism: Lablab purpureus; assembly: GCA_030347555.1. Lineage (NCBI taxonomy): Eukaryota > Viridiplantae > Streptophyta > Magnoliopsida > Fabales > Fabaceae > Lablab > Lablab purpureus. The sequence goes on along the minus strand of CM059256.1, from coordinate 27,300,325 downwards.
TATGTCTTCATTAAAAATGTTAATTGAAATATATCATGCATCCACAGGTCCATCTTTTGGGATGAAACAATGCGCCTCTTATTGGTGGAGGATGGGTTGCTTGAACCAAGATTGGTGGCCATTGGTTCAGTTCAGGAAGGGGCTTCTACCATCCACAGTGTGCCTTTGCCACCTGGTTATTTGAGAGTGGTGGTAGAAGAGATTCGAGATGTCGATGCTCGAGTCCCTGTGCCTACCGATGAGGTACAGGTGGTGGGACGAGCCCTTCACACATTCATTGCTTGGCCCCAACATTTAGTGAGAAAAGTTTCTAAAAAGGTATGTAATTTTTTATGTTAATGACTTCGAAAATGTTATTTCCGTATTAAGTAGTATTGTTTTAAACATGTAGGATGTTCGGAAACCTACAAGTCGTGCTGCTTCTGAACATACTAAAGGAAAACAAGCAGCTCTCCCAAAAAATCCAATTGTTGAGTTGATCCATGCCTCTGCAGAATATTATGCGAACTCCTTTGAGATTCGTTGGGATGCTAGGAGATTTGGGATAGATAATGCAAGCTTCCCTCTCTACATTTCATATTCTGACATCTCAGAGGTCACATTGGGTGATAGGGATCTCAACATCTCTATTTTACAACTTTGGACAATGTAAGTACATATTTATTATTATAATTTCAATTTCATTATTTAATATATAACATGTTATTATTTTTCATTTTTAGGATGATGGATGAATTGGTCGAGGAGCGAGGAGCTTCGGATGTCTATGGATTTTTGAGCCTCGATCAATCCAAGCAATTGGAAATAGAAGGGAGGAAGTCCAAAGATATATCCAAAATTGGATCCTCACTTCTAAAAGGCGAGATATATCTTGGAGCATATTTATTCCGAGTAAGTCAATATAAGTTTATTATTGTTTTTATTGTGATTGAATTATATTCTAAACATTTTATTTTTCAAGGCATCATTGGCAACTCTTCCTCATCGATCGTCCGGAGAAGATCAGATATCTGGTTTTGTTCTTTAAATAAAAAACCAGATACTCGATTTAAAGAACATTTTGAATAGGTAAGTATTTTAAAGTTTGTGTTTTCAAATATAAGTAATGTTCATATATTGACTAATAACTTCTCAACGAGTGCTATTAAGGTGTGCAGTACCATTGATGGAATGCACATCAGCAAAGCCACTAACCCACACTCGGGAAATCCTACATGTAAGGTTACTTTTAATTCTCTAATGAATATTGAATATGTATTTTTCACAACTAATGACTTCTTCAATTCATTATAGATTAATAGACAAACGGGTAGCTACGAATGTGGCTACTACGTAATGTATTGGATGTGGCTTATAGTTTTTGGGAATATCAGAGATACTTGGAGACAGGTTAGTCCTCCAAAATCCTATTCCTCCAAAACTGTATTGGTAAAGTTTCCTAACATACTTTCATTTTGGTAAAGTTTCCTACTTGTCATACCTAACATACTTTCATTTTGTTCCAGGTATTCAATGATACCCAACCCTTGCCCACGTAGTCTATCGACCAAGTCCGAGAAAAGTGGGCACGAAGTTTTTAGAAATTAGAAATAGGGAACAATAGGAGTACTTTTATTGTAATTTTATTTATACAATTGTAAATAGAACAAATTTAAATAATTATTCAATATATATAATTCACTTGAAATTTAGCTATTTGAAATTTATGAAATTGTTTGCTGGTTTGCTAGTTTGCTTCATATGCAGGTACTAAAATTTAGGGAAAATGAGAAAATTAGAAACTGCATTGCAGGAAACTTTCAACGTCGGTTCAAAATAAACCGACGTTGAAAATCACAGGACTTTCCACGTCGGTTAAAGCAAGAACCGACGTTGAAAGTCTGGGACACTTTCAACGTCGGTTCTTGCCTTAACCGACGTGGAAAGTCCTGTGATTTTCAACGTCGGTTCATTTTGAACCGACGTTGAAAATATTACTTTTTACGTCGCCTCTTTCAACGTCGGTTTTTGGGCCGACATAAAATGATCCCCAGAACCAACGTGAAAAGTGATTGCTGTAGCAGTGAAAGTTTTTAGAATAAGAAATTTAAAATATTTGTTAACGAAATATACTCATTTGGATAAATAATTTTAAAAAAACCTCAAATTTTAGGAATTTGTAACAGCAATTTAATTCTTTAAAATTATATAATTCTAAATTTCACCTCAAAGTAAGAATTTAAGTTTCTTAGTATTCTCTTCTCTCTCAATTTCATCATTTTTTTTCTCCATGGTCTCTCTTTCATGGTATAGTTGGTTAGTTTAACTCTTTCCGAACATCTTTATAACTCATAAACTCAACTGATTTGTATTTTTTATTGATGCCATTAAAATTATTTTTTGATCGAAAGAATTATTTCTCAACTAATGTAGTTATAATTATCATTTGGGAGACGTCAACTATATTTTTTTAATTCAAGTTCATAAAGATTATTTTTTATTAACATCTATAAGTTGAAATAGTAATTTTTACATTTAGTAATAATTAAAATACTCTATCTAAATAAGAAAATTAAAATTTAGTAAACTTGAATTATTGTATTCAAAGAAAATATTTAAAAAAATTAAACACTTTAAAATGACAGGAATTCAAATTCAATTTTACTAATTAAAACTTACTAAATTCAATTGTTTCACGTAAAACTTATTGAATTGATATAAAATATTACTTGGTTTTCATTATCCTTGCTTCGTATATCTTAATTAATTTGATTTCTATATATATAACGTATGTTTTTAATTTAGTCTTACAGAAATAAATCAAGGAGTTACCTATAGAAAGACCAAATTAAAAATGTACTAATCATATATGAATCAAACTAAAAATTTATAGTGTGCAAAATTAATAAAGCATAAGATAAATGAGGTATTGATCAATTTGACAATTTTTTAGACACAGAGTAATAAAAAAATCTGTCATATGTACAACAATTAAATTATATATTTAACCTGATATTTTGCTTCATTTCATAGATAAATACAAGAGCCGTCTGCAGATTAATTCTGTGGTACATGAAATTTTTTGTTTTGGTATCGTTATGCCTTTTTGGTTCCCGACTTAATAAACTTTGGTTCCTTAACAGCACCACCATTTTGTGGTCCTATAAACTCGTTATAGAACTAATTAGAGATCATGGTTTTGCTTACAACACTTAAACTCAAGATCTCTTATACCAGAATGGAACCCAAATCATCTTTATAAACTTAATGTGAACTGATAATCGGTTCAGACCCCACTGAAATTTCTCTCTTACATGCATTACTACATTATAATAATAGAACAGTGATGTATAACACGACATACAAATGTAGTTCGTCCATTTTTGTTTCGCACATAATAGCATTCTCGATTTTAGTATTATATACAGCACAAATTAATACAAGGGAATGTCATAAAGTAACCACCTTAGCAGACATAAAATGTTAAATTAAATTATGAAACCAATTGATTTTCTGTTTCTCAACCATCGTAGTAGAAAGTAATCTTTCAGTCTGGTTACCATGGGATAAGAAAGGGTAAAATGATACTTCACACTACACCTACAAGAGCATATCCTTTGTGAATTCTTCAACCAAATCATCAGTGATTGTACATGCCATCTCTCTTTCCAATGTATCAATCTCATCATTTGTTAGCCCAGACCAGGAAATAGATCCTAGATCTTGTGCCACAAAACTATCAAGTGAATAAAGAGATGTGTTAGACGTTGGATGTAACGAAACACGGACAATGTCCCATACTAACTTTAGTAGTTCCTTTCCACATGGTGGAGGCTGCAAGGAGGAATTGCTTAGTTTCCTTCTGGATCTAGACAATGTCAAAGGTGGTCCAAGAACAATGGAAAGTGCCTCATTCAATAAATCAAGCAAAACCTTGTGCTCTAACTTATTCTTGTTATCATCTTTTGTGGATCTTTCATCCTCCTTCACCAATTTCCTATGAGATTCTTCCACTTCTTCAAAAACTGAGTTTCCAATACATTTATCCCATGAACCAAAGTACAGACCAGAGGCAACAAGCAGATCTCTTACATAAGATTCTGCTGGATCCTCCAATTGAACAAATTCAGGCTCAATCGGCACCTGCTTTGTAGTGAAATCATCAAAGCCTTCAGAATCAAGTTGACTGAGTTGCCTCTTTAGCTCTTTCAAATAAACAGACAAAGAGAACTGTCAGCAAGAATTTGACATCTAAAAAGGCAATTAGATTGTAAGATATATGGAACTATATATATACATAGTTCAATGGTTTACAAGTTTGTATAATTAATATGAACAACATTTTACCAAGTGGTCACAAAACAGAAGAAGCAAAAGATCTGCACTCTTGTTAATCTCATTCTGTAAATACCAACTTAATGAATAAATCGAAATTATTGTGTTTTACAAAATTTCTAGAGCTATATCGAAATTCATATAAACAAAGAATGCATATCAAACGAGGATAATAAAGGGGCCAAAATCTGTAGAAATATTAACACATGACTTAGGTTTCTTATACATTTTCCATGACAGAAATTGTGTAGTCCTTGACTTTAACATGAAAATATCTTTCAAGCAGGGTCACTATACATTTGAAGAACAGACTAAATGTTGCTTGTACATTTGACTATATATGCACATGCAACTAAACAACAATGAGAATACATCGACATTCTTTTTTTATGAACTGTCTGTGATATCATTGCATCAAATTCAAAGGTAAAATTGTTTCTCACCATTTAAACCAGAACTGATATCTCTAAAAACCTTGGGAACAAAAATATCATCCAATGAAGATGCATCTGGAGTTGATGTTAGACTTGAATACCCAATTTGTCTCCAATGTTCTTCATCAGCACAGCTGCACACGGATGCAGGACTAGGAGGCACCTCGGTGGAGTTCTCCTAAGGATCATCATACATGACACAAACTGATGATTAGATAACAACCATTTATGCAACATAATTGAAAACAAAGGTCATTAAAGAGAATTCTGAAAAATTTATATAGCAAACTTACATGTCTTTCACCATATTTCATGAGAACAGTTGGTCCACTTCTGACATCTCTCAAAATTGGACCATATTCACTGCCATGTGATTCTACTTTTGACTGAACCCTTCTGCCAAACAGCTTCCCTCTTAGACCAAGAGTATATTTAAAATTGGAAAGTTTTTCTTTAATATTAAATCCATCTTTCTTCTGTTTACGAACACCCACAGGCCTTGCTTCAACAGCTTCGAGCTTCCTCTGAATAAGCGCGCCCGTTAAAATGTGGCGGTCCTCTAAAAGAAGCCTTCCAAATGATGTTCCTGATGCAGGAGCAGACAAGGATCTTTCAAGGTTCCTAGGAGACAACTCCTTGTTGAACAATACATTGTCATCTACTTTATGTCTATAGGAACATGTTTGTAATTCCTTTTTCTCTTTCAGAACTCCCCACTGGCTCTTGTCATGTGCACCCTTTATAGTATCTTGCTTTAGTATAACTCTGTCATTGTCTAAATAACAAGCCACTTCAGGAATGTCCAAATGCAATTCATTTTTTACAATATTTCTTAGCCTCTCTGATAAGAATCTCCTGGTATCTATGTTGAAAACTTCTGGGGAACTTGGTCCATTGAGCTGCATTTTACTCTTGTATGATCTTGTTGATTCTGAGCGGACTAAATTAGGTTCAGCATCTCTTGTCGTACTTTCCCTGACCTCGTTAGCATCAGATCTAATCCCTTGGAGTTCACATTTCAAACGCTCTCTCACTTCCTCAAGAAAATCTTCTATACCTTTTCTCTCATGTAAAGTGCCTGATAAACTGATGCAATTCTCTTCATGGTTGCAATTGCAAATCCTTTCAGAACCAGGCTTCAAGATAACTATCTGAGTGGGAGAAGCGCATATATCTAATAATCTGCTTCTGGATTTCATCATTAAAGACTCCTCAAAGTCTCTACTTAGTGTTTTACTTCTTGAAGGAAAGGATTCTTTTTTCTTGGATAAGATTGACTCCATCAGGTCACCAGTTGGTAGCTTTGTCTTATATGAGTGGCTATCTGTCTTTGGACTTGAAATATGTTGCATGTTCTCCTTGCTCAGGTGCTCTTGAGAAAGCATTCTCCTAGAACCACTTCCAGTGTCAACAGCCTTCGGCCACTCCTTAAACCTTGTTGCTTGATACGCTTCAAATTCTTTCTTGAATTTTTGGAGTTCCTCTTCTTGAGGGTGTTCCCTTGGCCTTTGTTCTCCAAAACTATGTCCACCTTCGTCATCATCCATGAGTTGATAAAATGAATCAAATTCCATACGGCTAAAAGAATTCAAGTTTGAAGAACCCCGACCAACCCAACCCTTTCCATTCATTTCCTTCTTCGAAAACTTCCTCTTCATATTTTCATCTGTGCTTTCGTCCAATGGAACTACAGATTTAGTGTCTAATGGTAATGGCATGGTGTCTATCCCCATTAACCTTGCCACAAGGCTAGGGGCATTATTTCTGCCGCCTGATTGTTTGGAAAAACCCTCTTTGTTCGGTTTTTTCACTGAATCCACGTTTGTGTAGCTAATTTTCTTTGACCAGCCATCTTCTACTTGACAGGAGTACTGAAATTCGGCAGAGTTCATTCCATTTTAAGAATGGTAAGAAAAATAAGTTGTATGCATGGTGAATGAAACATGTTATGAAAGATGGTAGTGTCTTGAAACCCTTAGCATATAAAGGTATGTGAAAAGAAACTTACTGGTAATTCTCCTTCTTCATAGTGGACCTGAGAGGTTTCTACTTGCAGCTCCATGCCATTTCCAGATGTTTCCATATCTGCAGGACACACAGAATGATAACAAATCAGAATTTACCTAACTAACTGAGTAGGGATAAAATAGAACTTAATAATAATAATAACAAAAACTATTGTGATAATAATTAAACAAAATACAGTGGATCGAGTCTCGGCAACATAGCTTACAAAATGCAACAAACTAATGAGCCCTGATATTTAGACTGCCGCATACCATTTAACACAATAACCTTTAAAATATGGCAAGGAAATAGTCACTTGATGCTTTCCATTTTCCGAAAGGGATCCTTCGAGATTAGGGAAAAAATTCTTAATTTAGCTTCCTTGAAGCTTATGTAACCCGAAATGGTCTGTCGTAGCAAGAGTGTAGTCTCTGTTCAATTTAGAAAATAATACTTACCACCGTTATTGTTCAAATGGGCATGAATTTTCTTGGCCATCCTTCCCTGATTGAACTCAAACATGCGCAATAAGCCTCCCATGTGGTCAAAGGGTCAACCAGAACACTCTCATGTCATCAATTTCAGGGTTCATATCTAACAATAAAAATTCAGGTCTTTTTCTCTCGCTCTATACGATGTGAAATGAACCAGCACTCTTCCTTTGCACACCCTGGATTGCCAGAAGTTAATGGGGGCGTCAATCAAAGAGCAGTATATAGTAGACAAATCAGATCTTTAAATTAAATAAAATCGTTAAGATGTAAGATCCAAATTACATTTGACGCAAACAAGTCGCTGTTTTTTTTCACAGAAATAACCAATCAGTTCCTTCGTAGTAAAACATATCCAAAACTGCACTTTTTTTTTGCATTTTGTGAATGATGTTATAATTGAATGAGTAACCTTGCTAACATTAGGCCAAAAGCTTTTTAGATAGTATTGTATTGCATCCGATGTAGAACATGATACTGAAGTCTAATTGATAATAACATTGTAATAGCGAAAGGAAAAGAAAACTAACCAATGTTTTTCCAGTTTTAGATAACACGATAGAGTTTGAATATTGATATGATATGAATAGGCCTATTAGAAAATTAGAAAACTTTGACTTTCATGCACACCCAGAAGAGAAAGAAGAATCTTGGTCTTCTAAGCACCCCATAATTCAACAACTTCAGAATCCATCGATGGAAAAGTAAATCAGAGCCAAGAGAATACCCAACAACAGGTTTCTGAGAAAATGCAGAAAAATCAAGAAGTACCAAAATCTGTGAACCTCAAAATTCGGGCACTAGTTAGAGCTTACAACAGTAAACAAAATAAGATTGTCCCATATTTTTTATCAGAACAATAAACATCGTACAGTACAAGTGATTCCTTCACTAAACACTTGAATGCACGTTTGGAAAAAAGTAGGAAACAGAGAACATGTTACATCAAAATACACATACCAATGAGCTGAACCAAAACAAACACCGTATCCACCAACTGAAACTTCAGCTGTGAATCAATTCACGCGTTACAAAAACAAGAAAGTGGGTGTTCTTGAAAAGCATCAAAGCTTCAAACTTGATATCAAAATTGTAAAAGGTGAAACAAAACTGGCAAATCCTGGATGGAGGGAGAGACAGAGACAGAGACAGAGAGAGAAGTGTGTATGTATGCGTGTCATTGAAAAGTGGGAAATTCTGAACTGGGATTTTTTATTAAGAAAGAAAGAGAGCCAACGATGAAAACTTCATAGGAAAAGTATTGATAATGAGTTAATAATGATGACGACAAAGGAAAAAGCTACTGTATTCATATTGTAGGAAAAGGGAACAAGGCCTCTAATTCCATTGCTGGAAGTGAATGAATGAAAGCGAAGGTTCCCTCTCTGCAATTTATTTAGTTAATTGGTTAATCATTCTCATATTTTCATTCTTTTTCTTTCTCTTCTGATAAATCTGCTGTCACTCTTGATGTACTGTAGAACAATAGCTCACCTTTTTTTTTGTTTTGGTCTAGTGATTAGACTCATGGGTTTGTGTTTTTCTTAATTCGTATCGCTCGCTTTTCTTGTGAATTTTGTGATTTCCATGTGAGTGGAATTTTTTACCAAGTCATGTGAGTGAATTAATTGAATTTAACAGTTAGCTACAATAAATAATGTTATTACTAGGATGGGAATGAAATCTTAGAAAGTCGTTGATTGAGGGAGTGAAATCAGGAAAAATTGAATTACAAGGACTTGGTTGCAACCCAAAATCGTACATTGTCAAATTCTATTTCTTGTAAAATGGATGGTAATGCTCATCAATGCCTATGATATAGGACGGTTACTTGGTAATAGAAGCCAAGTTCACGATCAAATAAGCGTCACTAGTGAGGTTTGTTTATTATTAAGTAAATGATTTTGCTGTTAAGCAATAACTCTATGCATAATCTTCAAGGGAATAGAATAGTTTAATCCTTATGAGCTAAGCAAGCAAACTATCCATAGCAGAGATAGCTTAATCACAGAAGTAAAAGGGACAGTTTATGAGAGTTGAAAGTCAAAGGAATAAGAGATGTTAATGATGAAATATTATGTAGGGATAAGTTTTCACATGAGTTATACTATTATATTATTATGGAATAAAAATTGGCATCATATGATTGCACTTTGAGATCACGTAACAACCAGCTCAGAGGTCTGTGGTTTTGCAGTTGTACGCGCACGACGCCTCCATTTGGCGCTAGATATCATGCCACTTTGGAATTTTGGTTTTATTTATTTGTCTTGTCCTCCTCTTAGTTCTCTTTCCTTTATCGTATGTTAAGTTTAGAATAATACCAGAAAAGAAGTGAAAATGTGAGAAAAATATATAGATTATAAAAAATCTAAGAAAAAAGTAAAATAAAAAATTAAATAGAAAGTTGTATAAATATTATTGATAAAAAATGTCAGCAGTATTTTAGTCATATAGTATGCAAGATATAAACCTCGTGAAAAAAAAAATCGAATTTCCCATTATACTTCTCCTCGTCCAATAAATTTAAACCTAACAATTGTAAGAACTTATTGTGCACATGTTTAAACTCCTTCCTCACCGTATCATATGTCTTAAAGTGGACAAGGCAAATTATAGGTGTTTATGTAAATTGTTTTGATTGTGCATAAACTATAGATGTTTAACTGCACATCACTTTATATGTTAATAGATGTGTGCATTAATAGAAATGGATGATCATTTCAAACTTAGGGACTAATATAAAATGGGGCTACTACGTCATCAAATTTACGTATGACCTTCTCCTATTCAACACACGCTAACAATTTTGTAATTATGTGGAACAAGTTTTACGTCGAAATCCCTATACTCAAACGTAAAACTTGAGTTTTACGTTGGGGCCCACAGTTCTGACGTAAAACTTGTTATATTGCTTCCCAAAGGCTTCGTCTTCCTTGTGCGCGTGAGAGTTTTTTCTGATTTTCAAACTCCAGTGACTCCTTCGGTGACCCTGTAGCATTTTTCAGCGACTACAACAAGCGTTAAAGGTGTAATTGTGTCTCATTTTCAATTTGGGTCTTCTCTGTCCGATTGGATTTGCATATTTGGGCGTGCATTGTGTTATTGAGGTTAGTGCTCTTTATCCCCATTTGTATTGAAAATGATAAACGTTATTGCTTTTGGGGATCTCAATCACAGTAATGCATGAATGTCTCCAATTGTTATTGAATGATGATTGATATTGAAATGGTTGGTTTTAATTTTTAGATTACTTGATTAAGTTTAAAATTAATTAAAAAACTATTTTTGTAAATTATATGTGAATATGAAGATCTATAGTAGTGTCCTTGAAGCTATTTAAATTTTAGGGTTTAAATTTTTTCAATTTTGTGTTTTTGGAAATTATTAGTTTAAAATGGTGGTGATGATGTAGTTTGCAACCTACGTAGTTATGAACCGAAATTGGATGAATGCACATTGCATTAGTGAAGAGTACGAAAAGGGAGTCGATGAGTTCTTACGATTTGCTTGTGAGATTGGAAAACCTATCAATGAAGCATATGCGCTCGTTGCGTGAATCAACTTTGTCGACAAGTTGACGAGATATGTAACCACTTGGGGTGTTTGGTATTTTGAAGAGTTATACAGTGTGGACATGACACGGAGAAATATTAGACATGTCGACAACACAAAATTTTGAAGAAATGATGGATGATAATTTAGAGGAGATGATGCATCATGTTGGGGAAGAAGCTTTTGGAAGACCACATGTGTATGATTCTTTGAAGTTTGATTTTGAGCAACAGTTGTACCCAGGATGCACTAACTTTACAAGATTATCAGCAAATTTAAGATTCTTCAGTTTAAAAGCAAGAAATGGATGGACTAATAGAAGTTTCACATAATTATTGGAGTTACTGAAGGAAATACTTCCATAACATAACACATTACCTAATCGTAACTATGAAGCGAAAAAGATACTATGTCCAATGGGTTTAGAGTATAATAAGATACATGCATGCTCTAATGACTCTGTATTGTACAGAAATAATTTTGCTACATTGAAGGCCTATCCTACGTGTGGGTTGTTGCAGTTCAACAAGAAAAGTGATGGAAGTAGTGGCGAGGAAGAAATAGAGGGTCCCCCTGCTAAGATTGTTTTCAAGTAAAGAGGATGCAAAAAACCTGACATGGCATGCAAATGGTAGAAAATGTGACAAACTTCTTCGACATCTAGCTGGTTCTCCACAATGGAAGAATATTGGTGAAACATTTGCAGAATTTGGTGTGGAGTCAAGAAACTTGAGAATTGGACTAGCTACAGATGGCATGAATCTGTATGGAAACTTTAGTAGTAAACACAATTCTTGGCCAGTTTTGTTGGTCATTTACAATCTTCCTCCTTGGTTGTACATGAAGAGAAAATATATAATGTCATCTATTATGAATTTTGGACCAAGACAACCAGGAAATGACATAGACGTGTATATGAGTCCTTTGATTGATAACTTGAAGATGTTGTGGGCAACAAGAGTGGAGGTTTTTGGTGCATATTGTGAAGATAATTTTATGCTGCGTGTGATGTTATTTTGTACAATAAATGATTTTTCGGTATCATAACTTGAGTGGTTACAGTATGAAGGGTCATTATTCATGCCCTATTTTTGAAGAAAACACAAGTTATACACAATTAAAACATGGGCAGAAGACCGCATACACTAGGCATCACAAGTTCCTAGTTCGTAGTCATACTTACTATAGATTGAAAAAAGCATTTAATGGCTGTCAGGAGGATCAAGTTGCATCGAAACCACGCAATGGTGAAGAAGTGTATGAGTGGGTGAAGAACATTAACATTGTCTTCGAGAAGACGCAGAAGAAGTCGACTGAGAAGAACGTATGGAAGAAACGTTCTATATTCTTTGATCTTCATTACTGGTGCAAGTTAGATGTTAGACATTGTATAGATGTGATGCATATGGAGAAAAATGTTTGTGATTATGTCATTGGGACTTTGCTGAACATAAAAGGGAAGACAAAAAATGGAGTGAAAGCACGACAACATTTGGTGGAGATGGGTATACATTTCGAGCTACATCCACAATCAATTAGAGTATGCATTTACTTGCCTCCATCTTATCATACTCTATTAAAAAAGGAAAATAAAATCTTTTGTGAGTGTTTACAGAATGTGAAAGTGTCCTAGGGGTACTCTTCAAATGTTAAAAATTTGGTGTCAATGCATGATTTGAAGTTAGTTGGTTTAAAATCTCGCGATTGTCATGTGTTGATGCAACAACTTTTGGCTGTGGCTATTCGTAATATCTTACCAACTTCTGTTAGAGTTTCTATTACTCTATTGTGTTTGTTCTTCAATTCCATTTGTAAGAACGTAATTGACACTCAAAAGTTAGATGAGTTGGAAAATGAAGCAATCACAATCTTGTGTCAGATGGAAATGTATTTTCCACCTTCACTTTTTTATATCATGGTGCATTTGATAGTACATTTGGTTAGGGAAATTCGCTTGTGTGGGTTGGTTTATCTTTAGATGGATGTGAAGAATCAATATCAGTCAAAAGCTTCAATTATGGAGATGTACATTGTAAAAGAAGCCATTAAGTTTTGTTTAGGATACATGTCACAATCACAACCAATAGGAATTCCAAAGATGTGACATGATGGGAGATGTGAATGTAAGGGTACTCACAATTTAAAAATTATAAATGTTAGTAAAAAAGAAGTAGAGTAGACACATTTGTACATATTGAACAACACTGATGAAGTAATCCCTTACATATCGCAACCCATTAATGAAATCAAGGAAACACACCCCCGAATGAATGAAAAATGGGCATTGAATGAACATAACAAAAGTTTCTTGGGTTAGTTTAAAAAAAAAATATATACTGAAGTTACAGCTTTCAATGTACTTTTGAGACTCGCTCGTGGTCCTAACAATGATGTCATTATATTTTGTGGGTATCACATTAAGAAGTATTGTTTCTATAAAAGGCAGAGAATGAGAAAAGTATAGTACAAAACAATGGGGTTACAATTCAGATTGAGTCTGTGCACTTTGCTAGTTCTAAAGACAAAAATCCTATTACCGCATCCATGAATTATTTCGTAGTCATAGAAGACATATGGAAAATTGATTATATTACGTTCAGAGTTCTTGTATTCAAGTGTAAATGGGTTTATGGCAATACCAGTGTGCGAACTAATAATTTAGGGTTTACTTTGGTCGATTTGAAAAAGACTAGATATAAGGATGAACCTTTTAGTATGGCATTTCAAGTGAGATAAATATTTTATGTCAACGATCCTTGTAATGAGAGATGGTCAGTGGTTCTCGAAGGTAGAAGCATGCACGAAACTCATGAAGTTGAGTCTCTAGATATTCATGAGACATCATCTTTCTCAACAAGAACATTTAGTGATGTTTTCGACAACGAAGTCGACGACATTCATGCAATTAGAAGTGATCATGATGATGGAATATAGGAAAACATACCAACCTAATAGGTCTTTTTCTATTACTGTAGTTATTTTGTTATTAATATAATGCATTTATTTTGTTGCATGTATATTAATTACAATTATTTTTTCAGGATTATGGCAGATTCAGAGCATGGCAGTAGTAGTAGGGGTTGTCGTAGATCTGTCACCCGATTGATCGGGGTAGCTGCGGGGCGTGTTGCCCATGAGAGGACACAGGTTGAAGTGGACCCTCATCCTGGCACTGCATCAGGCCCACATGCAAATAACTTTAGAAGTTATCTGGGAGTGATAGCTCGGGGACATGTCTCTATCACCGTTCCATCGTGGGATGATGTTGAGGAGAGAGACAAAAACCTGATGTGGCAGGATAGTCAGGTACTTTCACATCTCTATTCGGTTAATGTAATTTAATTATTCTATCAAATGTCTATATACACGTAACAAAATTTTGACATCCCTAACAAGACAGTGAGGAAGAAGGTGTTGTCCTCCATTACCACTAGATGGAGGGACTTTAAGACATACTTGACACGAGAGTACATCTTCGAAAAGCACCAGGGTGACAATCCATGTCTTAAATATCCTATTAGTGAGGAGGACTAGGCTTAGTTCCGTGTTAGATTGGACCCCTCTTGGCAGGTTAGTAGTTCATAATTATTATATTAAACCATGATTAAGTTATGATATTTTCTAATCTCATTTTACTATTATTATTTGCATTACAGAAAAAAAGATTTGCTGCTTAAGAAAGACAGAGATTAAATGATGCACCTCATCTTCTATCATGTGGGTTGTATGCGTTGTTAGAGAAACACATGATGCATGATCAAACACAGCCAAAAGGTGTTAAATTTGCTGAGCTTGCATCGCGATCCCCCCGCTATGAGGTATGAAAGGAAACTCGTACAAGATCCAATGGAGAAATGACTTCTGAGTCTACATGAGTCATTGCAGACAGAATTGTAACTAAATTTAAGTTTTAACAATTCGTGTACTTTCACGTAACTCCATGGTAATGTAGTGAATGACATGTTTTTATTTTGCAGGATGATTTAGTTCGCAGGCTACTCAGGGGTCATTTGTTCCTTGTGGTTGTGAAGACATTCTTACGACGACCATAGGAAGACCAGAGCATCCACGACGGGTGCGTGGTACTAGGGGATCTTGGAGCCTTTGCGATTACTTCGGTCCATAATCACGAAGGAGAAATGCTGACTCTTGCAGTCAGGAGGTATTGAATAAAGTATGAACATAGTTTAGAAAAGAGGTCAGGCAAGAGGTTAGAGAAAAAGTCAGGTTGCAACTTGAACAAGAAATGCTGCAAATGCAAAGACAATTAAAGGAAAAGATTGAATATTGTACTCATTCTTAGCAACAAAGTCAAGGCGTTCCTGATGATGTTATTCGAGTGAGCACTAAAGGGAGCTGTGATGCTCTTTCTTCTACTACTACTGCTACTGCTGCTGCACACCCCTCAGAGGATTTGGGTCACACTAATTAGTGTGACCTATATGTTGAAGATGATCCCCCGCATCTTGTGGCTGTTGGAAGAGTTTGTTTGGGTGGCTCGACCATTCATGGTATCCCACTATAGCCAGATTGGACGGGTGTTGTAGTTGATACTGTAGTAGATGTTGTTGTTGTAGTGCCTCTGCCCACCACAGAGGTTAGACTAGTGGGCGAAGCAAGCAACACATTCTTGGTTTGGCCAAGAAGTTTGGTGACATCACTCTTAGATCGAGCAAAGGTATATACATTGTATCAGTGTTTAACTGACTTTACTCATTTTTTCTATTCTTATCATTGTATTAGTGTTTAACTCACACACATTTTTTCAAGAACTGATCAACTGTGGTAAGAAGGTTCGGAGATCACCTGTTATTGATGTGGGTGATGAAGATATGACAGAAGGTGGGAATGACGCATTAATTATGCTTCCTTCCGTACTGTCACGGTTGAAGAAGAGATCAGTTTAGATAAAATGGAAAGACAGAGTTTTTGGAGTTGACAAATTTGTTGTTCCATTGTACATCTCTATGCCCGATGCATTGGAGATTATTGGGGGAAACTCCTTGTTAAATATTTTTATTATGCAGTTGTAGGTCATGTAAGTCATATTTGTAACGACATTATCATTTACGTGTCTAACATTACTATCTATTTAACGAATAATTCATTATCTCAGGCACATGGAGAAATTAAGTATGGAGCAACAAAAATCAGAAGTGTATGGATTTCTCGAGCCTTAGTCCATCCAAAGATCTGGGAATACAAAGGTCTAGATCTAGCAATACATGCAAACATGGACGAGTGAATCATAGAGAGAAATATACTTGGTTCCATACATTGAAGGGTTAGTTCAATCAATTGTTTTTTAATCATATTCATTTTTTAACTAATTTCTTCATCTTAAAATGCAGGGTTTGTAATCCTTCCAAGGGATTATATTGTGGTGTGGTTTTTGTTCATTGCACCAAAAACCAAGCCAGGAAATGAAAAACCTCTTACAAGGGTAACTTTATCGTTTTTCATTTAAAAAGTGTTGGTATATAATCTAACATGTTTGTTTATTTTAAGTTGAGTTGTGTCAGGAACAAATATTCTATGTGGAAGAGGCAGAACAAAGGCATTGACTTATGTCTACCCTAAGGTTAGAAAATCATTTCATAATTATTACTTAATGTAAAGTAGTGGAAATAATATTGTGATTTCTTTCTTATTTTAGTATAATATGCAAGTAGACTCGTTCTCATGTGGCTATTACATCATGTATTGGATGAGAGCCATAGTCTCCACGAGTATTAATGATAATTGGATGTAGGTAATTCAATTAAACATATTTTTATAATTGCTTACTTTTATGAGTCTTGAATTTTAACAACAACCACATTCATGTTTCAGTACTTCCAAGATCAATTCCCATTGGTCGAAAATGAAGTCGCAAACATAAGGGAGCAATGGACAGACTTTTTCTTTCAAAGCATATAGTGTTTAGTTTTTAGGATAATTACATAATTAGGTTGATATGTGATTAGTTTTAGTTAGCTTTTGTATATGTTGTTTAGGATTTAATTTGTGTTGTTTAATTGTATAGATGACAATTTTAATTGTATATGATATGTTGTTTATTGGTATAGAAGACGATTTAAATTTGTAATTTGGACTGACTGGGATATTTCTACTCTTAAATATCCAGGTTTATGTAATTGCAGGTTTTGGTTAGGAGCCAAAACCTGCTCATTTTTTTAAAATAAAGTGCAAAATTTACGTCGGGGTGTGTAGCCCCAGGCGTAAGGTCGATGCCCAACTCGACCTAGTTGGTGTCAACCTAACTCAACCTAGATGATGTCAGATTTACTCGACCTAGGCAAGCCCAATCAAAGTGAATCTGCGGACTTCGGCTCAAACCAACCCGAATGACATCGACACGACTCAACCTGGTCGGTGTTGGCCCGACTCAACCCATTGACTGAACTCGAGTCGCCAACCTCAGCCCAACTTGACCCACTGATGTTGGCCCAACTTGATCTGTTTAACACTGGACTGACTCGACTCGGCCAACGTAAGCTCGACTCAATTTGGTCGAAGAGTGTATGACTCGACCTAGTCCACGTAGGCCTGACTCCATGTGGTTGATGTGGATCCAACTTGACCTTGTTGACGTTGGCCCAACTCCATTTGCCCAATACTTAAGTCAACCTTCTTGATGTTAGTCCGATTCGATTTGACCAACATTAGCCCAACACAACTCGATAGATGCGGGCTTGACTTCATTTGTTTAACATTAGTCTAATTCAACTTGACCGACGTAGACTTAATGCGACTCAACAGATGAGGGCCCAATTAGACCTTGTTGACTTGAAACTGACTAGACCTTATTAACACCCAACTCGACCTGGCCCACATCATCCAAACTCGACATGGCCTACATCGACCAGAATTGGCTTCACAGATGAGTGCCTGACTTGACAAAGCCAACGTTGGTTTGACTAGACCTAGTAGACATTGGTCCAATTTGAATCAACACACGAGGGCTCGAAACGACCTGGTCAATGTCGATTGGACACGACCCGATCAAAACCGACCTGACTCAACCTGGTCACCATCGGTCAAACACAACCTGATCGACATTGGCCCGACTCGACCCAACACATGTCGGTTCAATTAGACTCGACTAACGTGGGATGGGTCGACTCGGCTTATGTGGACCTGGTCGACTCAGTTGAGGTAGGCCAGGTCAACTCGACCACCATGGCCCAACATGACTTGATCGATTTATCCCATACTCAACTTAAAATGGGTTCAAATCATCTTGATTCAAGGTGGACCCAACTTGATTGAACCTATCATGGGTCTAACTCAACTCTATTCGATGTAGGTTCGCCTTATCTCGGTCGACACAAGCCCAACTCGACTCAATCGATATGGGTTCGACTCGACTTGACTAACATGGATCAACTCGAATCGGATGACGTGGACCTTATATACACCCAACCTGACTAAATTCTACATGGATCCATCTCGATTAGCTTGACATGGTGCCAAGCTACCTTAACTTGACCTAAGGCTATTGGTTGACCCTGTCCATGGGAATTTGGTGAATATTTTTGCTATATTGGCTTTATCTTATGTAGACTTTTTGGTTTTCTGGGATTTTTTTACTCTGGCCCACGGGCCTAGTCCTGTGGGGTGGGCTAAATTGACAACTCTAGCAATAGGAGATATCATATAAAGAGGAAAGTTGGTTGTGGATCAATCAATTTTTAGGATACTTAGGAGCTTTCAATTTTTCATTTTTTTCATCCCATCATAAATATTTTCATCTTAATCTAAAGCAATTATAATATACATTTTGAATACAACCTTTTTCATATTATGTTTCATTCTTCCATTGAATTCAAAACATTTTAATTGTCATAAAAAGTGTCTACTACATTAGTGAATACTGGGGACAACCAAATGGTCTTATGTAAAAATAAATTGGCTTTGATTATTACTAAAGCACAACCATATCTCCATTTCATTGGAAGTTGTGTCCATAATACTCCATGTACTTCAAAAAGTTGTAACAAACTTTCCTCTACCATATGCTTTAACCATCCTACAATACTTGAAAGATGTGATAAGTTCCTTCATTCTTCCAACATTTGATACTCTTTGGTGCATATGAGAAAGATATGCCAATTATTTTCAATCTCCAAGTTCACACCCAAAGAGTATAAGACAATCAAAAAGTTCTTTTACCAAAATGGGGTAGTTTTTTTCGTACTTACCTATATAGGTAGATTTTTAAAAAATTATGGGTATGGGTTGATGAAGATCAAGCCTTTTGAACATGAAAGATTGAAAAATTGATGAATATTTGATGAAGTCTACTCAACTCATGATGTTTTGCATACTATAATTTTTCCTTTTAGGATGCTACGAAAGTTTTCTTCAATTATCAATTAGGTTATCAATATATTAATCTGGATTTCAAACTATGAACTATCTTAGAAATTATCTTGATCATTTTTAAAGTTTTAATAGATTAAAAGATCGCGTTAATCTGTTAAAATGATTCTAAATTTTTTGAAATTAACTTCAGTTGTAATTGTAATTGGTTAAAGCATTGGTTTAATGTGTTAAAATTATTCAGGATCTTGAACATTCTTAAGATCATTTTTCAATCTATTGAAATTATTCTTCAATGGATTAATTGATTTGTGCTCAATCTGTGAAATATATTTGTCAAGTTATAATTCATTGAAAATCTGAACTAATTCATTAATTTTACTGATAAGTAAAATTAATAGATTATGTCGAGTTTTTAATGAGTTAAAACTGATAGTTTTATTAAAAATTCTCTCTCATTTAAATAGTTTGAATAATAAAGTTTTATCAAATCTTTTACAAACTTTTTGAAAAATGTGTTGATAGAGAATATTCCTAAGCAAGAACAAATTAGTGGGTATCCAAGATTTGAATTTCTGTATAATCAAATTATGAATCTGGGATTGCATTAGGAGATTACACTTGGTTATTCAAAAATTGTATTGTGTGATTAACAAAATAAATGATCTCGTTTCTTGATTTATAAATTGTTTGTGTTTCTAGATTAGGGTTATCTAAGGGATGTGTAGTAGGGTTCTGTAGTGGTTGGGATCAAGTATTGTAGGGTTCAAGACTTGTGATCATGGTGTTTCTTATCTAGGATTTAGGAATTCCTAAAATAATGATTCTTAAGGTCGTATTCATCTTCGGTAACTTTATTTTGGATATATTTTGTATAATAAAAGAAACATAATAAATAAAAGAACCATATTAAATGGCATAGAAAAAATGGCCCGATCTTTTTTCAACGGCCATACTAGGATGGGTAACTGGATGTAGCTCTTGCAAAAAAGTGAACCAGTATAAAAATCATTTATGCACCTTTCTATTTTCAGTTCTGCATTGCATTGAATTCTGGGTTTTGCAATCTACATCATTGATCAATCTATCAAAGTTGGAAATGAAATTTTAATGAGCTAAATAACATTTTTAACTAGCTAATATTTTGAAAGATCTATTCACCCCCCTCTAGATCTTGTTTCTCCATAACAACAATTGATATCTAGAGCTAGTTCTTGAAAATTACTCAAGTTTTGATTTGGTTTTTCTTTTAAAAGGCTTAAACAAGATTGCCTTTTACTTAGGGGGTTTCTACAAATCATCCACCCATGTTTGGTGGTGTTAATTGTTAGAAATAATGACAATGAAAAATCCAAGAGGGGGGTGAATTGGGTTTTCAAAAAGCTTTTAGGGTTTAAAATAATTTTCCAAATTTTAAAATCAATTCCAATTTCAAGATTTGAATTTTCCTTAATCTTTGATAAAAGTAATTGGGATAACAATTGTTAATATAGAGAAAGAGAATGAACATAGAGAAATTATATTGGTTCGGATTTAGCCAATCCTACATCCAGTGCTCAATCACCACAACACGTGATGATATACCCCACTATCTTTAAATGCAATTACAAACACCAATCCAATGACAATACGTAAAAACAAATAAAGATAAATGGAAACACCTCCTTAGACACACTAAGGATGAAAACACCTCCTTAAACACATTAAGGATGATCCAAACTCTTTTGACCCACAAGAGATGAACAAACACCTCCTTTTAAAACTGATCCAAGAGATGAATTACAGTAATCAATAACCAAGAAAGAATTCACCTGATGTGTGATGGGTATGAAAGCTTAAGCACAATACAATCATCACTTCCAAGAACTAAGATCAACCTTGAGAGAGCAAGAAAGTGGCTTTGAAAATATTTGAGCCAATAACATTTTATTTCGTGTTTGATCAGTTTTTATCAATCTAAGACTTTTCCATTCAATTTATAATTCAAATTCAGCTTAGGGTTTACGTTCTTACATTGATTCAACTTTTAATTTGAAAAACTGTCATATTTAATCAATTGTTTAAAAGCCATAATCGATTATTCCAAAGAAGATTTGGAAAAAAATATTTTCCCTAAAAGAATTGATTAAATTAAGATATAATCAATTGGGTTAAATATGTTTTTAGTTCCTGAACTATTTTTCAAAATTGTGTTTCGTCCTTGGGGAAAACATTAGACTTATTTCGTCCTTATACTTTATAAATAGGTGTAAATCATCCTCGATGGCAAATAAAAACATCTGTAAGGAGAGGAAAATGAGAGAAAATGAAAGGAAAAAGAGTGAAAGAAGCTTAAGAGATGGATGATAGTGAAGTAGGAAACTATGAAGAAAGAAAATAAAGAGATAAAAAGTTTTGACACATCATCAAGATTATTTACACGACTTTATAAAGCATAAGGATGAAATAAGTCCAAATTTTGCCTCAGGGATAAAACACAATTTTGAAAAATAATGGAATAAAAATATATTTAATCCTAATCGATTATATAAAAACCAAGAAAGATATAATCGATTATCAAAAACACTTAATCGATTATTTTGTTCGTTAAACTAGTTTAATTCAAATTTTAAGTGATATAATCGATTCTATTCGATCCTTATAGATTAAAAGCGTAGAAAATGCATTTTGTGAAAATATCACTTGCTCTCAAGATTGAAATGGTCTTGGGGGGGAAAGTATAACTTACTTTGTTTATCCAACACCCAAAACTGAAATTTCTAAACATCATCCTCCAGAGGTTGAACAAATCTTCTAGATTTCCATCCTTGATTACTTTGAATCTTCATGATTGAATATTTGATTTTTCCTTTAATCTTTATGATGGAACCTTCCTTTTTAAGATAAAATCGGGTCTTTAATGTTGCAATATTCTCTGTATCTTCAACATCAAAACACCAATTTTCAATATTCATTTTGGATTTAACTCTTCAACAAATCTTCTAAGTAAATCTGCACTCTTTTTTGAATTAAATAAACAATCTCCCCTTTTTTTATGATGATAAAAAACTTAAAGACTTGTGATTGATATCCTAAAAAAAATCTTTAGAAAATATTGTATGGATATCTCCATCATAAATGTTAGTCCACAAAGGAAATTATATAGGCAATCTTATATCAATTATGTTTGCAATCAGAGTTTATATATTCAAGGTTCAAACATTGAAATTTAAATTTTCAAATTTAATTTTAGAAAACATTTAGAAACTTCCCTTATTCTCCCCCTTAAACTTTCCTTTTAATACTTAAGTCCAATTATGATGTAGATCCCTCAATAAATCACATATATTTCTCCCCTTTTTTGAACATAATAAAAAAGTTGAGAGAGTTTCACACCAGTACATATTGAAGCACAACAGAAGCACGTTTGACCAATAAGCATAACATTGAACTCAAGATTAAGAAAATACAATGGAGAAAATATGAAAAAAAAACAAAAAGTATCCACTTGATTCTTAAATCTGTTATCTATAGAAGCGTAAATCTACCTCCAAATCATGAAATTAGTGCAAATAAATCCGTTGGGGATGGAATATTACCATTGTAGGACGAATAATTCAAGTTTCAAAGCTAGATCCCTTCTAAGCTCATAAAATCTATCTCGGGGGTAGAGGTTTGGTAAAAAAAATATCATCTAATTGATGTTTTTGTCTCCCATCATATGTTTTGAACACCCGCTATCAAGATACAAAAGAGACTTTTTGGATTTGGAACCAACCTACAAAACACACAAGAATTATTTTGGTCCCCTAAAATTAATTATTAGGGTCCTCATGAGTTAGAGACAATTTTTCCTTTGAGAACCCATATATATTTCCCATTTGGAACACTAAAGTGTCGGATATTGCATCTATTTACTGAGTGACCTTTATGCATGTAATAAAAATATGTAGGAACATTAGGTTTTCTTGAAAAAAAATTCTCTTCAAAATCTTTCTTAGTATTAGACGTTTCACCTTTCACAAACATAGCTTTAGTGGGTCTTTGGTTACCCTTAAATGTATATCCAAGCCATGTTTTTTGGTACATACCTTTCTGCATATCTAAAACATTATTCAAACTTTGTTTTCCCATAGTAAATTTGGAAAGGGACATTTCAAGATAAGAAATTTTATTTGCAAACACTTTGTATTCTTCACAAGTAGGAATCTTGGATTTAGACTTACATGGTACCTTTGATTTTTCCAACTCATCTTTCAAAATCTTTTCCTCTTCCTCTAAATCAACAATTTTCTTTCCAAGAATTTTATAATCATTTTTCAGTTTGTTGTGAAGAGATGTAAGCTTTTCAGACTTTTCACAAAGATTAAGAAATTCTTCAATCAATTCATCATAATCATTAAGAAGATCAGAATCACTTACCTCGCTGCATATGGATTTAGCATCATCCGCCATAAGACAAAGATTAGCTTCCTCTTCTGATTCACTTGAACTTTGGGAGGAACTTACTTCATTACCATCCAAAGCAACATATGTTTTCTTCTTCTTTTTATTGAATAATTTCTTGCTTTTCATGATCCCAACTCTCTTGACCCACAAGAGATGAACAAACACCTCCCTTTAGAACTGATCCAAGGGATGAATTACAACAATCACTAACCAAGAAAGAATTCACCTGATGTGAGCACAATACAATCACTGTTAGACAAAACGGCATCAAGAGGGGGGTGAATTGATGCTTTTTAAGATGTCACAAATAAATTTACCCTTTTTAAATTTTCTTGTTTATCTTTACTTAATTTATTTTAATTGAGTTCTTAAGAGGAAGCAGTAAATAAAGTAAAAAGATAAGGGAAGAGAAATACACAAAGATTTATACTAGTTCGGGTATAGCCAACCCTACATCCAGTTCCCAGTGACCTCAATTTGAGAATGACTCCCCAATCACTATCCCACAAGAGACGAAACACCTCCCTTGAAAAACTTCGAAGGATGACAACACACCTCTCTTGATCACACAAGAGATGAAACACCTCCCTTGAAAAAATCACAAGGGATGAAAACCCACCTCCTTTGAAAAACTTCAAAGGATGACAAAACACCTCTGTTGATCACACAAGAGATGAAACACCTCTCTTAAAAAATCACAAGGGATAAAAAATACACCAACAATGGTGTTTACAAATAATCAAATAATAATAGGAACAATATCACCTGGAAAGAGAGAATCCAAAAGGGTAGCTGTTAGGTGCGAAAATATATCAAGAAGGGGGGGTGTTGAATTGATATATGAATTTATTTGAAAACTGTTTCGTTTCAGAAATTTACTGATGCAGTTCAGAGCAAAATAGTTGACTGATTATAGTGAATTAGTCAGTTAGTTCAACATACAGATATTAAAAGATGATGAAGGATGAGAAAGAAAACACCAGGGATTATACTGGTTCGTTCTTTAATCAAGAACTACATCCAGTTACTGATCTATAACTCAAACAGATCTTAATCACTATCAAATATAAAGTCTTTACAAAAATCTTTTCTAAAGACTACAAGAAACACAAAGATCCTATTCTAAACTCTATAGAAATTGATCTTTAAACCCTAACTCACACTGAGTCAATGTGATCACCCCAATCACAGAAACAGGGTTCGCAAACCCACTAAGAAATCTCAACCCAGAGATCAAAAGAATACAGTAAAATGTAAAAACAAGACTCTCTTGAAAAACTGAAACTCTAAGAGAATTCTGTAGACTTTTCTTGATCTTTTTCAACTCTGATCTTTGACAATACTTTCAGTATACTCTCGTATTCTTTCGCACTTTGATTCTTGCTTGAGAGTTGTATTTATAGGCAAAGAGAAGAGATTTGAGTTGTGCTCTGTTGAGAGGCTTAAAACACGTTTTGCTGTTTTCTGCATAAAAGGAAACCTGGAACGAAATAGTTGACTAAACAACAGAATAGTTAGCTATTTTCATTAAAACCAAATTCCTGATACTTTAATGAAAATAGTCGACTAATGTAACAAAATCAGTAGACTAATTGATGATTAATAAAAACAGCAGGCTATTATATCTCAATTAGCTAACTATTTAATTGATAATCTAACATCTTAACTAAGCTGCAAAATCATCAAACAACAATCAAAGTTCCAGCAACATCCTAAAACATCATCAAATTCAAAATCATCAACAGTAGCACAAACTATTAGCTCCTTTCACAAGTGACTTAATCAAAATTGTAGAACAAGGATTGATAGCCTCAATATTTTCGTGCTCAATGTATGCTCTATCTGTGTGTGCTTGCCTCCTAGATTAGGTTAATTATAAAGACATTATTTTGAATTAAGTTCAAAAAATAATTCAAAAAATAAAATCAATAATTTCAAAAATCAGTTTTAATCCTCTGAATAATTAAAGGAAAATCTTTGAGAGAATATGGGAAGAGGTTTATCTTTTTTTAAAAATTAGTTTGTATTTTAAAAAATATTTATTTTTGAAAATCTGTTTCACATAATTGATTACGTTATGCTCATAATCAATTATGTGAGTGCCAAAAATGGTATTTTTAAAAACGCGGCATAATCGATTATGTTTTCCACGTAATCGATTATAACGAAACCATTTTTTCAAAAAATCAGTATCATAATCGATTATGTTATGAACATAATCGATTATGCTATGAACATAATAGATTATGTCATGAGCATAATAGATTATGTGTGTAAAAACTCAATTTTATTCTTTGTAAATGGTTCACTAGTGAAGGAATGCTTGATTTGTGTTTACCTCTTTTAATTTCTCTTATTTCAGGATGTTTGACACACTAAATTCTTCAGCTTGAGCTTCAATTCTTCATTCAATGATCTTGATTTAGCTTGATTGAAAATTCATCAAAACTTATACTTTTTTCTTCAAAGAGTGTTGACTTGCTCCTCTTTGGTAACAATCACCACTTCCAAGAACTAAGATCAACCTTGAGAGAGCAAGAAAGCGACTTTGAAAATGTTTTAGCGCAAGAACACTATATTTTCGTCTTTGATCAGTTGTGTATGAACCTTAGACCTTGCCATTCAATTTATAATTCAAATTCAGCTTAGGGTTTACGTTCTTAGGATGATTCAACTTTTAATTCACCAAAACATCATATTTAATCGATTGTTTAGAAGCCATAATCGATTATTCCATAAAAGATTTGGAAAAACAAATTTTTCCTAAAATAATCGATTATATAAAAACCGAAAAAGATATAATCGATTATAAAAAACACTTAATTGATTATTCTGTTTGTTAAACTAGTTTAATTCAAATTTTAAGTGATATAATCGATTATATTTGATCCTGAATCGATTAAAAGCTTAGAAAATGCTTTTTGCAAAAATATGACTTGCTCTCAAGATTGAAATGGTCTTGGGAGGGAAAGTATGACTTACTCATTTTATCCAACACCCATTACTGAAACCTTTTAACATCATCCTTCAAAGGTTGAGCAAATCTTCTATAATTCCATCCTTGATTACTTTGAATCTACATGATTGAGTATTTGATTTTTCCTTTAATCTTTATGATGAAACCTTCCTTTTTCAGATAAAATCAAGTCTTTAATGTTGCAATATTCTCTGTATCCTCATCATCAAAACACCAATCTTCAAGATTCATTTTGGATTTAATTCTTCAACAAATCTTCTAAGTAAATCTGCACTCTTTCTTGAATTAAATCAACATTAATTACCCTTTTTGGAAGGTAAGAATGAAAATCTTTACATAATCCATTGATAGAGGGATACGGGATGCAGTTGTTAAGGTGGATAATGAAATGGTTGAAAAGCCTCGGGCTCAATGGAGTGAAATTGAAAATAAAAAGGCATAATATGATTGCATAGCAAAGAACATTCTCACGTCAGCTTTGAATCTTGATTAGTTCTTTAGAGTTTCACAGTGCAGGTTGGCAAAGGAGATATGAGACATTCTTGAGGTAACACATGAGGGAACAATGAATGTCCAACATGCAAGAAATCATGCCTTAATACAAGAAAACATGTTGTTTAGAAAGCAGTAGGGTGAAAGCATAGCTAAAGTGCAAAAGAGGTTTACATAAATTGTGAATCACCTCATTGAATTAGGTAAAATATTTGATAAACAAGAGCTAAATATCAAGTTGTTGAAGTGTCTTGATAGAAGCTGGTAGCCCAAAGTCACAACAATCATAGAATAAAAGGATTTAACTACTATGACAACAACCTCCTTGTTTGGGAAATTAAGGGAACATGAATTGGAAATTAACATGTTAAATGAGCAAGACAATAATGATAGGAAAAAGGAAAGCATTACCGTGAAAAAATCATCTAAGTTTCGAAAAGCCTATTATCTCTAGGCAAGGGTTTTGTAAAGATATCGGCTAGTTGATGTTTAGTGTCTATATATTCTATTATGCAATCTCCTTTAGCTATGTGATCTCTAATAAAATGATGCTACTTTCTATATGCTTGGTCTTAGAGTGCATGATAGAATTTCTAGTCAAATTAATGGCACTAGTGCTATGACACTTAAGAAGGATATGATATAGAAAAATGTCAAAATCTTCTAATTGTTGTTTCACCCATAGGATTTGAGCACAACAATTGCCTGCTGCTATATACTCAGCCTCTATGGTTGAAAGAGCAACACTAGCTTGTTTCTTAGAAAGCCATGAAATTAAAGAACATCCTACAAGATGACATGTTCCGCTAGTACTTTTTCTATCAATTCTACATCCACCATAATCTGAGTCAGAAAAACCTATGATACTAGGAGAGGCTCCTGAAGGGTACCATAAACCAAAGGTTTTTGTTCCTTTAAGGTACTTAAGGATTCTTTTGACTGCTTTTAGGTGAGATTCTCTAGGGTTGGCTTGAAACCTAGCACAAACACACACACTTTGCATAATATCAGGTCTACTAGCAGTAAGATAAAGCAAGGATCCGATCATACCTCTATACTTTGTTTGATCTACCGCCTTACCATTTGAATCTTAATCCAAATAACAAGATGTAGCCATGGGAGTTGCAACTTCTTTGGAATTCTCCATTTCAAATTTCTTCAAGATCTCATTGCAATATTTTGTTTGACAAATGAATGTGTCTTTCTTCATTTGTTTGATTTGCAAATCAAGAAAGAAATTTAATTCTCCCATCATGGACATTTCAAATTCTCCCTGCATATTACTTGCAAACTCTTGGCAAAGATCATCATTAGTTGAACCAAATATAATATCATAAACATAAACTTGAACTTGAACAATTAGAATATGTTTCTTCAATTTCTTAATAAAAAGAGTAGAATCCACTTTACCTCTTCGAAAATCATTATCAAGTAAGAAATTACTTAACCTTTCATACCAAGATCTTGGAGCTTGCTTTAGTCCATTGACATAGCCTGTGTCGCGCAAGCTTTTCAAGGTATTTTGAACTGACTAATACTAATGCAGTATAGAGTCAACTCGAGTCAATCCAAGGAGTGAAACGTTATGCCAAAAAATATAAATCGAAAGGATTCATGTGAGAGAAAGGAAACAAAGTAAAAGAAAGAAAAAAAAAAGGGGTTTTGGTTAAACAAAGAAAGCACCGTCAGGAGCAGCTCAATCGAAGTTATGCACTACTCCCTCGATGATAAACGAAATCACTAAAACAAGGAATGATGTAAAATAGCGAAAATCGGAATGCAGTGGACAATCGAAACTATGAATATCGAACATAAGCAAATGCGGGACTTATAGAAATTAAAGAAAATCGAAATGCGTTGAAATAAAGGAAATCGAGGGATAATAGTGTAGCGAGAATCGAAATGCAGTGAAGTGCAACGTGCAGCGAAATACTGAAAATCGAAAAACAATGTATTTGCGAGAAAGGTCGAAACGCAAAGAGAACAATGGAAATCAAACTTCAATAAGGGAAAATGAAAATCGAAGAATGCTAAGCAGTGAAAATCAAACAATAACAAAATACCGAAATGCAAATGAACGCGTAAGGTGATGGATAATCGAAATGTAAAGGGCAGAAAATTTCAAGAGCAATAAAACAGTAAAATCGAAATGCTAAAGCAATAGAACAGTTAAATCGAAAAACTACTAGTACTGGTACGCAATTAAAAATGAAGATTGAAATAACCCATTCATCATTCTTGAAATGACAAACACAGATCAAACTGGTATAAATTCAACGAGTATCAAACACAATCACTCTCTTGCAGTGTTCTAAGGAAAACTGAAGAAAAAGAAAGAAAACGCAGTAGTCCCTCTGTATCACGTCATCCTAAGCTACCGTCTGAAATTCTATGCCTAAAAATTCTATTCTCTGCAAAATGAAATTCTCTGTGCATGCGTATGTATGTTTTTCTGCACTGCTCATGTGCTTTTATAGCTGCAGAGGTTGCCCTAATGCCTCGATTTGGGCCCCGCAAATCATCCAATTTGGCCAATTGTACGATTCTGCTTTGGGTGAATTTACTGTGCTGCTGTAATTTTCCTCTCTTTCTACTGTTCACCACGCGTGTGAGGCTAGCAATTGGGCTGATTTGGCAAGTCCTTCTCAAACTTTAATTGAGCTGATTTCAATTCACAGCTTATGCATCTCTCCAATCAACAGCTCCTGGATCGATCATACAAAAGGGGTTAGCGCAAAATTGGAAAAACAAGTCAAAACTAAGTCAATTATTTTTCAGCTATAAAATGAAAATCTAAGACCCTATTTTACTTATTTACCCTTTTTCACGAAAATTATAAAATTCAGCTTAAAGTTCCAAGAAATTGAAATTGAAGTGTCAAGGAAGTGCATTAAGCCATAAGATGTGAGCATAGAAATCGAGTTATCATCCATATAAGGCTTTCTTCAATTTGTAAATATGATTTGGATTCTTAAAATCTTCAAAACCTGGATTGTTCTACATAGACTTCTTCCTTAATGTAACCATTGAGGAAAGCACTTTTTACATCCATTTGGAAAAGTTTGAACCCCATAATGGAAGCATATGCTAGCAACAAACGAATAGCCTCTAGTCTTGCTACGGGTGCATAAGTTTCATCATAGTCTATTCCTTCTTCTTCTCTATAACCTTTTGCAACCAACCTAACTTTGTTCCTGGTGATGTTTCCTTCTTCATCAAGTTTATTTTTAAAAACCCATCTGGTGCCAATAACCTGTATATTGTTAGTTTTAGGAATTAAATCTCATACTTGATTTCTTTCAAATTGATTCAGCTCTTCTTGCATTGGTATACATCAATGATCATCTGCTAAGGCTTCTTCCACGATTTTTGGTTCAATTTGAGAAACAAACGCAACATTCATGCAGAAATTATTCATGTTCCTCCTTTGTCTTACACCTGTTGAGATATCTCCAGTAACATTGTCCAAAGTTACTTCTTTTGGTGGTCTCCATTATTTTGGTAGACTTTCATCTTGAGGAGTATTATCATCCAAATTGATTTCTTCAAAAACATCATCCAAAGGAGTTTCTTGTTGTTGTTCTCCTTCATCATCTACAAAAATTCTTTTTGACTCAAGTGGGGTTTCCTCAAGGTGTAGATATTCATCAAAGACAACATATATAGATTCTTCAACATTTAAAGTCCTTTTATTAAAACTCTATATGCTTTACTACTCAAAGAATATCCTAAAAATGTAGCTTCATCGGATTTAGAATCAAATTTTCCAAGGTTATCTTTTCCGTTATTCAAAACAAAACATTTGCAACCAAAAACTCTAAAATGAGAAATATTTGGTTTTCTTCCCTTGAAAAGCTCATATAATTTCAAAATAGGTCTTATCAAGATTCTATTTAAAACATAACATGCGGTGCTTACGACATCAACCCAAAAATATTTAGGTAAACTGCTTTCATTTAACATAGTTCTTGCAATTTCTTCTAAAGATCTATTTTTCCTTTCAATTACACCATTTTGTTGTGGTGTTCATGGTGCTGAAAAATTATGAGAAATACCTTGTTCTTCACAAAAATTTTCAAAAGATGCATTTTGAAATTCACCGCCATGATCACTTATTAAGAATTTAATTTTCAAATCTTTTTCATTCTAATTAACCTTGGCAAATTTTCTAAATTCTTTGAAAGCATCACTTTTAGATGAAAGAAAAAGTGTCCATGTAAATCTAAAGAAATCATCAACAATCACAAGAGCATAATAATTGCCACCAAAACTTTTTGTTCTAGAAGGACCAAATAAATCCATGTGCAATAGTTCTAAAGGTTTAGAAGTCGAAACAACATTTTTGGATTTAAAAGAATTTTTAATTTGCTTCCCTTTTCGACAAGCTGCACATATTTTATCTTTTTCAAAAATCAGTTTTGGTAAACCAATTACTAGCTCTTTTGATATGAGTTTACTCAGATATGGCATATGAATGTGAGTAGCTCTTTTATGCCATAACTATGGATCTTCTTCTTTAGCTACTAAACACGATATATTTCTAGATGAAGATGCATTATCAATATCAATGAGATAAATATTATTATGTCTCTTACCAATGAGGGCGATTTGATTAGAATCCTTGTGATGAATTTTACAAAGATCACTATCAAATATTACCTATAAGCCTTTATCACATAGTTGACTAATGCTTAGTAAATTGTGCTTCAAACCGTCAACAAGAAGAACATCATAGATCTTTAAGGTATCTCCAATATCTTTACTACCAATGATCTTTTCCTTGTTGTTGTCTCCATAAGTTACAAAACCTTGTTCTTTCTTTTTGAAGCTTTTGAATTTGCTTTTATCTCCTGTCATATGTCTTGAACATCCACTATCAAGATACCATAGGGATTTCCTGGACTTGGGACCAACCTGTAATATAAGCAAAAATATTTAGGTCCCCTAAAATTACTTATTAGGGTTCTCATGGTTTAGAAACAATTTTTCCTTTGGGAACCCATTTGTATTTCCCATTAGGAACACTAAAACCGTCGGATATTGCATTTATTTAAAGAATAACCTTTATGCATGCAATAGAAACATGTTGGAACATTTGGTTTTCTTGAAAAAATTTTCTTTTCAAAAACCTTCTTTGTATTAGACGTTTCACCTTTTACAAAAATAGTTTTGGTAGGTTTTTTATTACCTTTGAAATTATATCCAAGTCCTGCCTTTTGATACAAGCCTTATTGCATATTTAAAACACTGTTTAAATTTTTGTTTCCCATGGTGAGTTTTGAAAGAGACATTTCAAGATAAGATACTTTATTAGCAAAAACTTTGCAATCTTCGCAAATAGGAATTTTTTATTTGCATTTACATGGAATTTTTGCCTTTTCCAAATCATCTTTCAAAAGCTTTTTCTCTTCTTCTAAATTAACAATTTTCTTTTCAAGAACTTTGTAATCATTTTTTAGTTTATTGTGAAGAGATGTAAGTTTTTCAGACTTTTCACACAAATCAAGAAATTCTTCAAGTAATTCATCATAATTATTTGGAAGACCAAAATCACTTACCTTGCTACATGTGGATTCAGCATGATCCACCATGAGACAAATATTTGCTTCTTCTTCTGAATCACTTGAACTTTGAGAAGAGATCACTTCATTATCTTCCCAAGCAATATATGCCTTCTTTTTCTTCTTGTCAAAAGATTTCTTGTTTTTCTTTTCTTTTTCTTGTACTTTCTTGATGTTGGGGCATTCCGATTTCAAGTGTCCCTTTTTTCCATAGCCATAACATTTATAATTATCAATAAAATTTAAATTTTCAGATTTCTTACCTTTCTTGAAATTCCCTTTGTTTTTGTTCTTGATGAACCTTTTGTATTTCTTGACAAACATGTTGATGCCACTGCATTCAATATCATCGTTTATATCACTACTCTCTTCTTTAAAGGAATCAGCTTTAAGATCAACACCTTTCCTCTTGACATCTTCTTCTTATCCTTTGAAGCGTCCAAGTTCAATTTCGTGTTCTCTAAGTTTTCCAAAGAAAGTGGTCATGTTCATGTTTGTGAGATTCTTTGATTCCGTGATTGTCGTCACTTTGGGTTACCATGTCCTGTCTAAAGATTTCAAAATTTTCAAATTTAATTCCTCAGTATCAAATTTCTTACCTAACGCCTTGAGGTGATTTACAATATGAGTAAATCTTTTCTGGACATCATAGATGGTCTCTCCCTTGCTCAGACAGAACATTTCATACTCTTGAATCAAGGTATTTTTCCTTGATCTTTTAACATCCTTCGTGCCTTCATGTCTGACTTCAAGAGTGTCCCACATCTCATTTGCTGTTGTACAATCAGATAACCTGTAAAACTCATCAACAGTTAACGCAGATGATATTATATTGCAAGCCCTTATGTCACATTGATGTTTGTTGTACTCGTCTTTTTCTCCATCTAGCTCTTTCTTTTGGTACATGCACTTCTCCAATAGTAGTCATAGGAATATATGGACCTTTAACAACTGCATCCCAAACACCTTGATCATTTGACCTAAGGAAAATCTCCTTTCTCTTTTTCCAAAAAGGATAATTTTCACCAGTAAAGAGTGGTGGTCTATGAATAGATTCACCTTCAATAAAAGATTTCTTTTTTCCTGCCATAAGGATCTTTGATTTTGAGTAACTTTCAAAACCAGCTCTAAGGCCAATTGTTAGAAATAACGACAGTGTAAAAACCAAGAGGGGGGCTGAATTGGATTTTTTAAAGACTTTTTCCCTTTTAAAAATTATTTTCCAGATTTTAAAAATACTTTTAAAATCAAGATTCAGATTTTCCCTAACCTTTGATAAGAGCAGTTGGAATAACAATTGTTAATATGATCCACAATAAAATAAAGAGATAGGGAAAGAGAGATAGAACACCGAGATTTATACTGGTTCAGATTTAGCCAGTCCTACGTCCAGTGCCCAACCACCTCAAACTCGTGATGATAACCCCATTATCTTTAAAAGCAATTACAAACACTAATCAGTGACACAATGTAAAAACAATTAAAGATAAACAGTATCACCTCCTTTGACACACTAAGGATGATCCCCACCTTTCTTGACACACAAGAGATGAACACACCTCCCTTTAGAACAGATCCAAGGGATGAATTACATAAACCAGTAAACAGTAAAGAAAACACCTGATGAGTGTTGGATATGAAAGCTTAAGCACAATGCAATCACCACTTCCAAGAACTTAGATCAACCTTGAGAGAGCAAGAAAGTGTTTTTGAAAAGTTTTAGTGCAAGAACACTGTAATTTCGTGTTTGATCAGATGTGTGTTAACTTAAGACATTGCCATTCATTTTATAATTTGAAATCAACTCAAAGTTTCCATTCTTAGGTTGATTCAGCATTGAATTTGCAAAAGCGTCGTATTTAATCGATTATATAAAACCTGTAATCGATTATATCAGAGTAAAACTAGAAGACATGTTTTTCCTTATATAATGGATTAGATTAAGACCATAATCGATTATATGAAACCCAGAACCAATATAATCGATTATCAAAAACACTTAATCGATTATTTTGTTCGTTAAACTCTTTTAATTCAAATTTTAAGTGATATAGTTGATTCTATTTCTATTCCTAATCAATTAAAAGCGTAGAAAGAGGTTTTTGCAAAAATATGACTTGCTCTCAAGTTTGAAATGGTCTTGGATGGGAATTATGACTTACTCTTTTTATCCATCACCCAAAACTTAACCTTCTATACTTAGATCTTTAGCTCTTGAGAGAATCTTCAAAAATCCTCTTTCTTGAAGACATTTATTCTCCTTGAATGAAAATATATTTTGCCTTTATTTTCATGATGCAGCCTTCCTTTGTGAGATAAAATCAAGTCTTTAATGTTGCAATAAATCTTTATATCTTCATCATCAAAACTCCAATCTTCATGATTTATTTGAGACTAAATCTTCATCAAAACTTCTAAGTAACTTTTTACTCATGTTTGAAATAAATCAACAAAAACAACTTTGGTAAGAACTTAGTGATTGGTTTCACTCCATAACCTTGTCTTGATGTATTTGGAATCAATTTAGAGCAATCTAAGAACAAGTTTGAACAAAACAAATTTGGTAAGAACTTAGTGTTTGGTTTCACTCCATAAAATTTTCTTGTTCATTTGGAATCCATTTAGAATAATCTATGTACAACATTCATCAAAATAACTTTGATACGAACTTAGTGTTTGACTTCACTCCATAACCTTGTCTTGTTGCATTTGGAATCCATTTAGAGCAATCTAAGAACAAGATTAATGAAAAGAACTTTGGTAAGAACTTAGTGTTTGGTTTCACTTCAGAACCTTGTTTTGTTGTATTCGAAATCCGTTTAGAGAAATCTAAGAGCAAGATTGATCAAAACAACTTTGGTAAGAACTTAGTGTTTGTTTTCACTCCATAACCTTGTCTTCTTGTGATGAATGCCTAGGAGGCATTACATGTGTTGTAGGATCTCTCAAACATGTGTAGAAGCATAGGAAATCAAAATAACATGATGACTAGCATAAAAGAACATGAAAACTAAAATTTCCCCCAAATGTTAGGGTTCCAATCGGTGCAAACTCTGTAAAACTTGAAAACAAATCAATTCAACTGATTAAAATGAAGAACACATTCATAGGAAGGAATAGAATGAAAGGAACTTGAATTTAATCGGTGCAAATGATTGGAAATTGATCAAGAAGGGTGCAGCACATATGAACAACACAAGAACAAGAAATAGAAAAACATGGAAGAGAAAAGAGATGAAGAACATGCAACTTTTCAAGAGAAAATATAAGAGCAAAAGACATTCACCACTTGAATTTAGGAGAACTTAAGATAAGATTCAAAGAAAATGAGGAATACCTCTTAAACTTCAAAGAGAATTGCTCTTGCAATGTATCCAAGCTTCAAAGTTATGATACAAATGAAGAAAACACCTATTTATAGAGTAGAGGTGCGACACTCATGCATATGGGAGGAAGGTGAATGGTTTAGGCCATGTTTGGAGATGCTCCCAAGCTTCCCAAATAAGGCCCTTCCCACTAAATCCTATCCTTATGTCCAAACACCCCTCCTCTTGTGTTTATTTGTGACAAAGTCATAAAAGAAACTAAACTATTTTTATTTTCAAGGAATTTACAAGAATTATTGATATTTCTAATGTCTTCTTCCAATTTCTTGTACATTCCTCTAGTTTTCTTCCTTCCTTTTCTTCAAATATTTTTGTAAGCTTTTCTTTGGCCATTTCTTCTTTTCCTCTTCTTGTAACAACTCCTCCTTGTGATGAACTAGGTTCTTCATGATTTGGGATCATATCATCCTCCCCCTCTTGAAAAGAATTCGCCCTCAAATTTGGGGTACCCACATCACACAAAGACAAGTCACTAACATTGAAAGTATTACTTACTTCATATGTGGAAGGTAAATATATTTAGTATGCATTATCATTTATCTTTTCAAGAACTTGGAAAGGTCCATCCGCCCTTGGCAATAGTTTAGATTTTCTTCGAGTAGAAAATCTTTCCTTCCTCAAATGAATCCATACCCAATCACCAGGTTCAAATGTCACTTTCCGTCTTTACTGACTTTGCATATTTTTCAACCTTCTTCTCAATTTGAGCTTTGACCTTAGCATGTAGATCTTTCACAAATTTTTCTTTTTCTAAATCATCGTGACAAATCATAGCTTCAAAATTGGGAAGAGGCAACAGGTCAAGAGGAGTTAAAGGATTAAATCCATAAACAACCTCAAAAGAAGAATGGGAAGTTGTAGAGTTCACTACCCTATTATAAGCACACTCCACAGGAGGAAAAAGTTCCTCCCACTCTCTTAAGTTTTTAGAAATTAAACATCGAAGTAGTTGAGATAAAGTTCGATTTACCACTTGTGTTTGTCCGTCAGTTTGTGGGTGACAAGTTGTAGAAAATAAAAGTTTAGTACCCAACTTAACCCATAAAGTTTTCTAGAAGTGACTAACAAAGTTAGAATCTCAATCGAAAACAATGTTCTTTGGGAGTCCATGTATGCGCACTACTTCTTTAAAGAATAAATTAGCAATGTGACAAGCATCATCTACTTTATGGCATGGAATGAAATGGGCCATTTTTGAAAAACGATCCACCACCACAAAGATAGAATCATTGCCTGTGTTAGCCTTTGGAAGGCCTAACACAAAGTCCATGGAAAGATCAATCCAAGGCATATGGGGAATGGGGAGGGGAATATACAGTCCATGAGACAAACTTTTGGATTTGGCCGTTTTACAAACAATACATTTTTCACAAAAAATTTTCTACATCTTTCTTCAAATGTAGCCAATAGAAGTGCTCCTTCACCACCTCCAAGGTCTTTTGTCTTCCAGAGTGCCCCATCAACCCACCTTCATGAGCTTCCTTCACAATTAAAGTTCTTAAAGATCCTTGAGGAATACAAGAACACTTAGATCTAAGAAGATAGCCGTCATGAATGAAAAATCCCTCTCTAGAACCTTTAGAACATTCATGAAAAATAGAAGAAAACTCAAGATCATTTTCATACAAACTTTTTATATTTTCAAAACCCAAAAATTTTGTTTCAACCATAGTAAGCAAAGAATATCTTCTTGACAAAGCATCCGCTACTATGTTGACTTTTCCTTGTTTATGCTTGATAATGTAAGGAAATTGTTCAATGAATTCAACCCATTTAGCATGTCTCTTGTTGAGCTTGCCTTGGCTTTTCAAATATTTCAAAGCTTCATGATCACTATGAATGATAAATTCTTTGGGAAGCAAATAATGTTGCCATGTATGTAAAGTTCTAACAAGAGAATACAACTCCTTATCATAAGTGAAATAGTTCAAATGCGCCCCCTTCAACTTTTCACTAAAATAAGCAATGTGATGATTTTCTTGTAACAAAACAGCCCCAATCCCAATGCTTGATGCATCACATTCAATTTCAAAAGATTTTGAAAAGTTAGGAAGAGCAAGAATAGGAGCATGAGTTAAAAGATCTTTCAATTTTTCAAAAGCATGTTGTTGCTCCCTATCCCACTTATATAGCCAACATGCTTTTTAATAATTTCATTCAAAGGAGATGCACTAGTGCTAAAATTTGGAACAAATCTCCTATAAAAACTTGCTAGCCCATGAAAACTTCTAACATCATTGATAGTGGAAGGAGTAGGCCAATTTTGAATTGCCTTGATTTTCTCCTCATCCACTTGAACACCCTTGTCACTAATCACATATCCAAGAAAAATAATGTTATCCATGCAAAATGAACATTTATCTTTGTTAGCATAAAGTGAATGTTGCCTCAAAGTTCCAAGTACCAACTTAAGATGAGAAATGTGATCATTCATGGTAAGACTATATATGAGAATATCATCAAAATAAACCACAACAAATCTACCAATGAAATATCTAAGGACATGATTCATCAATCTCATGAAATTATTAAGAGCATTAGTAAGTCCAAAAGGCATAACCATCCACTCATAAAGTTCATGTTTTGTTTTAAAAGCAGTTTTCCATTCATCTCCTTCTCTAATCCTAATTTGATTGTATCCACTTTTCAAATCAATTTTAGAAAACACTTTGGATCCATGGAGTTCATCAAGCATATCATCCAAACGTGGAATAAGATGCTTATACTTAATGGTAATGTTATTAATGGCTCTACAATCAATACACATTCTCCATGACCCATCCTTCTTAGGCACCAAGATCACGGCATAACACAAGGACTCATACTTTCCCTTATCTATTCTTTGTCAAGGAGCTCCTCAATTTGCTTTTGAATTTCTTTGGTCTCTTGAGGATTACTCGTATATGTCGGCCTATTTGGAAGAGTGGCCCCTGGTATCAAGTCCATATGATACTCAATTCCCCTCAAAGGTGGAAGTCCTTTTGGAGGGTCTTGAAAAACATCTACAAACTCTTTAACTAGAGCCTCCACTTTTAAAGGAAAAGATAGTGAAGAAGATGAAGACAAACAAACTTTGTTAGGCATAATTAAAAAACAAAGTTTGTTAGTGTTAATTACCTTCCTAACCTCCTTGGAAGTCATAGGCTAGCCTTCTTTGATTCCTTCTTTGCTGGATTTTTCTTCGAAGAACTTGAAGCCTTAAGCTCACGGCCAACCTCCCTTTGTTCTTGCTCCCTTTTCTTCTTCATTTGCAGTTGGTCTTCATGGACTTCCTTTGGTGTGAGTGGTTTTAAAATAATTTTCTTTCCCATGTACTCAAAGGTAAACTTGTTACATAGACCATCATGATAAACTTTCCTATCATATTGCCATGGTCTCCCTAAAAGTACAGGGCTAGCCTCCATAGGAACCACATCACACAAGACCTCATCCCTATACTTTCCAATTGAAAAAGAAACAAGAACTTGTTTGTTAACAATAATCTCCCCCTCTTCACTTAACCATTGCAATTTATATGGCTTAGTATGAGGTATAATGGCCTCTACTAACCTCTTACTAGCCACATTGGTGCAACTTCCACCATCAATAATGAGAGTACACAACTTTTCATTGATGACGCATCTTGTATGGAAAATATTTTCTCTTTGTGTTTCATCAAAATCTTTGGACACTTGTTCCAACAAATGCCTCACCACCAACAAATCACCCTCTTTTGGAGGAGCATACTCATCATCACTTGATTGAAGTGAAGAAGAATGAGATGAATAATTAGGGGAACTTTCCCTTGAAATATGTTCACTCATTACCTTTCCTTCCTTCAAGATCATATTCCTTTTTGAAGGACATTCGGATGCTATGTGACCATAGCCCAAATATTTAAAACACTTAGTAGAACTTGATCTTAAATTAGAAGGAATGACATGATTGGACTTTTCATGAGATTTAGGGAAAGAAGACTTACCTTGGAATTCGGATGGCTTTTCGTCTTCCCACTTACCTTTGCCCTTATCCTTCCAAGAAGTGTTGTAAGTCATTCTTTGTGATCCTCTCCTTCGGAGTTGCTTTTCTACCTTGGTGGTAAGGTGGACCATTTGCTCCATTGAATGGTATTCTTGCAATTCAAGCACATCTTGAATTTATCTATGGAGACCATTAAGAAATCTAGCCATGGTGGCCTCCATACTCTCTTTAAGATCCACTCTTGCCATAGTAGATTCCAAATCCTTGAAGTATTCTTCAACACTTCTATTGCCTTGGGGGAGTCTTTGAAGTTTTAGATATAATTCTTTCCTATAAAAGGAAGGAACAATCTATCCCTCAAACACCCTTAAAGATCATGCCATGAAGTAATGGCTAATCTTCTCCCGCTAAGGACTTCTTTTTGGATTTAGTTCCACCATACCAAGGCATATTGTTCAAACTCAAGAGTTATAAGTTGGACTTGAATTAAGTCCTCAAAAGAATACACACTTAAAATTTGTTCAACCTTGGCCTCCCATTCAAAGTACAAATTAGGATCACTTTGTCCTAAAAATTTAGGAAACTTTACATTATTTTTATTCAACTTTTCTTGATACAAATTTTTTCCTCCTCTCCTAGCCCTATGATGGTTGCGGTGATGATGATCATCATAAGAGCCACCATCACTCTCTTCATGATAAGTCCTTCTTCTCCTTCCCTCATATGCTTGCAAATTGAGTTGAGTTTGGGCAATTTGCCTTGTGAGTTTATCAACTCTTGCATATAGTTGGGCATGTCTTGGAGACAAAGGAGGAGTTTCTTGTTTATTAGACATCCTACAAAATGAACAAACACAAGAAAACAACAAACAACTACAAGTATGGGTTAGCAAAAAGAATTTATATGCCTCAGCCTTAGTGATATTAGGCTTGCAAAATCTCACTCTCTCTCACTTTAAGCAAATCTCTTAATAGGAATCAAGATGCTTCTTCAAATTTAAGAACCAAATTTGGTATTCTATTAATGTGAAAGATGTAATGATTGGAAAAAACACTTAGAGTTCCAAAGGAAAAGAAAACTACAAGACAAAACTTATAGGAATTTTAAAGACTAAAAAGTAGAAAGAGTAAAAGCAAGAAAGAGACACAAAAGAGTAACTATAATATGACAATTTGGAACAAATAAAAAAAAGAAAAGCACCAAAGAAAATTGGAAAGATTACTCAACAAAATTTGGACTAATTCCTAATCAAAATCACTCATGAAAAGAAGTTCAATACTACCACAATGTTAGGATTAATTTTCCAAACCAATGATCAAACATTTAACAATGTGTCTAGGCAAGAATTAAGAATTTTCTCATACATTTAGAAGCACATAAGTCTTGGCCTTATGTATTTAATTTTTAGCCATGTATATTTTTTTTCACTTTGTTTGTGCTTTTGTGATCCAATGCCTAAACACAATTATCAAAATTTGATCTCACAAAGTTTGAACACTTAACCCCTATGTTCGGAGCCAATTGATCAATTCAATTCACAAGAAATCTCAAAAAGAAATTTAGACTAAACTAAATCAAGTAACACAAGAATTTGATGTAAAGAAAACTAAACAAAAATATGACTCAGAGCCAATAATAGGATTACTCAAATTAGTGGTAACCAAAGATTAATGAATGTCATTTTATCAAACACTTAATATGCATCAATTAAAAACAATTCAGTAATCAAGATTAACCAAGAACTGATGACTAAACAACCACACAAAAACAGATTTACAAACTATTTTTTTTTGCTGCAGATTTTTTTTTAGAAAAAAAATTAGATTCATGTTCTTGATGTTCTAGACTCAAATACATCATGTTTGAATCCTTAGAGCTCTGATACCAAATGATGCATGCCTAGGAGGCATTACATGTGTTGTAGGATCTCTCAAACATGTGTAGAAGTATAGGAAATCAAAATAACATGAAGATTAACAAAGAAGAATATGAAAGCTAAAATTTCCCCCAAATGTTAGGGTTCCAATCAGTGCAAAATCTTCTAAACTTGAAAATAAATCAATTCAATCGATTAAAATCAAGAACACGTGCATAGGAAGGCATAAAATAAATTAAACTTGAATTTAATTGGTGCAAATTGCTATAATTGATCCGTATAGGTGCGGCACATGAAGGACAAAACAAGAACATGAAAAGAAAAACATGGAAGAGAAAAAGAGATGAAGAACATGCCACTTTTCAAGAGAAAAGATAAGTGCAAAAGACAATCACCACTTGAATTCAGAAAAACTCAAGATAAGATTCAAAGAAAATGAGGACTACCTCTTGAACTTCAAAGAGAATTGCTCTTGCAATGTATCCAAGCTTCAAAGTTATGATACAAATGAAGAAAACACCTATTTATAGAGTGAAGGTGCAAGACTCATCCACATGGGAGGAAGGTGAATGGTTTAGGCCATGTTTGGAGATGCTCCCAAGCTTCCCAAACAAGGCCCTTCCCACTAAATGCTATCCTTATGTCCAAACATCCCGTCTCTTGTGTTTATTTGTGACAAAGTCATAAAAGAAACTAAACTATTTTTATTTTCAAGGAATTTACAAGAACTATTGATATTTCTAATGTCTTCTTCCAATTCTGCTACATTCCTCTAGTTTTTCTTCCTTCCATTTCTTCAAATATTTCTGTAAGCTTTTCTATGGCAATTTGTTCTCTTCCTCTTCTTGTAACAACTCCTCCTTGTGATGAACTAGGTACTTCATGATTTGGAATCATATCAGCCAGAACTTAGTATTTGGTTTCATTCCATAACCTTGTTTTGTTGACTTCAAAATCCATTTAGAGAAATCTAAGAATAAGATTGATCAAAAGAACTTTGGTAAGAACTTGGTGTTTGGTTTCACTCCATAACCTTGTCTTGTTGCATTTGGAAACCATTTAGAGCAATCTAACAACAACAATGATCAAAAGAACTTTGGTATGAACCTAGTGTTTCATTTCACTCCATAACCTTGTCTTGTTGCATTTGGAATCAAATTAGAGTAATCGAAGAACAAGATTGATCAAAACAACTTTGGTAAGAACTTAGTGTTTGGTTTGTCTCCATAAGCTTGTCTTGGTGCGTTTGGAATACATTTAGAGCAATATAAGAACAAGATTGATCAAAACAACTCTGGTAAGAACGTAGTGTATGGTTTCACTCCATAACCTTGTCTTGTTGCATTTGGAATCCATTTAGAGCAATCTAAGAACATGATTGATCAAAAAAACTTTGGTGAAAACTTAGTGTTTGGTTTCACTCCATAACTTTGTCTTGTTGCATCTGGAAACCATTTAGAGCAATCTAAGAACAAGATTAATCAAAACAACTTTGGTAAGCACTTAGTGCTCGGTTTCACTCCATCACTTTGTCCTGTTGTATTTCAAATCACTTTAGAGAAATCAAAGAACAAGTTGATCAAAATAACTTCGGTAAGACCTTTATGTTTGGATTCACTCCATCACCTTGTCTTGTTGCATCTGGAATTCATTTAGAGCAATCCAAGAATATGATTGAATAAAAAAACTTTGGTAAGAACATAGTGTTTGGTTTTACTCCATAAATTTGTCTTGTTGCACGTGGAATCCATTTAGAGCAATCCAAGAAAAGGGTTGATCAAAACAACTTTGGTATGAACTTCGTGTTTGGTTTCACTCCATAACCTTATCTTGTTGCATTCGGAATCCATTCAGAGAAATCTAAGAACAAGTTGATGAAAACAACTTCGGTCAGGACTTCGTGTTTGGTTTCACTCCATAACCTTGT
Organism: Lablab purpureus; assembly: GCA_030347555.1. Lineage (NCBI taxonomy): Eukaryota > Viridiplantae > Streptophyta > Magnoliopsida > Fabales > Fabaceae > Lablab > Lablab purpureus. The sequence continues at coordinate 27,256,592 of CM059256.1, read as the reverse complement.
CTTGTTGCATCTGGAATCCATTTAGAGCCATCCAACAACAAGATTGATCAAAAACACTTTGGTAAGAACTTAGTGTTTGGTTTCACTTCGTAACCTTGTCTTCTTACATTTGGAATCCATTTAGACCAATCTAAGAACAAGATTGATCAAAACACCTTTGGTAAGAACTTAGTGTTTGGTTTCACTCCATAACCTTGTCTTGTTGCATTTGGAATCCATTTAGAGCAATCTAAGAACATGATTGATCAAAACAACTTTGGTAAGACCTTAGTGTTTGGTTTCACTCCAGAACCTTGTCTTGTTGCATTTGGAATCCATTTAGAGCAATCTAAGAACAATATTGATCAAAACAACTTTGGTAAGAACTTAGTGTATCGTTTCACTCTATAACCTTGTCTTGTCAAATTTGGAATCCATTTAGACCAATCTAAGAACAAGATTGATCAAAACAACATTGGTAAGACCTTAGTGTTTGGTTTCACTCCATAACTTTGTGTTGTTGCATTCAGAATCCATTTAGAGCAATCGAAGAACAAGATTGATCAAAACAACTTTGGTAGGAACTTAGTGTTTGGTTTCGCTCTATAAGCTTGTCTTCGTGCATTTGGAATCCATTTAGAGCAATCTAAGAACAAGATTGATCAAAACAACATTGGTAAGAACTTAGTGTTTGGTTTCACTCCATAACCTAGTCTTGTTGCATTTGGAATCCATTTAGAGCAATCTAAGAACATGATTGATCAAAAAAACTTCGGTGAGAACTTACTGTTTGGTTTCACTCCATAACTTTGTCTTACTACATTTGGAAACCATTTAGAGCAATCTAATAACAAGATTAATAAAAAAAAACTTTGGTAAGAACATTGTGCTCGGTTTCACTCCATCACTTTGTCTTGTTGTATTTGAAATCCCTTTAGAGCAATCTAAGAACATGCTGATCAAAACAACTTCGGTAAGAACTTCATGTTTGGTTTCAGTCCATAACCTTGTCTTGTTGCATCTGGAATCCATAAAGAGCAATCCAAGAACAAGATTGATCAAAAAAACTTTGTTAAGAACTTAGTGTTTGGTTTCACTCCATAACTTTGTCTTGTTGCATGTGGAATCCATTTACAGCAATCTAAAAACAAGGTTGATCAAAACAACTTTGGTATGAACTTCGTGTTTGGTTACACTCCATACCTTGTCTTGTTCCATTTGGAATCGACTTAGAGCAATCTAAGAACAACAATGATCAACAGAACTTTGATAAGAACTTATTGTATGGTTTCACTCCCTAACCTTGTCTTCTTACATTTGGAATCCATTTAGAGCAATCTAAGAACAAGATTGATCAAAACACCTTTGGTAAGAACTTAGTGTTTGGTTTCACTCCAGAACCTTGTCTTGCTGCATTTGGAATCCATTTAGAGCAATCTAAGAACAAGATTGATAAAAAAAACTTTGGTAAGAACATAGTGTTTGGTTTCACTCCATAACCTTGTCTTGTTGCATTTGGAATCCATTTAGAGGAATCCAAGAACAAGATTGATCAAAAAAACTTTGGTAAGAACATAGTGTTTGGTTTCACTCCATAACTTTGTGTTGTTGCATTTCGAATCCATTTTGAGAAATCTAAGAACAACATTGATGAAAAGAACATTAATAACAACGTAGTGTATGGTTTCACTCCATAACCTTGAGTTCTTACATTTTGAATCCATTTAGAGCAATCTAAGAACAAGATTGATCAAAACAACTTTTTCAAGAACTTAGTGTTTGGTTTCACTCCATAACCTTTTCTTGTTGCATTTGGAATCCATTTAGAGGAATCGAAGAACAAGATTGATCAAAAAAACTTTGGTAAGAACTTAGTGTTTGGTTTCACTCCATAACTTTGTGTTGTTGCATTGGGAATCCATTTAGAGCAATCTAAGAACAACATTGATCAAAAGAACTTTGATAAGAACTTAGTATATGGTTTCACTCCATGACCTTGTGTTCTTACATTTTGAATCCATTTAGAGCAATCTAAGAACAAGATTGATCAAAAAAATGTTGGTAGGAACTTAGTGTTTGGTTTCACTCAATAACCTTGTCTTGTTGGATTCGGAATCCATTTAGAGCAATCGAGGAACAAGATTGATCAACACAACTTTGTGTTGACATATTTCAAGTATGAGTATAAAGTTACTCAGAAAGTTTTGATGAAGTTTTAGTCTTAATAAGTCATGAAGATTGGAGTTTTGATGATGAAGATATAATGTTTTATTGCAACATTAAAGACTTGATTTTATCTCATAAAGGAAGGTTGCATCATGGAAATAAAGGCGAGATATAAAGAAGAGTAAATGCTTTCAAGGAAGAAGATTGTTGAAGATTCTCTCAAGTGCTAAAGATACAAGTTTATAAGTTTTAGTTTTGGGTCATGGATAAAAAGAATAAGTCAAAAATCCCATTCAAGGCTATTTTAAAATTTGAGAGCAAGTCATTTTTTTGCAAAAACCTTTTTCTACGCTTTTAATCGATTCGGTATCGAAATAGAATCGATTATTTAACTTAAAATTTGAATTAAAAGAGTTTAACGAACAAAATAATCAATTAAGTGTTTTTGATAATCGATTATATTGCTTCTGGGTTTCATATAATCGATTATGGCCTTAATATAATCGATTATATCAGGAAAAATATGTTTTCCAGTTTTACTCTGATATAATCGATTACACCTTTGGTAAGAAATTAGTGTTAGGTTTCACTCAAAAACCTTGTCTTGTTGTATTTGGAATCCATTTAGAGGAATCTAAGAAATACATCGATCAAAATGACTTTGGGACGAACTTAGTGTTTGGTTTGACACCATAACCTTGTCTTGTTGAATTTGGAATCCATTTAGAGAAATCTAAGAACAACATTGATCAAAATGACTTTGGTATGACCTTAGTGTTTGGTTTGACTCCATAACCTAGTCTTTTTGCATTTGGAATCCATTTAGAGCAATCTAAGAACAAAATTCGACAAAAAACCTTCTGTAAGAACTTGGTGTTTGGTTTCACTGCATAACCTTGTCTTGTTGCATTTGGAATCCATTTAGAGCAATCGAAGAATAAGATTGATTAAAAAACACTTTGGAAAGAACTTAGTGTTTGGTCTCACTTCATAACCTTGTTTTATTGCATTTGGAATCCATTTAGAGTAATCTAGGAACAAGATTAATAAAAAAGAAATTGGTGAGAAATAGTGTTTGGTTTCACGCAATAAGCATGTCTTGTTGTATTTGGAATCTGTTTTGAGTAATCTAAGAGCAAGATTGATCAAAACAACTTTGGTACGAACATAGTGTTTGGTTTGAGACCATAACCTTGTCCTTTTGCATTTGGAATCCATTTAGAGTAATCTATGAATAAGATTGATCAAAATGACTTTGCTAAGAGCTTAGTGTTTGGTTTCACTCCATAACCTTGTCTTGTTGTATTTGGAATCCATTTAGAGCAATCTAAGAACAACATTGATCAAAATAACTTTGGTAAGATCTTAGTGTTTGGTTCCACTCCATAACCTTGTCTTGGTGCATCCGGAGTCCATTTAGAGCAATCTAAGAACAACATTGATCAAAAGAACTTCGGTAAGAACCTAGTGTTTGGTTTCACTCGATAACCTTGTCTTGGTGCATTTGGAATCCATGTAGAGCAATCTAAGAACAACATTGATCAAAAGAACTTTTATAAGAACTTAGTGTTTGGTTTCACTCTATAGCCGTGTCTTGTTGCATTTGGAATCCATTTAGAGCAATCTAAGAACAAGATTGATCAAAACAGCTTTGGTAAGAACTTAGTGTTTGGTTTCACTCCATAACCATGTCTTGTTGCGTTTAGAATCCATTTAGAGCAATCTATGAACAAGATTAATCAAAAAAACATCGGTAAGAACTTAGTGTTTGGTTTCACTACATAGCATTGTCTAATTGCACTGGGAATCCATTTACAGGAATCTAAGTACAAGATTGATCAAAATGACTTTGGTACGAACTTAATGCTTGGTTTCACTCTATAACATTGTCTTATTGAATTTGCAATCCATTTAGAGTTATCTAAGTACAAGATTGACCAAAATTACTTTAGTACGAACATAGTTTTTGGTTTCACTCCGTAGCATTGTCTTGTTGTATTTGGAATCCGTTTAGAGCAATCTAAGAACAAATTCAATGAAAACAACTTTGGTAAGAACTTAGTGTTTGGTTTCACTCCATAACCTTGTCCATCTGCATTTGTAATCCATTTAGACCAATCTAAGAACAAGATTTAACAAAACAACTTTGGTAACAACTTAGTGTTTGGTTTCACTCGATAATATTGTCTTGTTGCATTTCGAATCCATTTAGAGCAATCTTAGAACAAGATTTAACAAAAAAACTTTGGTAAGAACTAGTATTTGGTTTCTCTCCATAATCTTGTCTTGTTGCATTTTGTATCCATTTAGACCAATCTAATAACTATATTGCTCCAAACAACTTTGGTAAGAATTTCGTGATTGGTTTCACTCAATAACCTTGTCTTGTTGCATTTGGAATCCATTTAGAGCAATCTATGAACAAATTTGATTAGAACAACTTTGGTAAGAACTTAGTGTTTGGTTTCACTCCATAACCTTGTCCATCTGCATTTGGAATCCATTTATACCAATCTAAGAACATGATTTAACAAAACAACTTTGGTAACAACTTAGTATTTGGTTTCACTCCAAAATATTTTCTTGTTGCATTTGCAATCCATTTAGAGCAATCTTAGAACAAGATTTAACAAAAAAACTTTGGTAAGAACTAGTATTTGGTTTCTCTCCATAATCTTGTCTCGTTGCATTTTGTATCCATTTAGAGAAATCTAAGAACAAGATTTCTCCAAACAACTTTGGTAAGAATTTTATGATTGGTTTCACTCAATAACCTTGTCTTGTTGCATTTGGAATCCATTTAGAGAAATCTAAGAATAAATTTGATTAAAAGAACATTGGTAAGAACTTAGTGTTTGGTTTTAGTCCATAATCTAGTCTTGTTGCATTCGGAATCTATTTAGAACAATCCAAGAACAAGATTGAAGAAAACAACTTTGGTAAGAACTTAGTGTTTGTTTTCACTCCATAACCTTGTCTTGTTGCATTTGGAATCCATTTAGAGCAATCTAAGAACAAGATTTTAACAAGACAACTTTGGTAAGAACTTAGTGTTTACCTTCAGTCCATAACCTTGTCTTGTTGGATTTGGAATCCATTTAGAGTAATCTAAGAACAACATTGATCAAAATGACTTTGGTATGAACATAGTGTTTGGTTTGACTCCATAACCTTGTCTTTTTGCATTTGGAATCGATTTAGAGCAATCTAAGAATAAGATTGATCAAAATGACTTTGGTAAGAACCTAGTGTTTGGTTTCACTCCATATCCTTCTCTTGTTGCGTTTGGAATCCATTTAAAGCCATCTAAGAACAACATTGATAAAAAAAACTTTGGTAAGAACTTAGTGTTTGGTTTCACTCCATAACCTTGTCTTGGTGCATTTGGAGTCCATTTAGAGCAATCTAAGAACAACATTACTCAAAAGAACTTTGGTAAGAACCTAGTGTTTGGTTTCACTCGATAACCTTGTCTTGATGCATTTGGAATCCATTTAGAGCAATCTAAGAACAGCATTGATCAAAAGAACTTTGGTAAGAACTTAGTGTTTGGTTTCTCTCTATAACCTTGTCTTGTTGCATTTAGAATCCATTTAGAGCAATCTAAGAACAAGATTGATCAAAACAACTTTGGTAGGAACTTAGTGTTTTATTTCACTCCATAACCATGTCCTTTCTGCGTTTGGAATCCATTTATAGCAATGTATGAACAAGATTAATCAAAACAACTTTGGTAAGAACTTAGTGTTTTCCATCACTCCATAACCTTGTCTTCTTGGATTTGGAATCCATTTAGAAGAATCTAAGAACAACATTGATCAAAATGACTTTGGTAAGAAGTTAGTGTGTGGTTTCACTCCATATTCTTGTCTTGTTGCATTTCGAATCCATTTAAAGAAATCTAAGAACAACATTTATCAAAACAACGTTGGTACGAACTTAGTGTTTGGTTTCACTCTATAACCTTGTCTTGTTGTATTTGGAATCTATTCAGAGGAATCTAAGAAAAACATTGATTAAAACTCTTTTGTAAGAACTTAGTGTTTGGTTTTAGTCCATAGCCTAGTCTTGTTGCATTCAAAATCTATTTAGAGCAATCCAAGAACAAGATTGAAGAAAAAAACTTTGGTAAGAACTTAGTGTTTGGTTTCACTACATAAACTTGTCTTGTTGCATTTGGAATCCATTTAGAGCAATCTAAGAACAAGATTGATCAAAACAACATCGGTGAGAACCTAGTGTTTGGTTTCACTCCATACCGTTGTCTTGTTGCATTTATAATACATTTAGAGTAATCTAAGGAACAGATAGATCAAAACAAATTTGGTGAGAACTTAGTGTTTGGTTTCACTCCATAACGTTGTCTTGTTGCATTTGGAATACATATAGAGCAATCTAAGAACAAGATTAATCAAAACAACTTTGGTGAGAACTTAGTGTTTGGTTTCACTCCATATCCTTGTTTTGTGCATTTGGAATCTATGTTGCGGAATGTAAGAACAACAACATTGATCAAAACAACTTCGATACGAACTTAATGTTTGGTTTCACTCCATAACCTTGTCTTGTTGAATTTGGAATCCATTTAGAGCAATCTAAGGAAGAGATAGATCAAAAAAACTTTGGTAAGAAATTAGTGTTTGGTTTCACTCCATAAGCTTGTCTTGTTGCATTTTGAATCCATTTAGAGCAATCTAAGAGCAAGATTGATCAAAACAACTTCGGTGAGAACTTAGTGTTTGGTCTCACTCCATAACGTTGTCTTGTTTCATTTGGAATACATTTAGAGCAATCTAAGGACAAGATAGATTGAAACAACTTTGGTAAGAACTTATTGTTTGGGTTCACTCCATAACCTTGTCTTGTTGCATTTGAAATCCGTTTAGAGAATTCTAAGAACAAGATTGATCAAAACAACATCGGTGAGAACCTAGTGTTTGGTTTCACTCCATAGTGTTGTCATGTTGCATTTATAATACATTTAGAGCAATCTAAGGAATAGATAGATCAAAACAACTTCGATGAGAACTTAGTGTTTGGTTTCACTCCATAATGTTGTTAGATTGAATTTGGAATAATATGGAGCAATCTAAGAACATGATTAATCAAAACAACTTCGATGAGAACTTAGTGTTTGGTTTCACACCATAACCTTGTCTTGTTGCATTAAGAATCCGTTTAGAGAAATCTAAGAGCAAAATTGATCAAAATAACTTTGATGAGAACTTAGTGTTTGGTTTCACTCCATAACGTTGTGTTGTTGCATTTGGAATACATTTAGAGCAATCTAAGCACAAGATGGATCGAAACAACTTTGGTAAGAAATTAGTGTTTGGTTTCACTCCATAACCTTGTCTTGTTGCATTTGGAATCCATTTAGAGCAATCTAAGAACAAGATTGATCAAAACAACTTTGGTGAGAACTTAGTGTTTGGTTTAAATTGATAACCTTGTCCTGTTGCATTTGGAATCCATTTAGGGCAATCTAAGAACAACATTCATCAAAACAACTTTGGTAAGAACTTAGTGTTTGGTTTCACTGCATAACCTTGTCTTGTTGCATTTCGAATCAATTTAGAGCAATCTAAGAACAAGATTGATAAAAAAAGCTTTGGTGAGAACTTAGTGTTTGGTTTCACTCCATAACGTTGTCTTGTTGCATTTAGAATCCATTTTCAGCATTCTATGAGCAAGATCGATCAAAACAACTTTGGTAGGAACTTAGTGTTTGGTTTCACTCCATAACCTTGTCTTGTTGTATTTTGAATTTATTGATAGCAATCTAAGAACAAGAGTGATCAAAACAACTTTGGTAAGAACGTAGTGTTTGATTTCACTCCGTAACCTTGTCTTTTTTTCATTTGGAATCCATTTTGAGCAATCTAAGAACTGGATTGATCAAAACAACTTTGGTAAGAACTTAGTGTTTGGTTTCACTCCATAACCTTGTCTTCTTGCATTTGGAATCCAGTCAGAGCAATGTAAGAACAAGATTGATCAAATCAGCTTTGGTAGGAAGTTAGAGTTTAGTTTCACTCCATATCCTTCTCTTGTTGCACTAGGAATCCATTTAGAGCAATCAAAGAACAAGAAGGAGGGGAGGGTGAATTGGGTTTTGAAAACGTTTTCAGGTTTAAAATAATTTTCTAGATTTTAAAAGCAATTCTGAATTCAAGATTCGTATTTTCCTTAACCTCTGGTAAAAGCAGTCAGGATAACAAATGTTAAAATGATCTGAGTATAATAAAATAAAGAGAGAGGGAAAGAGAGATTGAACGCAGAGATTTATACTGGTTCAGATTTAGCCAATCCTACGTCCAGTGCCTAATCACCACAAACATGTGATGAAAACCCCATTATCTTTAAAAGCAATTACAAACACTAATCAGTGACACAATGTAAAAACAATTAAAGATAAACAAAAACACCTCCTTAGACACACTAAGGATGATCCCACCTCTCTTGACTTACAAGAGATGAACAAACACCTCCCTTTAGAACTGATCCAAGGGATGAATTACATGAATCAGTAAACAAGAAAGAAAGCACCTGATGAGTGCTGGATATGAAAGCTTAAGCACAATGCAATCACCACTTCCAAGAACTAAGATCAACCTTGAGAGAGCAAGAAAGCGGTTTTGAAAAACTTTAGTGCAAGAACACTGTATTTTCATGTTTAATCAGATGTGTGTTAACCTAAGACCTTGCCATTGATTTTATAATTTGAAATCACCTTAAAGTTTCCATTCTTAGGTTGATTCAACATTGAATTCGCAAAAACGTAGTATTTAATCGATTATATAAAAGCTGTAATCAATTATTTCAGAGTAAAATTGGAAATCACATTTTTCCTGATATAATCGATTAGATTAAGGACATAATCGATTATATATGACCCAGGAACAATATAATCGATTATCAAAAACACTTAATTGATTATTTTGTTTGTTAAACTCATTTAATTCAAATTTTAAGTGATATAATCGATTCTATTTCGATTTTTAATGGATTAAAAGCGTAGAAAAAGGTTTTTGCGAATATATGACTTGCTCTCAAGATTGAAATGGTCTTGGATGGAAATTATGACTTACTCTTTTTATCCAGTATCCAAAACTAAACCTTCTAAACTTAGTTCTTCAGCTCTTGAGCAAATCTTTTCCTTGAATGCATTTATTCTCCATGATTGAATATTTACTTAGCCTTTATTTCCATGACAAATTCTTCCTTTTTGGGATAAAATCAAGTCTTTAATGTTGCAATAATTCTTGTATCTTCATCATCAAAACACCAATCTTCAAGATTCATTTTGAATTTAATTCTTCAACAAAACTTCTGAGTAAATTTGTACTCATCCTTGAATTAAATCAACAATCTCCCCCTTTTTGATGATGATAAAAAAAAACTTAAAGACTTGTGATTGATATCCTGAAAAAAAATCTTAGAAAATATTGTATGGATATCTCCATCATAAATGTTAGTCCATAAAGGAAATAATATAGGCAATCTTATGGCATTCAATTTTCAATTTGAATTCAAATTTCAAATATTTAAATTTCAGAGATTAATGCATAGAGATATTTCCTTTTTACCCCCTTAAACTTTTGTTTTAATACTTAAGATATTTTTTATATTTTCCAATCTACCATCAATCAGCATACATTTTTCTCCCCCTTTATTTTTAACATAATGAAAAAGATAACACAAAAAATGAGAGTTACACAACAAAAGCATAAAAAAACAGAAAACATAGAGAGAGAAAAAACAATCGTTGAGAAAAAAAATTAGAGCTATGAGCCAAGTGATTTTGCATCCTACTTGGTTTGCTCACTATCCCCATCCTCTTCATCCTCATTGTCTTCAGCTGGTTGTTTTCCTTTTGAAGAATATATATTATCTTCTTCGGGAGAGATATCTTCAATATCCAATTTGCGTTCAACTCGATATACTCTTCTGTTTAGCCTTGAGAGTGTTGAACATAAATCATCATAATGTTGGATTTGTAAATTAAGGATATTATCTATTCTTGAATAAATGTTTGCTTCCATGGATCCCGGTTGAGGTTGCGTTTCATTTTCCTCGTCTTCCTCCGTAGGAGCTTCTTCACCTCTTTGTCTAAAGTTGTTCCCTTGTTCAATTAACCCCATGTGGCGAAGAACACTTTTTCAAATTTTGTTGTTACTTAGCAAAATTTGCTTGGTCTCCCCTGTTAAATCTACTCCTTTGTACTCCAAGATTTTAGAAATAAAAATTGGATATGGTAGAGCAAAAGTAGATAACCTAGTAGCTTTGAACATATTTTCAATTATGATGGCTGGCCAATCATTATTAACTTCATTGAAAAAAACAAACATTAGCAAAATATCTTCCTTTGTAAGTTGTGCATGATTTGTTCCTTTAGCAGCAAAAATCCAGACAATAACATAATGTAACATGCATTTGTTTAGCTTTACATAACCAACTTTATAAAGGTTGTCCACGTGAAGATATGGGTCTTTGTAGAATTTTTGAAATTCGGCAAGTTTGTTGAATCCTTCAAAACCATATGTGATATTGATCCCGCCATCAGTGGATAATTTGGCCACTGTTTGCCAGACGTCTTCGTCAAGATGGATCCGCACTCCTTTTACTTTAGTGCTCGGAGTACCTATACGAGATGTTAAATTTAGATAGAAAACTCTTTCCAAATTAGGGTAGTAGGGACCCTCCATTTCCAAAAAAGTTTTGAGTCCGCTTGATACTAAAAGTTCCTGAAAAGTGAAACTGTGAGATCTGAAAAAATCACAAGATAAGAATTTTGGAGTAAGAATCTTCCTATCTTTCCAATGGTCTAAATACGCCATTTGAATATCTTCATCCAAAATCCATCCACAAAGATTTGGTTGTCTTATTTGTTATTCTTGCTGATGAGAGCTCATAGGTGCTTTGCCTTTTCTCCTTGCTGGCATCTTCCTTCTTCTTTGATCAGCCATTAAGAGAAAGATGAAATGTAGAAGCAAAAAAAGATCTAGCAACACTGAATATAGCAGAGAATTCATGCACAACAGAAAGCTTAAAGACAACAATATAGCAAGGGAGTAGAAAACTGAAAATGGTCTTTCGATTCTCAACCTTGGTATTTATAGACATGTAATCTGACCTCAAATCGTTGAATTAATGTCAATATAGCCGTTGGGGAAGCAATATAGCTGTTGTAGAATGAAAATAACGTGTTTCAAAGCTCCAACGTTCAAAAACAGTGTGCAGAAAACTAAGAACGACACATTTAATCAATATTGAAATGAGCATAATTGATTATTTGCTCAACAAATTTTTCCCAGAACGCAAAACCTACAAAAATAATCGATTATGGAAAATGAATAATCGATTAAATCAAGAAACAACACTTTTAATCGATTATAACACGAGGCATTCGATTATGAACGAAAACAATTTCATAAACAACGCTTTTAATCGATTATGATATGAAATGTAATCGATTATATACGCAATTAAAACAATTTTACATAAAACACATGATTAACATCAAATCTTATCAATAAACACAAATCAACCAAGAGATTTATCATCAACAATACCTAGATCCCTTCTAAGCTCATAAAATCTATCTTTAGGTAAGGGTTTGGTAAAGATATCAGCTAGTTCATGTTTGGTGTCTATATACTCTATTATGCAATCACCTTTAGCTATATGATCTCTAATAAAATGATGTCTAATTTCTATATGCTTGGTCTTAGAGTGCATGATAGGATTTCTAGTCAGGTTGATGGCACTAGTGTTGTCACACTTAAAAGGCATGTGATCTAGAAAGATGTCAAAATCTTCTAATTGTTGTTTCATCTATAGAATTTGAGCACAACAACTGTCAGTTGCTATATACTCAGCCTCTGTGGTTGAAAGAGCAACACTAGCTTGTTTCTTAGAATGTCATGATATTAAAGAACATCCTAAAAGATGACATGTTCCACTAGTACTTTTTTTATCAATTTTACAGCCACCGTAATCTAAGTCTGAAAAACCTATAATACTGGGAGAGGCTCCTGAAGGGTACCATAAACGAAAGGATTTTGTTCCTGTAAGACACTTAAGGATTCTTTTGACTGCCATTAGGTCAGATTCTTTAGGATTGGCTTGAAACCTAGCACAAACACACACACTTTGCATAATATCAGGTCTACTAGCAGTAAGATAGAGCAAAGATTCGATCATACTTCTATACTTTGTTGGATCTACCGCCTTACCATTTGAATCTTGATCCAAATAACAAGATGTGGCCATGGGAGTTGCAGCTTTTTTGGAATTTTCCATTTCAAATTGTTTAAGATCTCATTGCAATATTTTGTTTGACATATGAATATGCCTTTCTTCATTTGTTTGATTTGCAAACCAAGAAAGAAATTTAATTCCCCCATCATGGACATGTCAAATTCTCCCTGCATATTACTTGCTAACTCTTGGCAAAGATCATCATTAGTTGAACCGAATATGATATCATCAACATAGACTTGAACAATTAGAATATGTTTCTTCGATTTCATAATAAAAAAAGTAGAATCAACTTTACTTCTTCTAAAACTGTTATCAATTTAGAAATTACTTAACCTTTCATACCAAGATCTTGGAGCTTGCTTTAGTCCATATAAGGCTTTCTTCAATTTGCATATATGATTTGGATTTTTAAAATCTTCTAAACCTAGAGGTTGTTCAACATAATTCTTCCTTAATGTACCCATTTAGAAAAGCAATTTTTACATCCATTTGAAACAGTTTGAACTGCATAATGGAAGCATATGCTAACAACAAACAGATAGCCTCTAGTCTTGTTATGGGTGCATGAGTCTCATCATAGTATATTCCTTCTTCTTGTCTATATCCTTTTGCAACCAACCTAGCTTTGTTCTTGGTAATGTTTCCTTCTTCATCAAGTTTGTTTCTAAAATCCCATCTGGTGCCAATAACCTGCATATTGTTAGTTTTAGGAATTAAATCTCATACCTAATTTCTTTCAAATTGATTTAGCTCTTCTTGCATTGCTATGCACCAATGATCATCTGTTAAGGCTTCTTCCATAGATTTTGGTTCAGTTTGAAAAACAAACGCAACATTCATGCAAAAATTATTCATCTTCCTCCTTGTTCTTACACCTTTTAAGATATCTCCAATGACATTATCCAAAGATACTACTTTTGGTGGTCTCCATTCTTTTGGTAGACTTTTATTTTGAAGAGAATTATCATCCAATTTGATTTCTTCGATAACATCTTCCAAAGGAGTTTCTTGTTGTTGTCGCTCTCCTTCATCATCTACAAAGATTCTTTTTTACTCAAGAGGGATTTCCTCAAGGTCTAGATATTCATCAAAGACAACATGTATAGATTCTTCAACATTCAAGGTTCTTTTATTAAAAACTCTATATGCTTTACTACTCATGGAATATCCTAAAAATGTAGCTTCATCGGATTTAGAATCAAATTTTCCAAGGTTATATTTTCCGTTATTCAAAACAAAACATTTGCAACTAAAAACTCTAAAATGAGAAATATTTGGTTTTCTTCCCTTGAAAAGCTCATACGGAGTTAATTTCAAAATAGGTCTTATTAAAACTCTATTTAAAACATAACATGCGGTGCTTACGGCATCAGCCCAAAAATATTTAGGTAAATTGCTTTCATTTAACATAGTTCTTGCAAGTTCTTCTAAGGATCTATTTTTCCTTTCAACTACACCATTTTTTTGGTGGTGTTCTTGGTGCTGAAAAAAAAATGAGAAATGTCTTGTTCTTCACAAAAATTTTCAAAAGATGCATTTTGAAATTCACCGTCATGATCACTTCTTAAAATATTGATTTTCAAATATTTTTCATTTTGAATAACCTTGGCAATTTTTCTAAATTCTTTGAAAGCATCACTTTTGGATGAAAGAAAAGTGTTCATGTAAATCTAGAGTAATCATCAACAATCACAAGAGCATAATAATTGCCACCAAAACTTGTTTTTCTAGAAGGACCAAATAAAGCCATGTGCAATAATTCCAGTGGTTTAGAAGTGGAAACAACATTTTAGGATTTGAAAGAATTTTTAATTTTCTTCCCTTTTTGACAAGCTGCACATATTTTTCAAAAATCAATTTTGGCAAACCAATTACTAACTCTTTTGATATGAGTTTACTTAGATGTGGCATATGAATGTGAGCAGCTCTTCTATGCCATATCCATGGATCTTCTTCTTTAGCTACTAAACAAGATATATTTATAGATGAAGATGCATTATGGATATCAATGAGATAAATATTATTATGTCTCTTACTAATGAGGCCGATTTGATTAGTATCCTTTTGATGAAGTGTACAAAGATCACTATCAAATATTACCTTTAAGCCTTTATCACAAAGTTGACTAATGCTTAGCAAATTGTGCTTCAATCCATCTACAAGGAGAACATCATGAATCTTAGGGTTTCGCCAATATCTCCACTACCAATAATCTTTCCCTTGTTGTTGTCTCCATAGGTTACAAAACCTTGTTCTTTCTTTTTGAAGCATTTGAATTTGTTTTTATCTCCTATCATATGTCTTGAACATCCACTATCAATACCATAGGGACTTTCTGGACTTGGGACCAAGCTGCAACATAAGCAAAAAAATTATTTAGATCCCCTAAAATTACTTATTAGGGTCCTCATGGGTTAGAGACAATTTTTCCTTTGGGAACCCATTGATATTTCCCATTAGAAACACTAAAACGTCGGATATTGCACTTATTTATGGAATGACCTTTCTCATGCAATAGAAACATGTTGCCACATTAGGTTTTCTTGCAAACTTTATTTTTTCAAAAGCTTTCTTTGTATCAGATGTTTCACCTTTAAAAGTATATCCAACTCCTGCCTTTTGATAATACCTTTTTGCATATCTCAAACATTATTTAAAATTTGTTTTCCCATGGTGAGTTTTGAAAGAGACATTTCAAGATAAGATACTTTATTAGAAAACACTTTGCATTCTTCTCAAATAGGAATTTTTTATTTACATTTACATGGAATTTTTGCCTTTTCCAAATCCTCTTTCAAAAACATTTTCTCTTCTTCTAAATCAACAATTTTCTTTTCAAGAACTTTATAATCATTTTTCAACTTATTATGAAGAGATGTGAGTTTCTTTGATTTTTCACATAGATCAAGAAATTCTTCAAGTAATTCATCATAATCATTTGGAAGACCAGAATCACTTACCTTGCTACATGTGGATTCAACATCATCCGCCATGAGACAAATATTTTCTTCTTCTAATTTACTTGAACTTTTAGTGAAGAGCTTACTTCATTATCATCCCAGACAATATATGCTTTCTTTTTCTTCTTGTCAAAGGGTTTCTTTTTCTTTTCCTTTTCCTCTACCTTCTTGATGTTGGGGCAGCCCGATTTCAAGTGTCCCATTTTTCCACAGCCATAACATTTATAGTTATCAATAGAATTTAAATTTTTAGATTTCTTACCTTTCATAAAATTTCCTTTGTTCTTGTTCTTGATGAACATTTTGTATTTCTTGACAAACATGTTGATGTCATTGCATTCTAGATCATCATCTGTATCACTACTCTTTTCTTTAATAGATTTGGCTTTGAGAGCAACACCTTTCCTCTTGATATCTTCTTCTTCTTCTCCTTTGAAACGTCCAAGCTCAATTTCATGTTCTCTAAGTTTTCCAAAAAGAGTGGTCATGTTCATGCTTGTGAGATTCTTTGACTCTGTGATCGCCATCACTTTAGGTTGCCATGTCCTGTCCAAAGATTTTAATATTTTTCACATTCAATTCTTCAGTATCAAATTTCTTACCTAAAGCTTTGAGGTGATTCACAATATGAGTGAATCTTTTCTGGATATCATATATAGTTTCTCCTTTGCTCATGCAGAACATCTCATACTCTTGAATCAAGGTATTTTTCCTTGATCTTTTGACATCCTTTGTGCCTTCATGTGTGACTTCAAGAGTGTCCCATATTTCTTTTGTTGAGTACAGTCAGATAACCTATAAAACTCATCAACAGTTAAAGTAGATGATATCATATTACCAACCCTTATGTCACATTGATGCTCATTGTACTCTTCTTTTGTCCATCTGGCTCTTTCCTTTGGTACCTACACTTCTTCAACAGTAGTCATAGGAATATACAAACCTTTAACAACTACATCCCAAACACCTTGATCATTTGATCTAAGGAAAATCTCCATCTTCTTTTTCCAAAAAGGATAATTTTCACCAGTAAAGAGTGGTGGTCTATGAATAGATGCACCTTTAATAAAATTTTGATTTTTTCCTACCATAAGGATCTTTGATTTTGAGTAACTTTCAAAAATCAGCTCTAAAGCCACTTGTTAGAAATAATGACAGTACAAAAACCAAGAGGGGGGTGAATTGGGTTTTTAAAAACTTGTTCACGTTTAAAATAATTTTCCAGATTTTAAAAACAATTCTATTCAAATTTTCCTTAACCTTTGATAAAAGCAGTCGGGATAACAAATGTTAATATGATTCGAGTATAATAAAATAAAGAGAGAGGGAAAGAGAGATTGAACACAGAGATTTATACTGGTTTGGTTTAGCCAATCCTACTGTTAGAAATAACGACAAAGTAAAAATCAAGAGGGGGGTGAATTGGATTTTTAAGAAACTTTTTCCCTTTAAAAAGATTTTCCAGATTTTAAATAAATGTTCTAAAAACAAGATTGGGATTTTCCTTAACCTTTGATGAGCACAGTTTGAATTGCAATTGTTAATATGATCCACAATAAAATAAAGAGATAGGAAAAGAGAAAGAACACAAAGATTTATACTGGTTCGGATTTAGTCAATCCTACGTCCAGTTCCCAATCACCATAAACACGTGATGATCACCCCACTATCTTTAATTGAAATTACAAACACCAAATCATGCAATAACAAATAAAGATAAAGGAAACACCTCCTTAGACACACTAAGGATGAAACACCTCCTCAGACACACTGAGGATAATTCCCACCGCTCTTGACACACAAGAGATGAACACACCTCCCTTAGAACAAATTCAAGGGATGAATTTTACCCGTTCAGAAAAATAGTAAAAGAAAACACCTGATTGAGTGCTGGATGAAAGCTTAAGCACAATGATCACCACTTCCAAAGACTTTGATCAACCTTGAGAGAGGAAGAAAGCGGTTTTGAAAAACTATAGCGCAAGAACACTTTGAATATTGTGTTTGGTTTCACTCCATAACCTTGGCTTGTTCCATTTGGAATCCATTCAGAGCAATCTAAGGACGATATAGATCAAAAAAACTTTGGTATGAACTTAGTGTTTGGTTTCACTCCATAACCTACTCTTGTTGCATTTGGAATCCATTCAGAGCAATCTAAGAACAACATTGATCAAAACAACTTTGGTAAGAACTTAGTGTTTGGTTTAACTCCATAACCTTGTCTTGATGCATTTGGAATCCATTTACAGCAATCTAAGGACAAGCATGTTCAAAACAACTTTGGTAAGAACTTAGCATTTGGTTTCACTCCATAACCTTCTCTTGTTGAATTTGAAATCCATTTAGAGCAATCTTAGAACAAAGTTTACCAAAACAACTTTTGTAAGAACTTAGTATTTGGTTTCACTCCATAACCTTTTCTTGTTGCATTTGAAATCCAATTAGAGTAATGTAAGGACAAGATTGATCAAAACAACTTTGGTAAGAACTTCGTGTTTGTTTTCACTCCATAACCTTGTCTTGTTGCATTTGGAATCCATTTAGAGCAGTCTAAGGATAGGATTGATCAAAACAACTTTGGTAAGAACTTAGTGTTTGGTTTCACTCCATAACCATGTCTTGTTGCATTTGGAATCCATTTAGAGAAATCTAAGCACAGGATTGATCAAAACAACTTTGGTAAGAACTTAGCATTTGGTTTCACTCCATAACCTTCTCTTGTTGCATCTGGAATCCATTTAGAGCAATCTAAGAACAAAGTTGATCAAAACAACTTTGGTAAGAACTTAGTATTTGGTTTCACTCCATAACCTTTTCTTGTTGCACTTGAAATCCATTTAGAGTAATGTAAGGACAAGATTGATCAAAACAACTTTGGTAAGAACTTAGTGTTTGTTTTCACTCCATAACCTTGTCTTGTTGCATTTGGAATCAATTTAGAGCAGTCTAAGGATAGGATTGATCAAAACAACTTTGGTAAGAGCTTAGTGTTTGGTTTAACTCCATAAGCTTGTCTGGTTGCATTTGGAATCCATTTAGAGCAATCTAAGGACAAACTTGATCAAAACAACTTTGGTAAAAACTTAGTGTTTGGTTTCACTCCATAACCATGTCTTGCTGCATTTGGAATCTGTTTAGCGCAACCTAGGAACCATATTGATCAATATACCTTTGGTAACAACTTAGTGTTTGGTTTCACTCCATAAACTTGTCTTGGTGCATTTAGAATCCATTTAGAGCAATCTAGAACAACATCGATCTAAACAGGATTAGTAAGAACTTTGTGTCTGGATTCACTCCATAACTTTGTCTTCTTCAATATGGAATCCATTTACAGTAGTCTAAGAAAACCATTGATCAAAACAACTTTGGTAAGAACTTAGCGTTTGGTTTCACCCCATAATCTTGTCTTGTAGCATTTGGAATACATTTAGAGCAATCTAAGAACAACGTTTATCATATGTGTGTTAACCTAAGACCTTGCCATTCATTTTATAATTTGAAATCAGCTCAGAGTTTCCATTCTTAGGTTTATTCAACATTAAATTCGCAAAAATGTCGTATTTAATCGATTATATAAAAGCTGTAATCGATTATATCAGAGTAAAACTGGAAAACATATTTTTTCTTATATAATCGATTAGATTAAGGCCATAATCGATTGTATGTAACCCAAAAGCAATATAATCGATTATCAAAAACACTTAATCGATTATTTAATTTGTTAAACTCTTTTAATTAAAATTTTAAGTGATATAATCAATTCTATTTCGATTCCTAATCGATTAAAAGCGTAGAAAAAGGTTTTTGTGAAAATACAACTTGCTCTCAAGATTGGAAAGGTTTTGGATGGGAATTATGACTTACTCTTTTTATCCATCACCCAAAACTGAACCTTGTAAACTTATATCTTCAGCTCTTGAGAGAATCTTCAAAATCTTCTTTCTTTAATGCATGTATTCTCTTTGATTGAATATTAATTTTGCCTTTATTTCCATGATGCAGACTTCCTTTATGGGATAAAATCAAGTCTTTAATGTTGCAATAATTCCTTGTATCTTCATCATCAAAACTCAAATCTTCATGATTTATTTGAGCTTAATTCTTCACCAAAACTTCTGAGTAAATTTTTACTCACGCTCGAATTAAATCAATACTTAGTTATTGATTTCATTCCAAAACCTTGTCTTGTTGCATTTGGAATCCATTTTGAGGAATCTAAGAATAACATTGATCAAAAGGACTTTGGTAAGAACTTAGTGTTTGGATTCAGTGCATAACCTTGTTCTGTTGCATATGGAATCCATTTAGAGCAATCTAGGAACAAAATTGATCAAAACAACTTTGGTAAGCACTCAGTGTCTGGTTTCACTCCATCATCTTGTCTTGTTGCATTTGGAATCCATTTACAACATTAATCAAAACAACTTTGGTAAGAACTTAGTGTTTGGATTCACTCCATAACCTTGTCTTGTTGCATATGCAATCCATTTAGAGTAATCTATGAACAACATTGATCAAAACAACTTTGGTAAAAACTTAGTGTTTGGATGCACTCCATAACCTTGTCTTGTTGCATATGGAATCCATTTAGAGTAATCTAAGAACAACATTGATAAAAACAAATTTGGTAAGAACTTAGTATTTAGTTTCACTTGATAAACTTGTCCTGTTGCATTTGGAATCCATTTAGAGCAATCTAAGAACAACATTGATCAAAACAACTTTGGTAAGAACTTAGTGTTTGGTTTCACTCCATAACCTTGTGTTGTTGCATTTTGAATCGATTTAGAGCAATCTAAAAAAAAGATTGATCAAAACAACTTTGGTAAGAACTTCGTGTTTGATTTCAGTCCAAAACCTTGTCTTATTGCATTTGGAATTCATTTAGAGCAATCTAAGAACAAGATTGATCAAAACAACGTTGGTGAGAACTTAGTGTTTGGTTTCACTCGATAGCCTTGTCTTGGTTCATGTGGAATGTATTTTCAGCAACATAAGAACAACATTGATCAAAACAACTTTGGTAAGAACTTAGTGTTTTTATTCACTCCATAAGCTTGTCTTGTTACATATGGAATCCATTTAGATCAATCTAAGAACAGGATTGATCAAAACAACGTTGGTGAGAACTTAGTGTTTGGTTTCACTCGATCCTTGTCTTGTTGCATGTGGAATGTATTTTGAGCAACCTAAGAACAACAATGATCAAAACAACTTTGGTAAGAACTTAGTGTTTGGATTCACTCCATAACCTTGTCTTGTTACATATGGAATCCATTTAGAGTAATCTAAGGACAAGATTGATCAATACAACTTTCGTAAGAAGTTAGTGTTTGGTTTCACTTGATAACCCTGTCTTCTTGCATTTGGAATGCATTTGTAGCAATCTAAGAACAAGATTGATCAAAACAACTTTGGAAAGAACTTAGTATTTGGTTTGACTCCATAACCTTGTGTTGTTGCATTTGGAATAGATTTAGATCAATCTAAAAGCAACTTTGATCAAAACAACTTTGGTAAGAACTTAGTGTTTGGATTCTCTCCATAACCTTGTCTTGTTGTATATTGAATCCATTTAGAGTAATCTAAGAACAACATTGATCAAAACGACTTTGGTAAGAACTTAGTGTTTACTTTCATTCCATAACCTTGTCTTGTTTTATTTAGAATCCATTTTGAGGAATATAAGAAAAACATTGATCAAAACAACTTTAGTAAGAACTTAGTGTTTGGATTCACTCCATAACCTTGTCTTGTTGCATATGGAATCCTTTTAGAGTAATCTAGGATCAACATTGATCAAAACAACTTTGGTAAGAAATTAGTGTTTGGTTTCAATCCATAAACTTGTCTTGTTGCATTTGGAATCCGTTTTGAGCAATCTAAGAACAATATTGTTCAAAACAACTTTGGTAAGAACTTAGTGTTTGGATTCACTTGATAACCTTGTCTTGTTACATTTGGAATCCATTGAGAGCAATCTAGGAACAACATTGATCAAACCACCTTTGGTAAGAACTTAGTGTTTGGTTTCAGTCCATAACCCTGTCTTGTTGCATTTGGAATCCATTTAGAGCAATGTAAGAGCAACATTGATCAACATAACTTTGGTAAGAACTTAGTGTTTGGCTTCACTCCATA
Source organism: Lablab purpureus (assembly GCA_030347555.1). Classification (NCBI taxonomy): domain Eukaryota; kingdom Viridiplantae; phylum Streptophyta; class Magnoliopsida; order Fabales; family Fabaceae; genus Lablab; species Lablab purpureus. Next base: position 27,235,074 of record CM059256.1, on the reverse strand, counting down.
ACCTTGTCTTGTTGCATTTGGAATCCATTTAGAGCAATCTAAGGACAAGATTTATGAAAAGAACTTTCGTAAGAACTTAGTGTTTGAAGGAGGAGTTGCTACAAGAAAAGCTAAAGAAGATTTGGAAAGAGAAAAGATTACAAAAAATTTGAAGAAAAGGAAGGAAGAAAAACTAGAGGAATGTACATGAAATTGGAAGAATAGCTATTTGGAGAATATTTGGGTTTGATATTCATCACACATGGCCACCTGTGCAAAGGTTGACATTTCATCTACTATCAGAACAATCAATTATATTTAACGATGATCTTGACTCCATTTTGAATAAACAGCAACATGCCCAAACAATGTTTCTTGCTTGGTTTCAGGCGAATAAAGAGTATGTTGAGGGAAAAGAACTCACTTATGTTGAATTTCCAAGTAAATTTGTGTAGATTCCTCAAGAAAGAAAACAGAAGCCAAGGAAGCAGGGTTATAATATTGGAAGACTTACTTATATTCCTCCTGCTGTTAGAAATAACGACAGTGTAAAAATCAAGAGGGCGGGGGTGAATTGGATTTTTAAAAACTTTTTCCCTTTGAAAATAATTTTCCAGATTTTAAATAATTCTTCTAAAAATAAGATTCAGATTTTCCTTAACCTTTGATAAGTGCAATTTGAATAGCAATTGTTAATATGATCCACAATAAAAATAAAGAGAAAGGGAAAGAGAGATAGAACACAGAGATTTATACTAGTTCGTATTTAGCCAATCCTACATCCAGTTCCCAATCACCACAAACACTGATGATCACCCTACTATCTTTAATTGCAATTACAAACACCAATCCAGTGAACACATGTAAAAACAAATAAAGATAAACGGAAACACCTCCTTAGACACACTAAGGATGAACACACCTCCTCAGACACACTCAGGATGATTCCCACCTCTCTTGTTAATATGATCCACAATAAAAATAAAGAGAAAGGGAAAGAGAGATAGAACACAGAGATTTATACTGGTTCGTATTTAGCCAATCCTACGTCCAGTTCCCAATCACCACAAACACTGATGATCACCCTACTATCTTTAATTGCAATTACAAACACCAATCCAGTGAACACATTTAAAAACAAATAAAGATAAACGGAAACACCTCCTTAGACACACTAAGGATGAACACACCTCCTCAGACACACTCAGGATGATTCCCACCTCTCTTGACACACAAGAGATGAACACACCTCCCTTTAGAACAGATCCAAGGGATGAATTATAGCAATCAATAAAACAGTAAAGAAAACACCTGATGAGTGTTGGATATGAAAGCTTAAGCACAATGATCACCACTTCCAAGAACTTAGATCAACCTTGAGAGAGCAAGAAAGTGGTTTTGAAAAGTATAGCGCAAGAACACTTTGAAATTTGTGTTTGATCATATGTTGTTTAACCTAAGACGTTGCCTTTCATTTTATAATCTGAAATCAGCTCAAAGTTTCCATTCTTAGGTTGATTCAGCATTGAATTCACAAAAACGTCGTATTTAATCGATTATATAAAAGGTGTAATCGATTATATCAGAGTAAAACTGGAAAACATATTTTTCCTGATATAATCATTAGATTAAGGTCATAATCGATCATATGAAACCCAGAAGCTATATAATCGATTATCAAAAACACTTAATCGATTATTTTGTTCGTTAAGCTCTTTTAATTCAAATTTTAAGTGAAATAGTCGATTCTATTTCGTTACTTAATCGATTAAAAGCGTAGAAAAACGTTTTTGCGAGAAAACGACTTGCTCTCAAGTTTGAAATGATCTTGAATGGGATTTATGACTTACTCTTTTTATCCATAACCCAAAACAGAAACTTTTAAACTTGAAACTTCAGCTCTTGAGAAAATCTTCAACAATCTTCTCTCTTGAAAGCATTTATTCTTCTTTATGTCTTGCCTTTATTCCATGACGCAACCTTCTTTTGTGAGATAGAAACAAGTCTTTAATGTTGTACAAGAACTTTATATCTTCATCATCAAAACTTTAATCTTCATGACTTATTGAGAGAAAACTTCATCAACACTTATACTTGAAATATGTCAACAATCTCCCCCTTTTTTATGATGATAAAAAAAACAAAATCACTTTTCTAAAACGACTCTTATTTAAAAACAAAAATTATATTTAATTTGATGATTCTTTAGCATATTAAAAAACTAACTTAAATATAATCATAACAACCAATATAAAATATATAAATATAACAATTTTGTGATAGTTTAAAAAGTTAACTTAAATATAATTATAACACTCAATAAAAATATATAATTATAACCATTTCGTGATGAAAAAAAAATATCCTAAATTTTATTATTATTCTAATTTTCATTAGAAAAATTGGCACATATAATCACTTTTTAATTTATAGGTTAATTGAGATTAATTCAAACCTAAGACAAAATAAATTTAAAAATAAAAATACTTAACGACCTTTTAAAATAAAATTAAAATTATATTTAATAACATTATTTTTACGAAAGAAAATCCAAAAATTTTGTCTCTTAAAATAATTTTAAAAGAAATTTAAAAGAAAAACTAAAACCATCCTACAAGAGCATGATTTCTAAAAAAAATTAAAACATAAAAATCAATAAATAAAAGGGAGCATAAAAAGTAATTTTTGTCGAGTGTCCATCATGTTAAAAGAAGTTTAAGAGAAAAAGTTTGAAAGACGTGGAATATTTACATAACGTGCGACATTTCATTTGAAGGACACTATCCTCAAATTCTATCAGTTATCTCACTGTTTTTCCTTCTTGGTAAAATCCTACCTCAATACATGAACACCTACTTGCACTCTCACCTTATTTATATCTCATTTCACCCACACCTATACCACTCTCACACTACATATGTCTCACTCGAGCAACACTTACGCACACCTCTCACCTTATTTATGCCTCACTTCATCTTCTGGCAAGTACTAGTACCCATTTTGGTGATTGTGTTTAGTTCTGAACAAATCCAACATTTCACTTTGTTAAATTGATGTATCCATTTTGTATTTATGATTTTCTTCAATTACGACAAGATCTCAACCACTGCAACCAAATCGTTCAAATCTCTAACATCATACTCATTTCAATTTGAAATTTAAACTTCAAACTCTAAAGTATCCAATTTTTTGGCACGATTTTGTCTTCTATAGGATTTAAGATTCAATTAAGTTTATTTTCAAAATTGAATTTATCTCAACTTCACTATCAACAATTGTTTAAGATAAGGATCAAATTGATTCAAAGAACGTAATAAGAAATATAAGATTATTCTTACACAAATTTGTTAATAGGAATAGTACCTTGGTAAGGAAAAACAAAACATTGTTTTTGTATGTTTTTTTATTCAATTTATTGTAAGTGTAACAACCATTTGAACATTATATATTATATGCTTTATTAATTCAAATTAAAGAAAGAAAGGGTATATAAAAAAATTAATTTTAAATAGAATGTAAATATTTTGTTCTTAATATTTGTTATATATTATTAAAATTATTTTTTATTTATAAATATTAAAATTTATATTGAATTTGTAATATTTTTTATCAAGAAAGTATATAAAAGCACAAATTTTGTCATATACAACAAAATTTATAAAAAAAAATATTTCTATAGTGTAGAAAAATTTTCGCTAAATTTATAAAAATATTAAATTATTATTTAAAATAACCTTTTATATTTAAAATTATTTAATTGGTTGTAATTCATAAAGAAAAACCAAATCCATGATTAAGTGAGATAATTCTAAATTATAAACATAAAAAATAAATTAACCAAGTTTGTATAATCTATTTTATTTGGACATGTCAACTACAAGTATTATGTGAAGCCTTAGAGAGATAGTCAGTTTCAAATATTCGAACTTAATATAGTTTTTTTAAAAGTTGTGAAATCTTACTACATTTTTTTTTGTGATTCCTTAGTGTCTTTGGAAAAACATAAAATATAATCAATATATTTATTTATAGCTTTATGTAAAATTTTACATAATTAGTATTTGATATTTTATATATTGACTTTTTTTGGATTTTTTTATTTTATTTTGTTGATATTTGCTTTATATCAATAATGAACCTATGCTTATACATGAACATATTTTAATGTAAATTTAGAGTAAACTCTTCTGTACACTAATAATAAAAATAATGATATATACATATAATTTATTGGAGTTGTTTAAATGTATTCAAGTGCTTTTTTTTATCTGAACACTTAACTTAAGTGCATTTATCTCTACATCTCTTGTATAACCCATAACTCAAAGTGTGGAGACTATCCATCCAGCAACTCGTATTATTTTATTAAAATTTGTTATTATTATATAGTATTGTATGTGATAAATATGATTTCATTTATATTTTTTTAATATTATATATTTAAAAATAAACATCTAAATTTTATTTTATAATTTTTTAATATATTTCCTTAATTACTTATAATAAATAGAAAATTATTAGTTTTTAAAAAAAATTATAATTGTTACACTTATACTAAATTTTTATTTTTATAAAATATTTAAATTTAAAAAATTAAAAGTTTATAAATATTTTTTTAGATTTTTTTTAATTTATGTAAATTGAATCTCAAACCATAAATCCGCGTCTATGGAGTAATCATATGAAATGAGTTGTTCCGCATTGTCCACTCCCATATATATATATATATATATATATATGATTAAATTTGTTTTTACTTTTTTATAAATTAAGAAGAATAAACAAATATTTTATACTTTATTAAGTGAATGAAAAATTATTTTTGTATTTATTTAGGATAATTAGTTTTTTAAATTAAGACTATTAAATCTAATAATACTCAATTAAATTTTGTACAATTTATAAATGATATGTTGATATTAAAAATATATAATATATAATTGGATGAATTGTTTTTAAGAAATAATTTGATAAATCAGTTGAAAGAAAGATGCATTTTATTCGCTTTTCTTTCTTAGAACTCACCTGGAAACAAACGAGCCGCGCTAAATGTTATGTTCTTCTACTTAATAATTAGTTTCTGAAGAAGAGTTCCAAACAGGATACTTAGTAATAATGTTATTATGCCATGAAAGATTCATAGTTGTTGAATTGCGTGACTTTGCTAGCATTATTGAAACTCCTATAACATATTGCAATGCATTGGTAGTAATTTATTTAAGCCCTCAGTAGCAAATTACATTATCTCCTACAATCTGCTTTTAATGGCTCAATTGTCATCCCATGGCTAAGAAAATAATTTCTTATGCATCAAAATCTTAGACTAGAAATATTAAAATTTTAAAATTATGCTTCACTCTCAAAATATTCCATATTCGAAACACCTCAAGATATATTAGGCCGCAATTTATATCAAAACTAGTAGGAACTAACGATTTTCTAAAGAATTTTCAAAGTCAAAACTTGTAATCCAATGCAAACACAACCTAGAATTTGCCCATCTATTATTTGATTCCACATTTATGCTTTGTTTCTTTTAGGGAGAGAAAAAGAATGGATTTGAGATAAAAGAGAGTGAAAAGTTGGGTTGTTTCTTTTAAAGAAAAGATAATAGAAAGTGAAGTGATGTGATAGTTTAAAATTAATTTTGTACTCCCTCGATTTCTAAATAAGAGTCATTTAAGGTTTTGTTACACAAACCAATAAAAAGAGTAATTTTTCAATTCTCAACAATACCTGAAGCATTTTTTTCTCATCTCTATCAAAATAAGTTTCCCTCTATAACTTTCAATTTAAAATTTTCAACACCAGAAATTTTGATTTAAAAAATTTGAAGAATATTTTTGTTCTCACAAAAATTTGATATCACTCTCAGTTTCATTCTATATATTGAATCACTCTTCAACTTCAAGAGAATCTTCAATTATTTTGTTAATATCATATTTGTGTTATCAAATAAGTTTTTAACTCTCTCTATAATATAATTGTTATTTTTGTGTGTAAATACCAATTTTTCTTTTCATTTCCTTTATAATTTCACTCTAAGATCTTCTTTCTTTAAAAATCAAGGAGAAGATATGAAAAGGTGAATACAATAAATTATTTATTAAGTAATTGATTTATATAAATAGTGGGTCACTTGTCTCATAAAAGGAATAATTTAATTGCTATTAATATTTTCAAAAGTAAGGATATAATTAGTAAAAAAACAATTAATGCAACCTTAAATTTTACAAACGAATGAAAATAAACAAAATCATTCTTCTAAAACGACTCTTACTTAAAAACAAAGAGAGTAATTGATAAAATAACATAATTACTATTTTGCCCTTGATTACAAAATTAATTATGAAACGGATTTTGATAATTTATTTAAACTAATTTTCGGTTTCATATTCCATATACCGAACTGAAAAATAGTTTTAAATAGTCTGTCGTCGTGAGTACATGCACAGATACTGAAAATGTAATTTATAAAAATTAAATTAAAAATAACATTAAAATTAAACATACAAACATTACAATAATAAAATAAAAAAAGTAGGAAAAAAAAGTTTCACAACATCATTCATTTAAAAGGGTCTTAGAAGTCATGAAATCTTTGTTCTAGATCATATTTTTTATGTAGTGTCTTAAAACCCCTATCCATGTTTGTGTTCATGTTATTTAATCCTTGTTGCAACCCCTCAAGACGATTATTTATATTTATGTTCTTATATTTAAATCCTTCTTCCAACCCTTAAATACCATGCCAAATTTAATCAAGCATTTGAGCATCATGCTGGACTGAAGGTTGTGCTGGGATATGCGAAAACTGATGTTGCTGAGATATTGTTGGCCCTTTAGGTATTGGTGGGTTCTCAAGTACTGCTGGTTCGTCATTGTTGGTGTCTTCTTCAACATCCTGGTTCACCCTATCATGTTGTCAAATACCATTTACATTAACGACATTCATTTTTTTCAAAGTATTTTTATTAAAAAAGAGTTTCCAACCTAACATGTCAGCTTCATCCACATATATACACACCATAATGTGTGTAATCAAAATGGCATGTGGAAGAGGCATGCTTGTGTCCATGTATTTAATCATGTGTTCCATGATGTGATGAGGTCAATTAATCAAAATATTATTTTTTATGACCAATAATATGAAAATGTCCTCCTGCAGTACTTGTGCAAAATTATTGAACCGAAGACTCAACATATGAACATATACGTAATGCAGAAGTCTATCATTAATATTTATGGACTACCTGCATTTCTAACATTTTGACCCTGCATTTGTGGTTTGATCATAGAACTCAAGGCAATGTCACAATCATACTCCAGTAGCTCAGGGATATTTGAAAAAGAAAGTTTTTGCCCCTGATATTTGAAATGAGCAATAGTTAACCAATCAGCTAGTTTCATTTTGATATGTTTCTTACTAACCTCACTATAGAGGGTACCAGCTTCGATGACTCTCAAGTTTGAATAAAATACTTTTATAAGGTCTTGGAAGTACGAAACTCTCAACATTAAAAATTGTTTCAAACCTTGAAATTGTAAGTGATGATGAAAATACAATCCCGATTCTGCAAAATATGGAAAATCCATTATCTTTTGGTGTAAGGATTGTCCTGGTGTAGAAATTGTGCCCATATTCAACCATCTGATCATGCTTGCTGAAGAAACGTGTATAATTCAACATGTCGTGAATGCTTGGTAGCTTCTTACCAAAAATGTCATGAGTGGTGGTAGGGGCTTTTCCCTTGCACTTCTCTATCTTTTTCAGTGTTAAAGATGAAGTCATTCCTAAAACTGCAAATTTATTAATAATATGTACATACATCGCATAATGAAGTATACATAATGTACATTTAACTTGAAACATATTTTAATTAAAAGACATTGTGCCATAGTTCAAATAACATTAAAATTAAATATCAGTTCTAATATAATGTTGATAAGATTACATATTAATTAAAAAGAACAATTAAAACAAAATACAACATATAAGAAATCTAAAATCAACCAGTTCCACTCATTAGCTCATGCAAATGCTTATGACACATGTTAGGGGTAGTTCAAATAGTTGCCTAATACGACATAGGTTACTCTAGAGGAACTCATAACACTGAAGTGAAATTCTCTCATAGGTTTATCTTCTCTAAGATGTTCCAAATGTCATGTTTTGAATGTTGAATTGATAAGTTGTTTGTCATAATGTTGACTTGTCAATTAATTAGGTCATCTATTCTTTGTCTGACTGACCTCTGTCTTTAAGTATGGTTAGTTATTTGTTTAGTCAACTCATTTTCTTCATGAAGTTGTTCTGACAATTTTTGATAGTTAGTTGTAAGTTTTTGCCACTGTGCATCCATCACGTTTAGTGGATCAAGACTATAGTCAAGACTATAAAGTTAAATTAAATTGTACACCACATAAGACTAATAATTAACAATAAATTGAAACATTTTGTACACAGTTCATACATTATAATAACTAATTAAATAAACATAAAAAAATAGTACAACAAATTAAATGGAAAATCAACTACTTTCACGCATTAATTATAGTAAATGGCATAGGCAAAATTGTGGGGTCAATCCGAAAAGTTGTTTAGTAAGTGATGGATTGTTGTAGAGAAAATTATAACACTGCAACATAACTTGGTGATCCTAGATGTTCATAGCCACTAACATGTCCCAAATATTAGATACAGAGTGTTGGAAGGTCGAGCTCCGCCTCAAAATATCATTTCGTCTTTCTTCAACCAACACCTGTTTTTTGGCAATTTCAGCTAGTTGTTTTGTCAGGGCATTACCTTCACCAAGGTAATTTGCAAATTTGTCCAGTTTGGTTGTTAATTTATCGAATTGGGCATGCATGACATCAACCATAGGGTCTTTCTCTTTGTGTCCCGTGATGATGAAGTTCCTACAGATGGCAGAGATTTAGTAGGACCAAGACTATATAAATTCATCTGCGGTGGGAACCGAGAAGCTTCATCAGGTGCAACAGCAAATGGTTCAGGGATGTACTCGACCTTATCATTTAGGTTCACCCTTAAACCCAAGGTAAACAAATTTCTTCGCACCTGTCGTGTTATTCTACCCATATGGCCAGTGACACGGTCAGCACCCCACAATTCTTCCATCAAATCATAATGGTAGATGAGAGTAACTCTCCATCTTAGTGGTGAAGTTTTTGCCTATACATAAAAAAACATGCATAATGCATTGAAATTAATTGAGGTACAACACCATTCGAAAACAATATTAATTGAATCAATTTTACTTTTATGAGGTCATCTCATACTTCACTTTCAGCATCAAACATATTAGTAGATTCGTTCCATGCAAATCCGCTAAGTCCATTAAACAAATCGTGGACCTCACGCCACCTATCTTTCAAACTTTTTTGTCTATTTTTCACATTGTTCTTTGCTATACCTACTAAGTCTGATTGTCTCAAGGCTTCAACAATATTTGCACATACCTGGGTTGTCCAGCTTCCATCAACCCTATTACCCAACCTGGCCTCATCAACCATAGCAGTCAAGAGGTGATAATCCATATTGTCGGTTCATTTAATAAACTCTCGAATGTTTGTAGTAGAATCTGTAGCAACACCTTTGCATATTGTAGGACATAACGTAAAGAATATAAGTGTTTTATTTTTTTCCATCGTTCCAGTCATACCGTGAGTCGACACTTTCATAATGTCCTGAATGCCATAATTACGTTGGAAGGAGAATTTTTAGTTCAGCCATCAGGAAGAGAAATGCAACCTCAAATATTGAACAACAATAGATTTTATCCATACTTTAAGGTGATCCCACGACAAACTAATGTCACATAAATTTATTACGTGAACACTTACAATAATGATTGACTTTCGTTTTCTTACCCTTTAGGATTGTTTAGGGGCCATAGATGGAACACATGTTCGTGTTAATGTTTCAAGGGTTGACGCTCCACGTTTTCGTCGAAGAAAGGATTAGCCAACACAAAACGTGTTTGCAGTTTGTGACTGTGACATGAAATTCACATATGTTCTAGCAAGGTGGGAAGGAACAACATCTTATTCAAGAATATTAAAGGATGCCCTTAGTAGAGAGGATCTACTTACAATACATGAAGGTCAGTTAATTTTGATTTGTTATAGTTAATATGTGGTGACATAATGACAAACTTCTAATTAGTATGAAATCAATGATTGTAGGTAAGTATTACCTTGGTGATGCCGGATTTATGTTAAAACAAAAAATCATTACACCATATGTATTAGATATCATCTTAAGGAGTACTCCAGAAGAGGTCCACAAAACCCACGAGAGCTGTTTAACCATCGTCATTCCTCACTTAGAAATGTAATCGAAAGAACATTTGGTGTATTAAAAAAAAAAGATTTCCTATAATTGCAAGTGTGATAGAACCGCATTATTGTTTTGAAACTATGAGCAATATAGTTCTTGCATGTTGTATTCTGCATAATTTTCTGTGAGGCGTGGACAATGATGATTCTCTATTGGATGAAGTGGATAGAGACTTGATGGAATAGGAAGTGGATGCCTCCTCCACACAATCTCGAGAAGATAATTATAGAGAAGGGGGAACCATTAGGGATGTCATAGCGAATGAAATGTGGACAGATTATCAAAACAATTAGCATTTTGTAATTATTTGTTTTCAAAAAACTTGCCTTCATGTTTGTCTTAACTTGTTATATTATTTATTTTTTAATAATATTAGTTGACTATGAAAGGTACAAAATGAATAGAGGCAAAGGTTCTATAGATTCTACTACAGGTATTCAGGAGTTTATTAAATGGACCGACGATATGGATTATCGCCTCTTGACTACTATGGTTGATGAGGTTAGGTTGGGTAATAGAGTTGGTGGAAGCTAGACAACCCAAGCATAAGCAAATATTGTTGAAGCCTTGAGATAGTCAGACTTAGTAGGTATAACAAAGAACAATGTAAAATATAGACAAAAAAGTTCGAAAAACATGTGGCGTGAAGTCCACAATTTGTTTAGTGGACTTAGTGGATTTGCATGGAACGAATCTACTAAAATGTTTGATGCTGAAAGTGAAATATGAGATGACCTCATAAAGATAAAATTGATTCAATTAATATTGTTTTTGAATGGTGTTGTACCTCAATTAATTTCAATGCATTATGCATACTTTTTTTATGTATAGGCAAAAGCTTCAGCCGTAAGATGAAAAGTTACTCCCATCCACCATTATGATTTGATGGAAGAGTTGTGGGGTGTTGACTATGCCACTGGCCATATGGGCAAAACAGCACGACAGGTGCGAAGAAATTTGTCTACCTCGGGTTTAAGGGTGGACCTGAATGATAAGGTCGAGTACATCCCTGAACCATTCATGTTGCACCTGATGAAGCTCCTCGGTCCCCACTGCAAATGGACTCATATAGTCTTGGTCCAACTCAATCTATGGCAGGAACTTCATCATCGTGGGACACAAAGAGAAATGTCCCTATGATTGATGTTATGGATGCCTATTCGATAAATTAACAACCAAACTGGACAAATTTGCATATTAACTTGGTGAAAGTAATGCCCTGACAAAACAACTGGCTGAAATTACCGAAAGGCAAGTGTTGGTTGGAGAAAGACGAAATGATATTTTGAAGCGAAACTCGACCTTCTAACACTCTGAATCTGATATTTGGGACATGTTAGTGGCTATGAACATCCAGGATCACCAAGTTATGTTGTAGTGTTATAATTTCCTCTGCAATAATCAATCACTTACCAGACAACTTTTCGGATTGGCCCCACAATTTTGCCTAGGTTACTACAATTAATGCGTGGAAGTAGTTGATTTTCCATTTAATTTGTTATACTATTCTTTTATCTTTATTTAATTAGTTATTATGATGTATGAATTGTGTACAAAATGTTTCAATTTATTGCTAATTATTATTTTTATGTGATGTACAATTTAATTTAACTTTATATTCTTGACTATAGTCCTGATCCACTGAACGTGATGGACGCACAGTGGCAGAAACTTACAGCTAACTTGCAAAAATTGTCAAAACAACTTCATGAAGAAAATGAGTTGACTGAACAAATAACTAACCATACTGAAAGATAGAGATCGGTTATATAAAAAATAAATGACCTAATTAATCAACAAGTCAACATCATGACAAACAACTCATCAGTCAAACATTCAGAATATGAAATTTGGAACATCTTAAAGAAGATGAACCTGCAAAATGACACAATTTCGCTTCAGTGTTATGAGTTCCTCTACAGTAACCCATGTCACACTAGGCAACTATTTGAACTGTCCTCTTACATGCGTCACAAGCATTTGTTTGAGCTAATGAGTGGAACTGGTTGATTTTAGACTTCTTATATGTTGTATTATGTTTTAATTGTTCTCTTTAATTAATATGTAATCTTATCAACATTATGTCAGAACTTGTATTTAATTTTAATGTTATTTGAACTATATCACAATGTCTTTTAATTAAAATATGTTTCAAGTTAAATGTACATTATGCATACTTTATTATGCAATGTATGTACATATTGTTAATAAATTTTTGTAATTTATCCAAAATGGCTTCATCTTCAACACCAAAAAGACAAAGAAGTGCAAGGGAAAGGAAGGGAAAAGTCCCTGCCACCACTCATGATGTTTCTTGTAGGAAACTACCAAGCATTTAAGACATGTTGAATCATACACGTTTCTTCAGCAAACATGATCAAATGGTTGAATATGAACACAATTTCTACACCAAGTTACACCAAAGATAATGGATTTTCCATATTTTGCAGAATCGAGACTGTATTTTCATCATCACTTACAATTTCAAGGTTTGAAATAATTTTTAATACTGAGAGTTCCGTACTTCCAAGACTTTATAAAAGTATTTTATTCAAACTTGAGAGTCACCGAAGCTGGTACCCTATATGGTGAGGTTAGTAAGAAAAGAAACAAATCAAAATAAAACTAGCTAATTGATTAATTATCGCTCATCTCAAATGTTAAGGACAAAAACTTTCTTTTTCAAATATCACTGAGCAGCTAGAGTACTACAGTGACATTGCCTTGAGTTCCACGATCAGGCCACAAATGCAAGGTCAAAATGTTAGAAATGCAGGGTCAAAATGTTAGAAATGCAGGTAGTCTAAATATTAATGATAGACTTCTGCATTACATATATGTTGAGTCTCTGATCCAGTAATTTTGCACAAGTACTGTAGGAGGACATCTTCATATTATGGGCTACCAAAAATAACATTTTGATTAATTAGTCTCATTACATCATGGAACATATAATTAAATGCAACGACATAGACATGTCTCTTCCATATGTCATTCTGATTACATACATTATGGCACAGATTTATTTGTAGATTCAGCCAACATGGAAACACTTTTTTAATAAAAATACTTTGAAAAAAATGAATGTCGTTAATGTAAATGGTATTTGGCAACACGATAGGGTGAACCAAGCAAGATGTTGAAGAAGACACCGACAATGACAAACTAGCAATACTTGAGGACCCACCAATACATGAAGAGCCAACAATATCTCAATTACATTTGGTTCCGCATATCCCAACACAAATATATGAACATAAATATAAATAATCATCTTGAGGAGTTACAACAAGGATGAAATAACATGGATAAGGGTTTTGAGGCACTAGAACTCTTTTGAATGAATGATGTTGTAAAACTCTATTTTTTTCTACTTTTTTTTATTTTATTATTATAATATTTGTATGTTTAATTTTAACGATATTTTTAATTTAATTTTTATTAATTACATTTTCAATATCTTTGCATTAAATTATTTTTCAGTTGAGTATTTGAAATATGAAACGGAAGATAAATTTAAATAAATTATCAAAAATCCATTTCATAATTAATTTTGTAACCAAGGACAAAATAATAATTATCTCATTTTATTAATTATAAAATTAATTTCAAATTATCACATCACTCACAAACTTCACAAATTTTTCCTTCACTTTCCACTATCTTTCCCTTAAAAAAAACAACTCAACTTTCCATTCTCTTTCCCCTCATCCTTTTCCCCTCCCCCACTATCTCATTTTATTAATCACAAAATTAATTTTAAATTATTACATCAATCACATCACTCACAAACTTCACAAATTTTTCCTTCACTTTCCACTATCTTTCTCTTAAAAGAAACAACTCAACTTTTCATTCTCTTTCCCCCTCATCCTTTTCCCCTCCTCCATTTCCTCTCCCTAAAAGGAACAAACAAAGCATAAGAGACTTGAGACTCGAGACTCATTATTACTGCTTCGCTTCCCTCCTCGCACAACAAATCTGTTTTCAGAGACGGGTCAATCTAAGCAATTCTGAAAAAGATGGGGAGTAAACAGAAATGAAGTGCATTATGCACAGAAAAATTCTCGTCATGCGAGAGAAAGTTTCCTCCAATAATCCCCAGCTGTGCAAATTTGCTCTGCACACGAGGACACTGTTGGTAGGGATGTATCGAACCCCCCAAAAGGAGATAAACAATAATAAGAAAATAAGGTCTATCCCACAAACTGTAAACAGCAGCCAAGAGAAGTTAAAATCAGGAGACAGGGAATGACTATGTAACTTCAACTCAAGTGCAACATGTATAAGATTTAAAAATGATTCCACTGTCATAAACCAACTCTACAAAACTGGTTAAGAAACGACGAAGAATATTCAAGGCAAAATGAGACTCACGTAAGAGAGAAATAACAATAAAAATGCACTGAGGTTTGCTCACCAAACTTTGGAAATACAATAAAGGATAACAGCTGAGTGTGAAGAATAATCTGCTACACTTGATCAAAGCAGAAAAACCTCAACCCCGTGTTTTCTTTGTCAAAAATACTAATCAGAAATTGAGAAAGCCAAAAACCCTTGCAGTAAAACTTACATCGAAATATACATAGAATAACTCTAAACCCATCATCAGGACATACATATTGATTCAATCAGACACCCCAGATTATGTTGTGTCGCATATTTGCATATAGAATTCATTGCTAGGCAACAATAGTTGTCAATTAATAATTTCATACAAGTCCGATCATTTAACACTCACTCTTATATTCAAAGTAAAATCCATGCTAAGGACAGCATATTTGAGAAGTGCAATTCAATCCTGATATTTTTTTAAAAAAAAGTTTCTTATTATACAATTCGACATACAGAATACAACACTAGGGTCCTTTTCCTTAGAAAAGAGGACAGCAAAAAAATCGAACTTCCAGGAAATTGAGGACACAATAAATGAATAACCTTAACCCAGGCGATGCCGAAGACTATGAAGAAGGTTTGGGGTTTGGATCGTTCTGTTTGAGGAGATTATTGTATTGTTCTAATTCCTCATAATATATATCCCAAACGCAACGGACGCAGCCGCTGCCGCAACAATCACCCGGCTCCGGCTTCTCCGGCGGCGGCGGAATCTCCTTCGGCGGATTGGGTTTGTTGTCATCGGCGAGGGCGTCGGGTTTGGGTTGGATTGCGTGCGGCGCGGGTGTATTTGCAGCTCGTGAGGGTTCGGCCATGCGATGGGTTTGGAGAAAGAAGGGTGGGGTGCGTTGAAGGGGAATTTTGGTGAAGGTGTTGTTGAAAGGAAGGAGCTTTTGGGTGAAATCGCAATGTACAGTTCTCATCGTCTACGCCGCCGCCACCATCTCATTCTCTCTCTCTGGATTGGGATTTGGGGCAATATGACCAATATTGGAGGCTGCCGTTTTAAGCAGCCTCTGCGCGTTTGGCTCTTTTATTTCTCTGTTGATCTGTTCACTCTTTTTTTTTTTCTTTTCTTCGCTATAAGTGAATATAAAAATAGAAAAGTAAAGTAAAAATTAACACGTGTTAAATGAATTAATTATTTAAATTTAAATATATAAAACATACTTATAATTTATCTTGTTTTATTTATTATTATAATGTAGTTTTTATACGTGTGCATAATCCCTTTTGGTCTCTTTTTTTTTGTTATGCTTTTAATCTTTTGGCCATCACTAGTATTCTCATCGTTTTTTTTTTCCTTTACTGTCTATAGCTTTATTAAATTAGTTACGATTTTTATCAATTTAGTTTTTACATCATTATACATTTAGGTTAACTTCTTACGTTCTGAATTTAGTAGTAGTTATCCATAATTATAAAATTCTTTTTCTCAACTACTTTCTTGTATACACAAATTATTGTCAATTTTTAGTCTTTTAAGTTTTGTAATTTTTTAATTTAATTAATTACTTACAATAAAAAATAACTATAATAGAGTTATAAAAATTATTTTTATAATTATTTTAATTCTTATAAATTTTATCTTTTAATAATTATATTTTTTTAAATTCAATTAACTACCACGATAAAAATTACTTGCACAATGAAAAGAGGACACTAAGCTTATCTGTTTCCACTGGTGTGTATAATATACTTTTAATTTGATCTTTATAAGCATAATACATTTTTTATTTTATTAAATTAAGAATATATTATATATGAATTTGAAAATTAGAATTTGTAGAGAAGTATAGAAATTAACGGCGTCAAAAGACTAAATTAGCATCAAATGCATGGCTAAAAGTTAATTCAATTTTATTGTTGGGAATTCGTCACATATTAAGACTAAATTATTATTTTAAATAATCAGATTCCATACATTTTGACAAATTTTATAAGACTAAATTTAATGTATTATTTTAAATTTAAAATTCTGGAATCTTATAAAACACACAAGGTCTCCAAGATAAAATAAAGACAAAGATAACATGAAGAAACTTTGTTGATTAATCTACGTGATTAGTTTAAATTAAAATAAAAAATTAAATATGTTTTTAGTTCTTAAATTATTTGTTAAAATTGTATTTTGTTTCTAAGACAAATTTTTAAACTATTTCGTTCTTTTATAAACTCATATAAACGTTCTTTGATAATATGTTAAAATTTCTTTTTTTTATTTTTTTTTTTCATAATTTCATACTTCACTATTATTTAGTTTTTTATTTCTTTCATTTTTTTTCTTTTTATTTCCTCTTATTTTTCTTTTCTTAAAGATGTTTTTATTTGTCATAATGATCATTTACACTCCTTTATAAAGTATAAAAACGAAATTGGTCCAAAGTTTGTCTCAAAAACAAAACACAATTTCGACAAATAATTCAAAAACTAAAAACATATTTAAGTTTAAAATAAAATATATATACTAAGATAAAATATATACATTAATAACATAACTATACTCTTGAGATATAAATTCAAAGAGCTTAATTAGATTTTTATAATGACTATATATAGACATTATATGATATAATAAGTACCACATTAATCGATATATATTTTTAGTAATAACAAATAACTAATTATATCTTTTCAATTACCTATGCCTTATCTATAAAAGCCTAAAATAGTTTATAAATACAAATCAATATCGCATAAAATATTTATTTTATTTTCTACTCTAATCACTCAAATATACTTTATATCTCAAATTCATATTTATTTGAACATAAAAGTATTGTGTCAGTAAATCTTTATGTGGTCATTTTTCATACAATTCAAAATTAAAAATCAACTTCGATTCATCAAGATTTTCTTTTTCATTTTAGGAGAACTCTCACTCTTTGTAAGTAAGAATAAATGAATTACTAATTAAAATTATTAGATGAAGTGTTACTCATTAAATAACTTTATATATATAATGTTTTTCCCACTCAATCAATTCAAGATTTTAACTTTATAAATCTTAATCTTATAAATATATTCCATGATCTTTTTAAATTAATTAAAGTTACCCTTAATCCTATTATTATTATTATTTAATATTATTGATTTTTAAGCAATTATTAAAGAATTAAAAGGTAAATATTATAAAAAAATCCATTTATTAATCCTTTATTATGTATGTGTTTTTTTGGCTTATTGATTCTTTTTTATGTATATGATTTTTGGTTCTGTTTTTATCTATCATTTTTTTGGTAACCATGTTAAAGACCAAGGAGAAAGGAAAACAGATCATGAAGGAAAATGAAATACTCTCAGTCATTCCTTCTAGTCGGTTTAAGCAGTTTTAGAACATTTTCATACACAATAAATGTTATTGAAGAAGCAGGAGCATTCTTCAACAGGTTTGCGGTAATTCCTTTGTAATAACCTCGGACACCTTCAAATCTGCAAGAACAGAACATAATATATAATGGCAAGAAAAATAATTCAATTTGAAATGATCAAGTTTCACCTGTGCATAGTTATCAATAGAGAGATGTAAACTAAATCTGGGTGAGTTTTAATATGTACTTATGTACCGTGCCGTTTCTTTCACAACATGCCAAGTGTCCATATATCTTGGAACCCCATCACCACTAGGTCGTTGCTGCAGAGACAGGAATTTCAGTCCAACTAAGAGAAAGAAGCAGTGATGCACAGTTAATAGAAAGGAAATATGCAATGTATCTTTGTAATGGCATTCCTGTACCTGCAATCGGGCTCGCATAACCTGAAAAAAAGGGGTTGAAAGTATGCCTCATAAGAAAGCAACTTCATCAATGACTGATATGTCAATTTCAAGGACTATATAAGATAGAATACTCCTTCAAAAGAGGGGACAGACAGTTGTACCTGAAATGGATAGGTTACCAGTATCGCTGCAAGTTTTGATGTTGCTCCAAGAACACCATAATCAACAGAATTCTGGGAAAAATAATATAATATGAAAACATTACAACAGTAAGCGTTGGATAAGAAGAATGTTTAATTGTTTATAACACAAAATCAATTGTAGTCATTTGTAAACATCAGATAACAGTAAGTTAAGAGTCTCAGACATATCTTATAAAGCTATAAACTTGAAACAAATAAAATGTAGGATATGCATAAAGCTACATTTCTCTCATTTAAATACCCCTGAATACTATTACTACATAACCATTTGAAAATGGTGAATAAAAGCTAACTGAGGCAACTAATATCAGCTCAAATTTAGTGAGACGAAAGAAATATTCAATCAAGTCAAAACTATAGTCATCCCCTACTCATGTGCAGAAACTATCAGAGTCGTCATTCATGACATGCATCATCGTGGTCAACCAAACTAAAGCAATGATACTAGAAGAGCGACTTAGAGAACAATGCAAGAGATAAAATAGGTCAATCATTAAAAAATCATTTGAAAAATGTAAATTGTGTAATAATGCAAGTGAACTCCAGAGTTAAACGGATCCAAGGTCCTCTAACTTACCAGCAATTTATCAGGGTTTTGATTATGTACTGTACTTCTCTTACTTTTAAAATCAACAATAACTTTACGTAGTTCCTCATATGCTGTGAACTGAATAGCACCATGAGAAACCTGTTGAGACATAATGAAAAACTGATAAGTATGAGTGAGACTTTTCTGAATACTTGATAGTTGAAATAGGCATCGGAATTTTAAAATTGGCCTTCCACACCCTAGGGAAAAGTAGCAACCTAATAATGGCTTCAGTAAATATAACTAAAAAGCTTCAGCAAAAAGTTATCATAAGCTAAAGGTTTAATATAATTAGTTTTCAGATACAAATGCAGGGAACCTTATTATTGCTAATATCCTGGTAAGGAAAGAGTTAACAAATTTAAATAAATATGTAATCCACCCAATGAATTATATTTAAGGACAAGCAGACTCCTCCTTTACTTTTAAGCTTCCCACTATTCCAGCCAAATTTTCTGCTAGGTACTTTCTATTACCATGTAATCGCAGTTAATGAAGAGAAATTTTCTAAAGAAGAATTACAATTTAGGAATTTTAAGAAAAAAATTCCAATCTGAAAAATAATTTAGAGGAATGGTCAACATATGGTTAAAACAAGAATTTCCTTCACGCAGTTAAAAGCCATTTAGTTAAATGTCTCTAAGTTGTACATATTTTGGATAACGATTCCCAAAACAAAATTTGCTCAAAAATTTCAAGATGATATTGTAGTCTGAAAATAAAGGTTTTGGAGTATACTATATTCCACCAAACTTAGGAAAATTTTAATATAAAGTTTGAGAATAAAATGTATACACACTACCTGAAATTTGGGGCAGTTGCAACTACTCACCTTAAACTTAGTTTCCATGAAGCTACAGGTAAAAAAAATTCCAATTTCACTCATGATTTTTAATTGAATAATTCCCACCAGATTGCTACACAACAAATAATTCCCACCAGATTGCTACACGACAAGGGAAAAAAGGTTGAAACGGGAATTTCATGGAGGAAATTTTAATCATATCCTCAGATAGAATATGTGTAAATTCTGGGGATGAAACGGGCAAATCATTTCTTGATAAGCAATCACACAATAAACACATCCTTAATAACTTAACAGCAATTTAATGGAAGGATCTAGGATCTATTGTGTTAGACGTATTACAGTTTCTATTTATAATGTAAGGGGCTTAGGCCCATCTCTTGTATTTTTTCTATTAATAAACGCATAATCCTATATGCTCTACATACGTTAGAGATTCAACTTATACTTTTTTCTCAATTATTCTCGTATGGTATCTAAAGCTAGGTTTAATTCTTACCTCCCCGGTGCACAGAGCTCACCAATGCTGAATTTTTTTCGGAAATTGCTCATTTTTCAATTTCTGGACCTACTCTCAGACTTTTTTAGGTTTATTTCAAACCTGTGTGCTGCTGCCACCTGCTACCGCCACACCTTTTCCATCCAGTGACCAGCCGTTCCTCCCAGCCTAGCAATCTCAACGACATCAGAATCCGATCCATTGGAGTAAGAAAAGTTCTTTACTGTTACTCACATACTGAGTGTATCTATCTAATAGTATATGATGATGATATTGTACTTCCAAACTGGGTGTATCTATCTAATAGTATATGATGATGATATTATACTTCCAAACAGTGATCACCATGGCATCTCACAAGTAAAGTATCATCTTTGTCGTCATTTTCAGACCAAAGACTTTGGCAATTTCAAATAGTTCTTGGGATTGAAGTAGCACAATTCAATAATGGAATAGTTATTTCTTAAAGGAAATATTCACTTGACATTTTGGAGGAAACTGGACTAATGAATTCAAAATCTACTGACACACTTGTGGATCCAAATGTCAAACCTCTACCTAATCAAGTCAAGGGGGGCCACTCTCAAATCTTGAGAAGTACAAAAGATTAGTTAAAAAATTGAACTATCTTACAAGTATTCTCCCTTACATCTCCTTTGTTGTCAGTGTGGTGAGTCAATTTCTTAATTCTTTTTGTAGAGAGCATTGAGATGTTGTCATTTGTATATTGAAGTACATTAAAAGTTCTCCTGGAAAAGGTCTGGAAAATGCTTATTATATGGACACAATAACCACACTAAAGTTCTAGCCTACTCAATTGCTAATTGGGCGGACTCTCCTTCTGATAGGAGATCCACCTCTAAATATTGTCTTCATTGGTGATAATTTGATTTCATGGAAAAGCAAGAACTAAAGTGTTATGGCAATATCCAGTGCAGGAGCAAAATATAGGTCTATAACCTTTGCTACCTGATTGGCCTAAATAGCTACTTAAAGAATTGCAATTTGGAAAAGTCACTCAAATGACACTCATATGTGACAATCAAGTTGTCCTTGTCAGTTCAAATCTTATCTTTCATGAAAATACCAAATATATTGAGATTGATTGTCACTTCAATCAAGAAAAGATTGCATTTTGGAGGAATCAAGATTCAGTTTGTTAATTCTAATGATTAACTAGCATATGTTTTTACTAAATTTTTACGTAAACCTAGAATTGAACATATTTGTAACAAGCTTGATCATACAATTTAATGAACCAACTTGAGGGGGGAGTCTTAGATGTATTAGGGCTTCTGTTTATAATGGGCTTAGGCCCGTGTCTTGTATTTTTCCTAATAAATGCATAACCCTGTGTGCTCTACACACATTAGGGATTCAGCCTATACCTTTCTCTCATTATTTTGTTTTTAATATGTATAATAATAGGAAGCACCGACACCTCTACACAATATTGTGTTAGCAAGTGAGACCCTTCCCAGACAAATACCTATTGGACATGTGTCTATCACTCACAAATTATGTTGCAATTAAAAAATATTTTGATTTAAATACTTCTTATATACAGTTTGAGTACAAGTAAACTTAGTACACTGATACCTCTTCGTGACTAAACACTCACTCAACATTATTATAAGGAAAAAGTAAAAAGAAATAATAAAAAACAACTTATTTTATAAATATTACAAGGCTCATAATATTTTTTTGTGAAGTTCCTTTTCATAGGACTTAAATAGTTGTTCTAATTATTAACAAATATGTTTTTTAGTATTTTTTTGTACGGGCTGTTATTAATGTAAACATACAGCTTGGAAAATTTGCTTTTACAATGTGAATTATATATATGTACATGCATACACACACATATATATATTTATATATTCAGCCTTTAATTTTGTCAATTTTGATGATTCAAATCAGTTCACAAAAATATACTGTCAATTGAAAAGAGTTATTTATCATCCTAATCATTCATTAAATGGTTAAAATTAGTTACTCATTAGAACCATTAGATTTCAAGAAAAAATGAATGGCTAAGATGAGTAGTAACTCTAATTTTTTGGAGTAACTTGGTCCTTGATCAGTGTGTGTACACGATACACACACATATGTAAAATCATTATCCCTATGACATACTTTGGACATTAGACATGTTGGTATAGGTGTTGTGTCCGGTGTCCATGTCAAGTTGATATTTCACAACAATATTAATTGGAGATTCAGAGTTCATAGTGGCTAGTTGCAAAAGAAAGACCTTTATGTTTATTTAAGCAAAATACCACACATAACATTTAATTTCGAACTAAAATTTTAAGTGCCAAGATTGTCAGTAAAAAAGCAAGAGCCAGCAACATACCAGAAATAGACCGGGAAAAATCCCTTTGTAAAGTGCACTAAATCCTTCTTCCCTCATTATGGTCCTAAATGCATCTCATATTTCATTTTAAAATAAAAGTTTACAACTAGTTGGCAAATCATATATTGATGAATATAAGTACAATAAACAAAACATGCTACCATATATAGTGATCAGGAGACTATCACATGGCAAATATAGTAACTTACAGTTATTAAAGGGAAGGATTACTAATGAAGTTTCTGATAGCCTTTGGGGTTTGGCAGATAAAAGTGTTCGTAGTGGCTAGTTGCAAAGGGCACGATGTTGAATATAGTTTGGTAAAGAAAGACCTAGACTTCTTTTAGGGTTGAATAAGATTGTTTACTTTTACGTAAGCATAATCTATGCATTATATTTAATTTGATTAAAATTTTAGGTTCTAAGATTGATAGGTAAAGTAATAAGAATCAGCAACATACCAGAAATAGACCAGGAACAATCCCTCTGTAAAGTGCACTAAATCCTTCCTCCCTCATTATGGTTCTAAATGCATCTGATATTTAATTTTTACAGATAAAAATTTTCATGACTGGTTAGCAATTCATATGATGAAGAACATGACAACAATAAAAAAAATTATGCAGTGGCTATCATGTTTTAGGTAGTTGAGTGAAACATAATCAGCCTTGTCCACAGATCAAAAAAGAAAAAAATAAAGTCCACTTGTGCACCTAACTCTTACATCTTGATCATTCCTTTCCTTTCTCGAAACAACTGAAATCATCTATACATAAATTAATGTTGAAAATTAGTTCTTTAACTAGTCTCAGAATCAACATAATTAGAGTATAGTAAGTCAATCAGCAAAAATATAGTCTTCTTTTCTTTTTCTGTACAGAAGTAGTATAGCTATAACTCACTACAGTAATATAACTGTCTCTCCTAACCTCCTAACTAACTCAGATTTATTGCAGGTTAGTTAGAGCTCTATATACTTTATTGTATTCAGTCAGGTTTGTCACAGATTAATTAGCTGTATATACCAGATTGATTGCAGACAGTTACTCGGGTTACAAATTCATTTTACATGAAATCTAAATCTCTTCATTCTCTCAACCTTAATAAACATCATGTAAGACAATGAAATGAAACAAATAGGATGAAGGAAAATGCTTAATACTAGTTACCAATGAATCAGTGAACGCACATATAGTGGAGATATAGAATCGTTCAGGATTCCAAGACCATTTTTGGTTGAGACATATAGATGCTCTCTGTCAAGTACTACTACTCAAATTCAACCTTTAGATACTAATTTCAAAAAGCAATTTGGAGTAAGGTCACTAAGATTAAGAATGGTCTTACGTAAAAGATAATAATTAAGCTATGTAATTATAGCTAACATCTAGAGCCAAAGCACAAATAATATGAATGCCATAAAAACTAAAATCCAAAAGTAAAAAGTTTAAAAAACAAAGTTAATTTAAGATGGAGAGCTGACCATAAATCCCAGTGTATGGACGTGTCTGATGAAGTGGAGTTTGAAGCTGCAATCTTGTCTTTACTAGCCAGACAGGATTTGTGCACAAGCAAACCTGGCAAAAGGCAATGGAAACCAAAACAACTCAAAATTCAGTTGTGATCCCATCCCGAACAAATATGTGCCACAATATGTCTGGTAGGCTTTGGAATCCTAATCATACAACTATGAAAGCTAAGCAAGATCACAATGGATAAGAAATTTGAAAACTAAAGTATATTACCTGCAGCCTCACAAAAAGTTCAAACAGTAATTTTCATTAGCAAATTCATCAAATACAGTTTACCTAAATAAAGTACTTCATTGTGGATTTGATTCCTCCAAAGTGAATCTAAATTGAGGTGCTCACTCTAGAGTGTCTTAGAAAATGTGGTGTTTTAAGCATAACTAAACTTAAAAAAACCAAAGATAAGATTTGCATTTATTTATATATTATAATTTGGTTATATCTCCTGTTGATATGAGATCTTCAACATAGAAAAAAAAGTAACACATCTATCAACGAGAAAGAAAATTAAGGAAATGGATTTAAATGATCTCATATTTTATTATATTTACATGTATTTTATCACAATCTCAATTGTTGATTTTCAAATCAATGGCCTTATCATCTCCCTTTTCCCTCTGAAGGGAATCACTCACTTTGGATATGTCAAATTTCTTCAATGTATCATATTTCATTTCTCCTACAGCCCAGTAGTGACAAAGTTTAAAGACAAAACCTAAGGGGCAGCAAAATTCAAGCAGTGTTGTACAACATATCACTGAGAGTTATGCGGATTTCTACTCATACCATCAGGATTTTTCTCGCTTACCAAACCTCCTGCTTCAGCAGCTGAGGCAAGATGAAGGCCTGGGCTCAACTTCCCCTCCCTGTTCCTTGCATATCTTTGTTTGGCTTTGTCATAGCTGCAATTCAAAAAAAAGTTCGGTACACTGATTTTGGTCTTCTAGGAAAAGCAAGCAGATGGACCAGTAACCACTCTAAGATAATACTTAATCACTCAATTCTGGAAGGTAAGAAAATTAAGACGGGGAGGAAAATCCTTTGGCCAGGATATAGAACAGTGAATTTGCAGAAGTTGCTTGATGATAAATGAAACTACCATTAACTGTAACTAAGAGATATTGGCATACTGCTTTGGTGAGTGAGTAGGAGAGATTTTCAAACTTACTGAAAAAAGTTAAAATTTAACTGGAGAGAATGCATATATGCACAAACACCAGGACACAAACATCCATGAGTCATCATTCTCTCCTAGATGTCAGATATAAAAATGATAGGATAAAACATAAAACTTTACTTCAATCAAATTATCACTGATGGAATTAGTACTTACAAAAAGAAATATAAACCCCATGAAATGGTAGACCCAAGAACCCCAGGAAGAAAGCCTGCATATAACCCTCTTAGTCCCTGCAAGATACAGCATGGCATATAAGTAGCACATTCATAGTATTACATACACAAAGTACTTAAAGCAAAAAGTTTCTCCCCAGTATCAATTTCACCATTACCAAACCCATTAATAATATGTAGAAGGAATTGAGCCTTGCGATTGGTCTTAACCGCAAGTGCAAGTGTGATAATATCTGTGAAAGTAATACCATGGACAAGGTGAAAGATGAAGTCTAATGAAAAAAGCAACCATTCATTAACAAAAAGCATTGACTCATGATTCCGCCCCCCAAACCCAACCAAATGACCTTGCCTGTTGGGCCAAAAATGGACAACAAGCAACCTTGACTCGTATTCCCTCTGTTGCACTTGACATGACATTTATAGTGCTGACTTTATCACATTTGCAGATGAAAATAACTGCAAAACAGTCTTTTATTAATTAAAATGATTGGAAATTCAAAATCTTAAAGGATCTCTAATCTTATTTAATGATCATTTTTCAATTTCCAATAATCAACAAAAGAGAAAGTGTTCAAAGGAGTGAGTTACAAGTATTCGTTTAGTCAGATTTATTCGTGCTGAACATCAGCAGTATTATCTAGGAAGGGAGTAAAGACGTCACGTAATTCAAGATATTCTAACAACTCTACACCTAGAAGGTTCAGCAATCATTTTATCAGAATAATTTTCTTGCTTAAGGAATAAGGAGATACGAAAATCATAAGAAGTAGCACACTTCACGAATGACTTAGGGAAATGAGCTCAAACAAATGACTTGGGGAAATCTCCCTAGGTATATAGTGATCAAATGATCATTGAACAGCAAAAATTGAATCTTTGATTCACAATTAAAGAACAACGACGATAATTGAACCCTTAGTTGTGAAAAAAAAAACATGGACGTTGGTGGATTAAGAAATGACAAACCTCGGAGCGAGCAATGGTGAAAATGGCGTGAGCAGTGTTCTTGTAACTGGGAAGATGCAAGACTCGACCGTCATTAACTGAAGAATCAAACAAAGCCTCTTAGAATGGAAGGCACGAAAGATCAGAAATCTTCAGTTATACGAGAAGAGAGAGAACCTTGGAATCTAGTTCGAACAACGTCAAGGGGATGCATAACGGCGACGGTGGCGAATCCAGCGACGGCGCCGGCGGTAGCGTTGTCCCACTCCCATTGGTAGCGCTTGGACGCTTCCGCGGACATATATGGGAAGGTTCAGATTCAGAATTGAATTGATTTAAACATTGAATTCGAGAGACAGCGAAGTGTTGTTTAATTTTGTGTGTTGGAGTATTATTTTAGATTCAGACAACCCTTGAAAGTAGAGTGTAATCCAACGGTGAATTTAGTCTCTTTTTTCTAATAAAATATTTTGTATATGATACGATAAAAGAATATAATATGATAAAATAAAGATATTATAAATTATAATCATATTTAATATTTGGATTACACAAAATAAAAGAGATAAATAATATTCGGATATAATGTAAATTGTTAAAAATATAAAAAAATGTTTCATCATATTGAAAAATATTCCCAAATGAGTGTTCCTATTTTCTCGTACTTTTCATATATTATCCTGATTTGTCTTCCTATGTTTAATTAGGAGAAGAAAAAAGAAATAACTTTCTTAAACTAGTCTAGTTCTAAAATATATTGCAAAAACATTCTCATATTAACTTTTACAAAAGATTATTTTTAACTTATTTATAAACTAAATTTTAGTTTTTGAAAAAGTTTATTTAATTTTCATTCTTATTCTCTTTTCTTATGAATGATTATGAAAAGAATTCATCAAACAAGCTCCATAAAAAATAATATAAATAAACATTAGTATTTAAGTTTTATATAGAAATATATAGTAATAATCTTAATTACTCTTTTCTTTCTTTTATGTTTAAAATTTCACAAGTTCAATATTATTTAATATAGTCAATCGATTAAATTGTGTTTTTTCTGTCTCTAATATGATCATACCACGTCACCCAATCTCAAACGAGGATCTAAAAGAAATAAAATAAAAGGCATGGGCTATGGAAGAAAATCGATGGGTATAGTGTTTGGAAATCAAAGCTAGACAAGAACAGAAATGAAAATAAAATGACAGCTATGGACTAAACTCTAATTTGTTTATTACTTTATTTAAGCTCTTCTTGTTTAAAAAAAAGGTATATTTCGCGCATTTAAATGTTCAATCATTTGAGTCGGAATATTGGATGAAAATCAAATGATTCACATCTCATCTTATTTTAAATTATTATATTTATAATACAAATCATCTTATTTCAGTAGAACAGTTGTCATTAATCAAATGCATGAATGTAGAAATATCCTTAACTTAACTGCCTATGTATATATATTGATCCATTCCATTTGCAAAAACTCAGATTCTAAACAGAAAAGTAGCTCACCACCAAAAATTCAAAGCAAAAACTGTAACACGTTACTAATAGGCAGCCAATCACCTTAAATGAACACACAAATATATAATTACAGTCTAATGCAAGTTTAGACTTACCCTTAGAAAAATAATTTTCTGTCGTTTAAAAGCCTTCTCAAGAATTTATGTTATCAAAATGTTTAAATAAATACTAAACACACTAACAATTTTGGTGATACTTTTTAAAATACATTCCTTCACAATCGTAGCATGATAACGTTAACTATTTTTTATGTGTGATTGATATTTTTAGAATTAGACTCAATATTCTGACATGTTAAATGTTGTTATGTGTATGATTAAAATTAAAATCTAGAAAAGTTAGAAATTGAAATTAAGAAGTGATAGAAATTGATAACTAAGAAAAATCAAAATCTCGAATAAAATTCAGATACAGGAAAATCAAGTAAGAGATGGATGATCAAGTAAACTTAAGATACGATTAAAGAAAGACATATGGAGAGGAGTGATTTGAGAGAAATGTCAGGCACGAAGAACATGTAATATCAATTTTAAAATACGGTTACTTCTATTTGTGTTATAAATAGGAGGGACAAAAGACGAAAAAAAAGATTAGACACATACGAGTAAAAAGCAAAAAAAATCTTAAAATGACAAAGCATACTACGTGGTTCTAATTTGGATAGTTCTAGTTTGTGAGTTTTTACATAAGTTATTGTATTATTCCTGATAAAACTTTTCATGCTTTATAAATAGATTTGTTCCTCTTTGCATTTCTTTGAAATTTCTTCCTCACCTGATTAATGGATTAATTTTAGATAATAAATTAAAAATTTACTTATATCAATCTTACATTCGTTTACATTTACAAAAAAAAATCGAGATAAAACAAAAAAATAAATTCAATAAGATTAAAATTATTAACACTGCTAGCCTACAAATAAATAAATTCATAATTATATGTGAGTAGATGATATAAAAATATAAGTAATATCGATTTTCTCAAAATTGATTGTGATAAGTAGAAAACAAATGTTTAATTAGGTTTCTAACTAAATTATTCTCTCGTTTGAGAGACTGCAAATCAACTCCTGAAGAAAGAAAGTCTTTTATCCGCAAAATTATGTCTCAGTCCCGCAGAATATAATTATCAAGAAACATGATTTTCAGTGATGAAAATGATTTCACATTCCAAATACCTCTAAAAGATAAATTAGAATTTCATTTAAAACAGAAGTAATTGGAATTGACCGTTACCAATGAATTATTAAAAATAAGACTAGTTAGTAATTGAGTGCTCGGTTAGTTGTTTAAGATATTCAACATGTAGGCTTGGCCAGATAACAAATTTTGGTGAACTTTTTCATGCAACTTCAAAAAATGTAAAATGTACAAAACTGCCATGTAAAAAATACTTCCAAATTCATTTGTATAAAAAAAATCTTTTAAATTATAGAATTTGAAAATCAATTTTTGGTTAAATTACATTGCAAATCAATTCTGAATTGAAAATAGACTTTTATTTTCCAAAAACACAACTTTCATATTATACTTTTAAAAAATAAAATTCCAAAGAATTTCTTTTTAATACAAATAGTTTTAAGATGGTACATTTCAAAAATCTGAAAATTTATTCTGAATTTAGAATTAACCTCCACATTCTACAATTCATAAAGCTAATTTCTCAAAAACTTGATTTTAAAATTCTCCTATCTCAAAGGCAAAATTTTCTAATATAAATAATTTTTAAATTAATTTAAAAGTCATTTTACACCAAATTTACTTTTTAATTGTATAATCTAAAAGTTATTACCATTAGATAATATAAGAAGTAACTGAAAAATTATTTCACAAAAGAAATGAAGAATATGAAAACTAAGGATTTCCCGGGGGCAATCTTTTGTATTTCTTAAATTTTTTGGAGTGTGGGAAGAAATGGTCGAAGGTGCAGGAAGAAGCACTCCAGAATTTGCTTTCCCTTCAAACTTTGGTTCCATATTTAGGTCTTGTTTCTTAAGGGTTTAGGTCCAATTCTCTCAAATGGTTAAAATCAAAAGGTATTCGAACACAAATCACTTCGTTCTATAGTCATTCATTGTGAGGTTTACATACATAGTCGAAACACAAAATAAAGGCCAAAAGGCCAAATGAAACAATTATTTCGGTAAACCAAGATAAACACATTGACCACACAATGCATTGACAGTTTCATTCTTGGCAATAAATTAAAAATTCAACGTAGCAATACGTCAGAAGAAGCAAAATGATTCTTAATATACAGTAAATAAAGTTCACCACTTTGGGGACCCAGGATTTGTAACAAAGGCGACATTCCAATGTCTAGAGACAGCGTCTTTCAACCACCAATCAAGATAACACAGCTACGTATAAGAGACTATCAAACTCATTCTTACCGCTTAGCTTTCCTCCTTCATAAACTATTCTGTTTTTAGACTGATTTACCCATGCAATTAAGCACGGCTAGGATTCAAGAGAAATGAGGTGGCACATAGAAAAAACTCGTTATATCGTGGAGAAAGTTTCCTTCAAGAGTCAAATCTTGTGACCCACACCACAGCATATGCACATTGCATAAGATCAGACGGGTGGAAGGGATGTATCAAAACCTCATGAAAAGAGATAAAAAATAAAAATAAAGTCAATACCACAAACTGTAGTACTATACACAGCGAATAAATAGCAATCGGGAGATAACTTCAATTCTAGTTGTCAATTACACATGATTGCGTGGTCATTTCCAGTTGACAAACAATTGGATCTAGAATTTAAACATGATGTATTTGTTGGTTCCAAAATGATTGCATTGTCATTAAACCAATTCTACGACATTGGTTAAGAAATGATCAAAATAATTCAAGGTAAGATGTGCCTTACGTAAAAGAGAAATAGCAACAAAAGAGGCAGTGAGGTGGGAGCATAGTGTGCTCAGCAAAGTTTTCAAATAGAAGAAGAGATAACAGTTTCGCATTGTAACAAGACACTAATTGACTTGCATGCCGATTATTAATCTAAAGAATAAATATTTTGGTGACGACGACTCTAAATGAAGAAAATGAACCTTCTTACATGAAATCTTGGAGTTTTAAAGACTTGTGTTATCTATGTATATTCAACTTAAAACAAGTAGACACTTAAAAGAATTAAGTACACAAAAGTCTACAAAATCTCTCCCAATTTTTGAGAATAAGCAAAAAGTGACAAAAAAAAGCTCCCCTACTTAAATGTAATATAAGAATTTAGTAGCAAGGAATGGAAGGAAGGTAAAGTATTTCATTAGAGGAATTTAGAGTACAAAAAAATATATAGAGAAAAAATAAATTCCTAGACAAGGATTACTAATTTTTTACCTCACTATCTTCCCCTATGTTAGCTTGTCTTAATCTTCTTTC
Source organism: Lablab purpureus (assembly GCA_030347555.1). Taxonomy (NCBI): domain Eukaryota; kingdom Viridiplantae; phylum Streptophyta; class Magnoliopsida; order Fabales; family Fabaceae; genus Lablab; species Lablab purpureus. The sequence continues at coordinate 27,203,428 of CM059256.1, read as the reverse complement.
TACCCAGGTAAGTCTACAGCCATCCCAGAAACTCTAGTATCAAGACTAGTAACACTTGTATCCAAGTTTTGGACACCAAAATTAATACTCTAAATAAGAAATCTCATCCAAATTAAAATTCTGAAAATGAAACGCAAGAAGATCATCCATCCTGGAATAAAAGGCATCAGGGAGAAAGATCCAAGAAGAACAGAAGAGGCATTAGCATCAGGGACAGGAGCAGGAGCATCTTGATCATGCTCTCATCATCCAAGTCAGCTAGAACATCTCCTTTAAAAATGAAGGTATTTCCATGTTCCACCATACCCACGTGGAGAAGGGCACTAGTGGCAATTTTGTTAGTGTTGAGAGTGTATTGATAGACCTCACCTTCTAAGTTGTCTCCTTTGAATTCACATATTACGGAGATAAAGACAACATAGGGAAGATGGTAGGATGTGAAACATTGAGCCTTTAGCATGGTGTCAAGGATAATGGAAGGCCAATCCAAATAAACATGATTCATAAGACCATAAATAATTAAGAGACCAGCCACTATACACTGAGCATGGTTGCTTGCTCTTGAAGAGAGTATCCACACAATGATGAAGTGTAGTAGATGCTCATTCATCCTTGTACCACCAACCAAGAATCTTTCCTCAATTGGCTAATTTGGAATTTCGAGAAAGCTCCTAAAGACTTCCAGCTTGTTGAAGTCTTCTGTGTCATCAGTTATATTGACCTCATCCCTATTAGTAGGAATGTAAGCAACTTGCTCCCAAATGTCAAAACATGATGCAGATATCCTTGACTTTGGTGGATGTCATACCATCCCGATAGTGAAAATTGGTGTAGAAAAGCTGGAGAAGGTCAGGATAGAAGAAACCTTCCATGTCAACAAAAAATTTAAGAACTTGATACACAAGTAGTTCCTGAAATGATAAACCATGGTTGTCAAACCAACTGATTGATAGATATTTGGGGGAGATGAGTTTGCAGTCTTTCAAGAGATGGTAAAAAGTGGTTTGGGCTTCTAGATTAGAAATTCAGCCTTCTAAGGTTGCATCCCTTTCATTTTCAGGAGTGGCTTCCATGGATGTCTTTCCTCTTCTCTTAGACTGCATTTTTTGTCTTAAAGATGTGATCTAGATATTTTGAGAAAGAATTTGGGTTTGGGAAAGGAAAAGGAAAAGGATTGAGGAAAGGAAGCAAGGAACAGATTTATAGCACGAGGAAGAGATGAAATTAAGCAGAGTTGCAACAAGGAAAAAAGATGAGAGTAGGAGCAAGAATAGTTAGGAGTGAAATATCTATAGGAAATAAACACCCCAAGAGACCTAAAATGCACGTAGAATTGAAAAAGAGTCATTGTCAATAGTTATTTTGTGAAAATCAAGCTCCAACAGTCAAAAAATCTCAAAAACTGAGTTTCAATGTCTTTAATAATCGATTATTTCGAGTGATAATCGATTATTGTTTCATCAGAAACCCAAAAAGTTGAAGAATGCACAAAATAATCGATTATTTTGACTCAATCAATTAAACTAGAGAGTTCTGGAAAAATTTAACCGATTATCACTATGAATAATTAATTATGTCAGTGAGACACAAAAAATTTCATAAGTTGCAAGATAAAGGCTTGATTAACACTTTAAACACCTTCTATAATGCCCAAATCTCTTCTTAATTCATAGAATCTATCTCTAGGCAAGGGCTTTGTGAAAATATCAGCTAATTGATGTTTAGTGTCCACATATTCAATCATGCAATCCCCTTTAAGAATATGATCCCTTATGAAGTGATGTCTAATCTCTATATGTTTGGTCCTAGAATGTATGATGAGATTTCTTGTTAAATTTATGGCACTAGTGCTATCATACTTTAGAGGTATGTGATCCAAAAATATGTCAAAGTCCTTTAATTATTGTTTCATCCATAAAATTTGAGCACAACAATTTCCAACTGCTATATATTTAGCTTTTGTTCCTCCTAGATCTTTCTCCCCTATGCCTTTTATTCCAAGATGGATGATCTCCTTACACTTCACTTTCAAAATTTTAATTTGGATGAGACTAATACTCTTCTTCAGAGTAGTAATTCCAGTGTCCAAAACCTGGGTATAAGTGTAACTAGTCTTGATACTAGCATTTCTGGGATGGACCAGAGACTTAATTGGGTAGAAAGAAGATTAAGGCAAGCTAATATAGGGGAAGATAGTAAGGAAGAAAATTAGTAATCCTTGTACTCTAAATTCCACTAATGAAATGTTTTACCTTCTTTCCATTTCCTACTACTGAATTCTTATATTACACTTAAGTAGGGGAGCTTTTTCTATCACTTTTTGCTTATTCTCAAACATTGGAGGAGAATTTATAGACTTTTGTGTGCTTAACTCTTTTAATTGTCTACTTGTTTTAAGTTGAACATATACAGGTAACACAAGTCTTCAAAAAAATTTTATCGTCATCAAAAAGGGGAAGATTGTTAATCTAAAGAATAAGTGTTTTGATGATGATAGCTTTAGGAGAAGAAGATGGACCTTCATAACTGAAATTTTGTGGAAGCTTTAAATTTGTATTTCATGTATATGTTTGTTTTTAATAGTTAGGTATCAAATTCAAGATCCTAGCATGCATACCACTTTTCCTTAAACATTGAAAAAGAGTTTTGTTGTTCGTAAAAAGCACTTAACGTCATCATAATCGATTATCTCTTGCAAGAATCGATTATCAAAGCTTGAAAAACTTTTAAAAATATTTTTCTCTCTAAAATAATTGATTATCTCGAACAATAATCGGTTATAATAAGTACAATAATCAATTATCTTGTATAATAATCGATTATCACGTGTTAAATTCCAAACTTCTATTTTCTCTTTGGAATAATCGAATATCTTAAGTAATAATCTACAAACTTTTGGGCACCTTTGTGCCTATAAATAGAGAAGGAGTCTATGCTTTTATACATACACAGAACATAAGTGTTTTGCTCTGGTTTACTTAAGAAAGTTGTGTTGTTGCTAGGATTTAAGTTTGTTCATCCTTTGTGTTATTCAGAGGAGCTGTTCATCCTTTACTATAACTATTAAAGGAGATGTTTTTCCATTCCTTGCGCTCTTCAAGAAAGGTGTTGTTCATCCTTTGTTCTATACAAAGGAGGTGTCTTTATAAACTTCCTACTATCTTAATATTTCCACTGCACTGTAAGTTGTAAATTTTTTAACTTAAGATAGTTAGTAGCTATCACTATCTTTTCAGGTGATTACTAAATGCAGAATCTGGTTTGATCCAAATCAGTATAAATATTTGTGTTCTCTTCTCTCTATCTTTACTTTCTTTGTATTCAATTTACTTTTTACTTATTTGTTTTATACTCTGATTTTAAATCAACCAGAACTTAAATTTATATTGGGGATTTTATTAAACACAGTTTTAATCAAACTAAATTCGAAAATGGTTTAACTTTTATTAAGAAACCAATTCACCTCCCTCTTGATTTGTTTTACCTGTACTATTAATCTAACACTGATAACTTGAATTTGAGGAATAAGCTGCAACACTTGATCAAAGCAAAAAAATACTCTGCCCCATGTTTTGTACGTCATCTTGTGTTTTCGTAGGCAAGTCCAAATATTAAATACTAATTAGAAAAAACTGAGATTGCCAAAAATCTCTTCCGATAGGTTTAAACCAAATTATACACAGTATAACACTATTCCCCATTTTCAGGCCATGCATACTGATTTAACTTACATCTCACATGTTGTCACAGTTTTCCATATAGAACTCATTGCTATGCAAAATCAGTTGTCTATTAATAATTTCATAGAAGTTCAACCTTCCAACACTTATTCTTATATTTAAAGTAAAATCCACATCATTCGCAAGAATACTTTTAACAAAGAGTGTATGAGGAAACAGACAATGGTTAGCATTTGCTCACGTACAGTAATTTGTCTAAAGGAGAGATAAATTAATCCCATTGAACCTAGGAGCTTCAAACTTAGGTTGTTGTTAAGCTCACAAAATTTCTTTTCCTTTGATCCCTACAAATGGCCATGTGGATAACTCACTACATCAAATATCAACCATAAAAAAAGCTACTTAAGTTTCAAATTATTTATATCTATTTAGGATGCTTGCTTCGAGGTATATAATTACATTCCCAAGAATGCTATTGCTGGATTAACTAAAAAACATGTTTGGTAAGAATTTAATATTTATGGGAACATTTCTTTCACAATGTAAATGACAATAAAAGATAAAAGTGGGAGTGGGAATGAGTTACCAGATATTACAGTTGCGTTATATGATAAAAACATTCCCATCCATAATCATGACATGGAAAATAAAGTCAAATATGAGAATGACACTTCAATGGGAATTGAATCAACAAGCCCAAAATAATATCTTTAAAGCTATCACGAACACGGGAATGTCATATTCTCAAGTTAACATTTCTAGGAATAATGTTACATTACATGGAACAAACACACCTCAGAAGTATGTCATCATGCTCTAATTGTTCTATTAAACATAGATGTTCCACTTCAGATAACGAGTGTAGGTGACAAATAGCTAGGCAGATAATTCAGTTTAAGTAAACAAGTTCCTATACAAGCCTCATACTCAAGTATTATGCCTGATTGGTTTTGCTATAGTTTCAAATGTCATCACGTCAAATTCCCAAATCCAAGTAAAAGCTACTTCATGTAGCTTCTAAACACACATCAGCTTGGAATACACAACCAAAGACCCATTTAGTCTTCTCTAATGTTACAAGCCAAAGATTTTCTAATCATTAACTAAAAATGGAATTTATAGTAACCCACTAGCCCCAGAACAAAAACACAACTAACAAATTGGTGGACAGAAAGATTTTAAACTGCCTTAGCAACACGTGAGATCCAGCTTGCTGAGGCAAAAAAAATCATAGTGCTTAAATTAAAGAGCATGGGAAGGGTTCCATAAAAGCAATCCATTGTAATGATTAAAAAAGTAAAAGTGATACAAGCTCTTTTCAGAGCTTATTGAACTGGTAACTAATGACCAAAAACACTACCTAGTCTCAACTATGAGAACTAACTAATACCCTATGTCGGGAAAATGACCAAAATCACTGCAAATGCAGCTGATGGGGCCTCAATTATGGTGGCAATATAGTTGTGAAAACTTCCAAAACTATGGAAACCATGCGAGTAACATGTCAAACATGAAAGCACACCCTCCGGCGACCATAAACGGAACACGGGATCCTACAAGAACAAAGCTAACCAGCAACATTCTGTACCTCATTATTCCATGGAAACCTTTGCGCCAATCGCCGTCATCTTGGCAATTATACTCTCAGCCTCTTCTTTCGTGACCCCTTTCTTCAACACCGCAGGCACCTTCTCTACCAAATCCTTAGCTTCCTTCAACCCCAAACTTGTGAAGGTCCTCACCTCCTTAATCACCTTGATCTTCCCCGCCGCATCGAAACCCTCAAGCTTCAAATCAAACGCCGTCTTCTCCGCCACCTTTACCTCCCCTCCCTCTCCTCCGCCGCCACCCTTCGGCGCACCCCTCGGCACGCCCCGCACCCCCATTCCCGGCACCATCAGCATCATGATCGGAAGCTCGTTGACACCACGCTTTTCGCGCATCACATCCACCAGGTCCATCACTTCTAGTAATGTCAGTCCCATCACCTCGTCTACGATCGCCGCTACCTTCTCCGAACTTTGCGACTGCGCTGCGCCGCAGTAGCCGCGCGCATGGGAGGGACGCGGTTGGGGTTGCGCGTTTGGTAAGATCGAGATCCGTGCGGGAGCGAAGGGAGGATTTTGATGTGGAGTTAGGGTTTTAAGGAGATGGGGCAAGTGTTTGAAACGGGAATAGAACTTCATTGTTAATGGTTGTTGAAGAAGCTAGTCGTGAGTTTTGTTTGTCAACATGGCATTGAATTGGATGGAGAATGGAAAAACCAGTTGAAGCTTAATGGTGTGAGTGAGTGAGATTAGTTGAGATGAGAGTGGTGACAGGGTCTGTGTCTTCCGCCTAAACCCTACACGGAAGACGACGCTTATCTGTTTTACAAATTTGCCCCCTCCGTTCACGCTCCAATGGTGGAAAGGGATCGAATAAGCACATTCGAATTTGGGCTGGGCCGATTTCATTTCGGAAGGTTTCCTTCTCCGCCTCATTCTTCTGCACCTCTCCCATGCACATTCTTGCTAGTCCATTCCTTCATGTAGTTTTTTTTTATTATGTAATTTGGTAAAAACTTTTAGATAGTACAATTCCAAAGTTATATTGATACTTGCATAATCTGAAAGTCATTTTTATATTTAAAATAACTTTTGAATTATATAATTTAGAAATTTCAAATTCGAAAATGACTTTTGGATTGTACAATCTAAAAATCATTTTCAGATTTAAAAATGAATTATGAATTGTGTAATTCAGAAGTTATTTTTAAATCTAAAAATACTTCTGAATTATGTAATCTAAATAAAAAAAATTGTTGTTTGAACATGAGTTTTAAATCTCATGAAAAAATTTGTCTTTCATATTTTATAATCTAGAAATTAGAAAAATCATTTATAAATTTTATAATCTAAAATACATTTTTACTTTTCAGATTTTACAGTTTATCTCCCCTCCATACACCTCTTTATTTGCATACACCTCTTTATTTGAATTAAAGGAGGAGTGCAAAAAGTGAAAAAAAAAACTACAAAATAAGGTTATTTAAACTGAAAAAAGATAATAAATAGAAAGTTTATACTAAACATTATTGATTTGGCAGAAAAAAAATAATATTAATTGTTTAATATAATAAATAAGTAAATATCCTTTGTAAATATTTAATACGAATAGATATAAATTAAAATTGAGATATGATTTAACTGGTAGTAATTATTTAATAAAGTTGAAAATAATAATTAAGAACTATTTAAAAACTAAATTTTATATTAACTAAATAATTAATTATTGTAAAAATATTATTGTAGAAAATATTAAGAAGAAAAAAAAGATAATAAAGTATTTTTTTAATATATTAATTTATTTTTCTGGGTAATACTCATAACAAATCAAATTCTTATTGTCATTCTTATTTTTCAATTATATTGAATATGTTTTACTAAAAGTGATAAAATTAAAATAATAATTAAGAAGAGATAGTTAATAAAATACTTTTTTAATATATTTTTTGAAATTATTAAAAAATTGCAAGTTAACTTATTACCTATTTTAAATAATAAAAAAAAATTTAAATATTGAAATAAAATAGAAATTGAGGCAAATAATATAGATGAATGTACTATTATATTTTAGAAAGTAGAAAGCAAATAGTTGAAGTCATGAGATAGAAATCACATCTATTATATTTCTGTCTTCCTATCTATCCCACCAATAAATTTTTGACACACAATTAAAATATGTCAATATTTTACTAATTTTTTTTTTTTTTCATTTTACTCACTTACATTTATTGTTATATGTCTAACATTTAATATTCTTTATATTACTACACTTTACTCTTTTATTATTAATATTTTTTCAAATATTTTTTTATATCCCTTTTTTTATGTTAAATATTTCAAATTAAAAAAATATATCATAGTCATTCTTCTTACCTCATCTTATCATTTTTCAACATTATTTATATCTTTATTATTGTTTTTTTTTATTTTTATCATATTTTGTTGATCCTATTTTATCTTTTAATTGTGAGTGATTAATTTTTAATTTTTATTATTATAATAATATATTAATAATGAAATAATTTTTTATAACTGAAATGTAAATTTTATTTATGAGTGATTAAATTTTAATTTTCATAACTTACAGTAAATTTTAATTGTGAATTAATCATTTTTAATTTTAATTAAAATGATATTAATAAGAGAGAATATTTGACTTTAAAGAGTTAAAGATATATGAAATACAATAAAAAAATATAAAAAAAATTAAGAATTAATTTTTTAATTTATTATTATTATTTTAAAAACTACATAATCAAATTATTTTATTAAATTGTTATTTTAATTTGATATTAAAGTCAAACTTATGATTTTAGTGTTTGAGAAATTTATTACAATGGAAATAGAAATTTAAAATAGTGTTTGACAGACCTTTTTAATTTGAAGTCTTTGATTAAAAAAATTAAAGATCAATAAAAGAAAATAATTAAAAGAGTATTAGTAATGCAATAGTATAATATATAATCATGTTTGAAATGTAGTAAAATAAAAAAGATTAAAAGTTAGACAGATAACATTAAATGCAAGTGGGTAAAATGGGAAGAAAAATAAATTAGTGCAATACTAACATGTCTATTTTAGTTATCTGTAAAAGTTATTGGTTGGACTCAGAAAGAGACAAGAAACAAGAATAGAGGACATGTGATTTCTATGGGGACTCTGACACCCTCTACCCCACACCCTATATCATGAGAATAAAGTAACACATTTATAAGTAACCTCATAATTAATAAAACCTATAATAATAATAATGTACATAGGGTAAAGGATTCACATCCACTAATAACATTACATTATGTAAGATAAACCAACTAAAGTCTTAATTAAAAATAAATAGACAAAAGTTCTAATTTTCTAGTTCTATCTGGGTGTCACATATCCTATCAGAGCAATCCCATGAACACTATATCAAATTGGAGATCACCTGCAATACAAAAGGAAAAACACGACAAGGAAACAGAGGGAGTGAGTAATATCTCACTCAGGTTGCGGTGTAAAAACACTGCAGGATAGTTTCAGACAATAAACAATTAATCAATACTTAATCATATCCAAACATGAGAAACAAATTAATTTAAATTCAACAGTAATTATCCACAAGCTCAACATATCTATATCATGATTGCATCATATGCAATGCATGTCATACCCGTATATACACTATGATGATGAATGCATGTGGCGCCAATCATATATCACACTTGACCGCAAAAGCGATACATAATGATCTCACATTATGATGCATGTTCACATAAGTCCAATGACTTCTTATACACTCATACACATTTCTCTTCACATAAGTTCATATTTAGAGTCACAATCACTTAACACATGACTCTTATCATAATCAATGGATCAAACAATATAATAATATTCAATTAACACACATTATCCTTCATTCATTATTAAAACTATATCACCCTTAACTCATACCCTTCCTAGGGTATTACAAGAATCCTTAAGGTGTTCCAAAGCAATCACAACATCATCAAATTAATAAATTATACATATTATTCTTCAGTTCACATCACAAAAAGCCTACAAGAGTAACTAGGAATCAAACAGAGATGAAAAGGGGAAACCCCTCTTTCAAGAGCACACATAAAATAATGAATTGGGTCAAATAATCAAAATATCATCAAATTAAGAAATTACACATATTATTATTCAATTCACATCATAAAGAACATACAAGAGTAATTAGGAATCAAACAGAGATGAAAGAGGAAAATCTCTCTTTCAAGAACACACCTAAAATTAAGGAATTGGGGATCAATTCCACTACCCAACAGATATCTCACTCCCCCTTACCTCTTTTTATGTGCAGATGATGCTCCCAATACTCTAAAATTTCTGCTCTTGGTCTTCTCCTCTTCCTTGTTAAATAGAGAACAAAGAAGATGAAAAACCCCAAATTACTGTTACTGTGCGAACTTAATATCTCCCTACTCAGATTTCATACCAGTGATCCAACCGGTCATAATGAAGAACCAGGTGTCACAAACCACCTGTTAAATTATTAGCTCAATCCAACGGTGAACGAATCTAAAGCAATAGTTTTACCGTAGTAGTCCTATGAAAAAATGGGAATGACTTTCTCTCTTCCTCTCTCTCAAAGTACTGGTGTTCTCAATGACCTAAGACTTCAACATTTATTTAAATAAGACCTTGCATTCTAAAATTAATTATTTTATAATTATGAACATGAATACTATATATTAAAATCAAATAAAAAATGTATATTAATTAAATTAAAAATCTTGAAATTTCCTAAAAATATTTAATTAATCTCATAAAAAAATTGGGGTGTTATAATTGTCCCCTCCTTTTTAAAACACAAAAGATAATCTATAGGTTTTAAAGAGAAGGAGGCAAGACTATTTGGTAAGCAACACTACCAATGCTCTTTAAGATCTGATAGGAACTGATGAAATGAGAAGTAAGCTTCATAATCTCAATGCTCTACCTACTTGAGTCCAATGAGTTACTTTAAGGAATACATTATTACCTTCTTGTAACTCAAATTCTTTTCTTTTCTTGTAAAGCTTGATCAACCTCTCCAAAGGATACTGAATATTGATAAAGATGAAGTGAGCGTATATGGTCAATCTATCTATAATAACCCATATGACATCTAGGTTCTTGGTAGTCCTAGGCAACCCAACTACAAAGTCCATGGAGATACTAATGCATTTCCACACCAGTATATCTAAGAATTGCAACATTCCTGAAGGCTTTCAATGTTCTATCTTAGATTTCTGACAAAATAGACACACATACACAAACTCTTCTATAAGGCTAAACTTTCTAATCATCAAACCTGACACTTGAAGGGATTTCCTACTTAATGCATCGACTACTACATTGGCCTTACCTGATTGATAGCTAAGCTGAAAATTATACTCCTTAAGAAACTCCAACCATCACCTCTGGCTCATATTCAATTCATTTTGGTCAAATAAGTACTTAAGGCTTTTATAATTACTAAACACTTCAAACTTGACCCAAAAAGATAATGTCTCCATATCTTAAAGACGAACACTATCATAGCTAATTTCAAATCATGGGTAGGGTAGTTTTGCTCATAGATTTCAAGTTGTCTAGGGGCATATGCTACTACTTACCATTTTGCGTAAGAACTCAGCCTAAACCCAACTTAGAGGCATCATAGAACACTATAATGGTTTCACTAGGATTGGATTGGGTAACAATAATATCGATGCACTAGTTAACCTTCTCTCAAGCTCCTGAAAACTCTCCTCACACTTGGCTTTCCACACAAATGGTTGGTTCTTCCTAGTTAAACTAGGTAAGAGAAATTCTCTATTGATGTGATCTCATTCCATGAAGAACCTCAATTAATGCAAGGAGGAGTCACCACAAGAAGAAAAGGAAGGAAGAAAAACAAGAGGAATGTACAAGAAACTTGAAGAAGACATTAGAAATATCAATAGTTCTTGTAAATTCCTTAAAAATAAAAATAGTTTAGTCTTTTTTATGACTTTGTCACAAATAAACACAAGAGGGAGGGTGTTTGGACATAAGGATAACATTTAGTGGGAAGAGCCTTGTTTGGGAAGCTTGGGAGCATCTCCAAACATGGCCTAAACCATTCACCTTCCACCCATGTGCATGTATTTTCATGCTCCCCTCTCTATATAAGGGTGTGAGTCTCATTTGTAACATAACTTTGAAGATTAATTGAGAGCAAGAACTAATTCTCTTTGAAGTTCAAGAGGTAAGCCTCATTTCTAGAATCTTATCTTGAGTTTTCCATAGTTCAAGTGGTGATTGTCCTTTACACTTATCTTTCTTCATGAAAGTGGCGTGTTCTTCATTCTCTTATCTTCTCCATGTTTTCTCTTTTCATTTTCTTGAATGTTCTTCATAGATTCACCATACATCTTCATTTTAATCCATTTTCCACCGATTAAAATGCTTGTTTTCACTTCCTATGGATTCCTATGACATGTATCTTGATTTTAATCGGTTGAAACATCATAAAACTTGATGTTCTTGAGTTTGCACCGATTAAACTCATCAAATAGGGGCTGGTTGCGTTTTTGACATTTTTAAGTCAATTGAATCGATTAATTTCATTGTTTTCATCTTCTATGACTTCCTATGGGTTCTATCTTGAATTTAATCGGTTGAATTGAATTGTTTTGCAATTTCTAAGTGTGGTCCGAATTTGAACCCTAACAATTGGGGAAAAATATGATTTCATGTTCTTTCCTGCAATTATAAATGTATTTTGATTCCATATGCTTTTACACATGTTTGATAGATCCTACAACACTTGTAATGCGTCATAGGCATTCATCATTTATGAACATCCTTTAATATCCAGCTAATCGTAGAAAACTCCTAATCTCAAAGACTAACTTAGGTGCTTCTCACTCTAGCACAACTTCTACTTTGACAGGGTCTACAACTATCTATTCTTCAAAAATTACATGACCTAGGAAGCTCACACTACCCTAGCAAAACTCACACTTAAACAACTTAGCATAGAGTCTTTTTTTATCTCTAAAGATTTGTAAGACAAATTTGAGGTGTTCGATATGCTCTTCGTTGGTCTTAGAGTACATTAGGGTGTCATCTTTGAATACTTTTACAAACCTATCAAGATATAGGTGGAATATTTGATTCATGTAATCCATGAAGACACTAGGTGCAATAGTCATACCAAAAGGCATAACCAAATACTCATAGTGTCCATAACGAGTCCTAAAAGCGGTCTTTGGAATATTCTCAGGCCTCACCCGAATTTGGTATCTTAAGTCTATCTTACTGAAAACACACACCTCAACTAATTAGTCCATCAAGTCATCTATTATAGGTAAAGGCTATTTATTCTTAATGATATATTTATTCAATTGGTGGTAGTTCATGCACAATCTCATGCTCTCATCCTTTTTATTTTTCTTAAATAATAACATTAGTGCTCCCTAGGGACATTATATAGGGTGTTATACATATAGGTGTGGTACCAGGTACTAAATCTATGGAAGACCCAATCTCTCTTTCAGGTACTAGAATAGTCACATCCTTACTCACTCACTACATAAATCTCACTAAGCTCATTATATTTCTCAAGTTTCAAGGAGATCAAAATCATGTATACGTTATCATTTTCTTTTAAACAAGTTTTAATTTTATCAACACTTAGAAATTTTGTACTTTTACTTTCACAAAACAAAATTGACTTATCAAAACAGTTCAACAAGACATAGTTAGAAGATAACCAGTTCATACCAAGAATAATGTCTAATTGACTAAGAGGCAAACAAATCAAGTCAACTAAAGCTACTTATTACTAATACTAGTGGAACATTCCATTGCTCTAAAGAGGATGGACGGTTACCCTAAAAATGTTCTAACCATTAAGAAGCATATTTTAGCTCTACCATTACTTATAGCTTGTGCTAACACTTTAAGAGTGTTAACTATCACACAATCAATTTTATAAGCCATGTTTTGAGAAAATTAACAAACAAATTACGTGCAAGTCCTAAAATTATAACACTATCAGAGAACACAACAGAAATAATAGTAGGCTCATAACACACAAGTTTGGTTTTAGACAACCTGGCTCTTATACCACTAAATGTGACTCCCTCTAAGATGTGATCTCATTTCATGAAGAACCTCAACCCATGCAAGGAGAAGTCACCACAAAAAAAACAAGAAAAAAAGGAAAATAAGAAAAAAGAGCTTAAAAAGAATTTTGAAGAAAAGAAGGAAGAAAAATAAGGAGAATGTACAAGAAGCTTGAAGAAGAGATTAGAAATATTAATAGCTCTTGTAATTTCCTTGTAAATAAAAATAGAGTTAGTTTAGTGTCTTTCTTTGAAATATAAATAAGAGGCTACTTGTTTGGACACATGGATAGTATAAAAAACAAGGGCCTTGTTTGGGAAGCTTTGGAGCATCTTCCAAACATGGCCTAACCTTTTAGAATTCCACCCATTTGCATGCATTTTCGTTTTCCCCTTTCTATATAAGGGTGTGAGTCTCATTTGTAACATAACTTTGAAGCTTGAATACATTGCAAGAGCAATTCTCTTTGAAGTTCAAGAGGTATTCCTCATTTTCTTTGAATCTTATCTTGAGTTTTCCTAAATTCAAGTGGTGATTGTCTTTTGCACTTATCTTTTCTCTTGAAAAGTGGCGTGTTCTTCATCTCTTTCTCTCTTCCATGTTTTCCTTTTCATGTTCTTGTTTTGTTCTTTATGTGCTGCACCTATATGGATCAATTCTAGCCATTTGCACTGATTAAATTCAAGTTTAATTCATTCTATGCCTTCCTATGCATGTGTTCTTGATTTTAATCGGTTGAATTGATTTTTTTTCAAGTTTTAAAGATTTTGCACCGATTGGAACCCTAACATTTGGGGGAATCTCGGTTTTCATGTTCTTCTATGATAATCTTCATGTTATTTTGATTTCCTATGCTTTTATACATATTTGAGAGATCCTACAACAAATATAATGCCTCCTAGGCAGCCATCATTTGGTATCAAAGCTCTAAGGTATCAAACATGATGTGTGGGGATCAAAAACATGAAGAACATGGTGAAAGGTGCGGTTTCTATCTTTCATATTGCTTATATGGTTTATGATGTGTTCAAAGTTTCAAAACTAGTTGGACATTGAAAACCATAGCAAAATCTAAAAAAGAAACAGTTTCGGTCTCTAATTTCAGTCTCTAAATCTGTAATTTCTGGAAATCTGTTGCTAAATTCTGGTTACTGTTTTTCAGTCACTAAAACTGTCACAGTTTCAGTCTCTATTTCTGTCTCTAATTTTGTGGTTTTCTGAAGTTTCTAATTTTCTGGTTGCTGTTTTTCAGTCTCTAAATCTGTTTTTCCAATTTCATACATGTTTTCTTGGCTAATCTTGGTTAATGAAGTGATGTCACTACAAGAAATAATATCTATACCTACATACATTTTTACTTACATATGGTAATGGAGTGTAGGTAAAACCAATTTTTTTTTACCCACACAAATTTAGTGTAAATATAATTCAAAAATCTAAACTTACATATATTTAGTATTAGTAAAATCTAATAACATTAATACCTACATTTACTTAAATTATATAAGATTTTAAAATAATATATTTAAATCATATAAATTTAATAATATTATTAAATAATATAAACTTTTTAATAGCTAATTTATTAGGTAAAATCTATATTTATTTTAAAAATTTATATAATTATTTATTATTATTATTATTATTATATTTAATTTATACAAAATAAAGGATAAGTATTTTAAGAAAAAATAAAAAATAAAAATAAATTAAAAAAAAATATTTATTGTGTAAAATATGAATGTATAATTTTTTCTTCTAGCAAGTATAATTTTTATTATCATTTTTGAAATTTCACTTTTGAGAAAATATATGAATTTGAATTTGAAAGTATGTAGCTGCGGGTGTTGTTGGCAATAGAAAGGTAAAGTCTAATCTCCATCGTCTCCTCACTCCTCTCTTCTCCAACATCGATTTCCCGCGTCAATCACAAATCACATCAGGTACCAACTCCTCACCACACTTTCCCTTCTTATTGTTTTCCTTCTCTCTTCTATTTCCTTTCCTCTCTCTTGTTATCTCTCTCTAGGTTTTCCCCTTCCCCCAATTTCACCATGTTTTTCCACTGCCTTCGATTAGGGTGCAGATGACCATGGTCGATGCTCTCGTGAGTCCAAGCGGCGGTGGTAGCCACGAGAGTGGCCAACACAGTCCCGTCTCCAATTTCTGCGAACAAGATTGCTTCCTCCCCATCACCAGCATTAGTCGCATCATTAAGAAAGTGCTTCCTGCCCACTGCAAAATTTCCAAGGACGCCAAGAAAACCGTGTAGGAATGTGTATCCGAGTTCATCAGCTTCATCACCAGCAAGTACGCCTCTTCTTCGTTTCTCACTCATGCTTTCATTGTTATTTTTTTAGTTCATTTAATTGATGAATGAATGAATCGTTCTAATGTTTCTCAGAGCTAGCTATAAGTGCCAGAGAGAAGAGAAAGACCATTAAAGACAATCAGAGAAAAACCTTTCACATGCGCTTGCTTTAAAGAAGGTATGCAGATTAAAAAACACATTTGTTTCTTATTTATTTTATTAAATATTCGTGGCTTATCTCTATCTTCACCCCTCAATATAAAGTGTATTTACCATTAAAAATCCATTATTATCTTTTACAATATAATGTTGTTTTACTAGTTGATCAATCCAATTTGTTTTAGTTCTAAAACACTACGTTTTGAACCAATAAATTTGTAAATTTTTGTTAAACTACTCAAAAGGTGGAAATGTATGTGTAAAATTATGCTTTTGTAGCTGATAAATGTTTATACATTTGTACATCCAATCTCACCAAAAATAGTTTTGGGAAAACGTTCAGGATTCCCAAAGTATTTTCGCAAAGCCAAATACAAGAATGTCAAATGCCACATCCTGGAAAATTTCACAAAAAGGCTCAAGAATATTTTCGAAGAAACATTGGGAATTAGTAAGTCTCCTAGGGAAATAATCATTCTTGATAATGAGATTTTCATAATTAAAAAAACCATACATAAAGAGAAAAAGATCGTTGCAGTAAGTAAAAGTTTTAACTGTTCAAGATGATATTTTGAGGAGGTCTTGATTTTAAAGTATTTCTGCATCAGGGTCGCAAACTAGTTTCCAAGGCAAAACAGAAAGTCACCATATAACTTTTCTAAACTATTCTAATGAATCCCCTAAATTCATTCACAAAAAGTTGTCTAAATATTTCTCAATTGTTCCAACATCGTAATGATCACATCTACAAACCTCTTTTGGAGGGAAAAAAATATAATCGGGGGTTTGAAACTCTACTAACATATTAACAGACTGTGTTTCTTTTCTTTTTAGATCCATTTAGACACATTATGCTTTTGATTGTATATGTCTCCCAACTTGAAGAGCTTCTTGCAGGCACTCAAGGGCACCGTCATAGTTCAGGAGGCCCATAAACCAAAATTCATGATTGTCAACGGAAATCACCTAGATGTACTTTTCAGCAGGATTGGATGTGTTTGATGAAGGATACACTGCTTTTAGCTTGTGTACTGGGATGACCACCTACACGCACCATATTTGCCATGTCAAGGACAAGGATAACACTTGGATACAATATTATTCAATATCAGTTAACTTAATTAAATAAGGGAAGAATATCACAAGGAAAAAAAACTTAATAATAGAAGTGGATATGGAAGTATGATTTAAAATTCCACAAAGAAAATATTGGCACTGTAATATTGAATGCCATAAAAACAAAACTAAACTTGACATGACAACAATTTACCTCTTGTATTTATGCAAAAAGATAATGATTTAATTTAAGTCAAGTCTCACACTTGAGCTGGTGATACAAACCCTTTTAGTGGTGCATTTTAATTGGTTGTAACCACCTAACTGCATAATTAGATCCTATAAATAGAAATGGAGCTCAAGTTCTGAACCATGTAATCGTAATTGACTTCTTGTATTCTTCTTCAATACTCAAATTAATAACATTTACTTTTAGTATTTCTAATATACAAAAGATGATGAGTATGCAATAAACGTGAATATCTCATATGACACCATGTGATTAATTTTCTGAGTTAGTATGTATTGACTCTTATGACACATAAAATAATTTTTTTAGGATTTGTATTCGATATATCACTATTTTATATATGTTTTTGTATTTGTTATTTATCAATTTGATATTGATTTAAAGTTAAAATTTTAGATTTTTGATTGATTGGATCACTCGTTTGGAATATAATGACAAACCAATATTATATTGTTAGTTATTTAAATATAGGTTATAATGACATTATTTTAATAATATTAATACATTGTAATTGTAGGCATATAGTAACAAGTTTATTCCCACAATTGAAAAAAGTGTAGGTATATGTTAACAAATTTATTCTCACAATTGAAAAAAGTGTAGGTATATGTTAACAAATTTATTCTTACAATTGAAAAAAGTGTAGGTATAGACTATAGTGACACACTATATATGTTGTTAAATTTCATTCAAAATTTACACTAATATTGTGTGTGGGTATATGTATAAGAATCCTATACCCACATATATTACATCTATAGTGACATTTTTTATATGTCACTAAATGTTAGATTTATTGTAGTGTGTTCTATGAAACCTATTAGATGTTTGATAAAAGAGCATTCATTAATCACTTGATTACCATTAGATTGTCTTCCTTTTGTTGTTTTTGAGTCATATGTTTGTCAAGTTTTCTTTACCATCTAGTTCTTGTATTACTTGATTTGTTTAGTTTCAATTTCTCTTTAGGACTTCTTGTGATTAGAATTGATCATTTGGACTCCAAACATTAGGGGCTAAGTGTTCAAACTTTGTGAGACTAACTCTTGATGGATGTGTTTAGGCATTGAACATAAAAGCACAATTTAAAACAAAAAGGAAATCTAAGGCCGAATTCAAACAAGCCTTGGTTAAATACTTGTGCATCAAAAATCAAAAAGAAAATCAAGTTTCCTTGCCTATACACATTGATTGATTGTTTGGTCATTGGTTTAGCAAATTAGTCCTATCATTTGTGGATGTTAGTGAACTTCTTTTCACTTGAAATATTGACTAGAATTTGTGCTAAGTTTTTTGAGTAATCTTTCCATTTTTCTTGGTGCTTTTCTTGTTTTTTTTATTTGTTCCAAATTGTCATGTTATTGTTACTCTTTTGTGTCTCTTTCTTGCTTTTACCCTTTCTAGTTTTTAGTCTATAAAATTCCTATAAGTTTTGTCTTGTAGTTTTCTTTTCCTTTGGAACTCTAAGTGTTTTGGCCAATCATTACATCTTTCACTTGAATAGAATACCAAATTGGGTTCTTGGATTTGAAGAAACATCTTGATTCGTTTTAAGAGATTTGCTTAAAGTGAGAGAGAGTGAGGTTTTAAAAGGTCAATATCACCAAGGCCGAGACATAAAGAGTGCTTTTACTAACCAATACTTGTAGTTTTTTTTTGTTGTTTTCTTGTGTTTGTTCATTTTGTAGGGATGTCTAACAAGCAAGAAACTCCTTCTTTGTCTCCAAGGCATGTACAATTATATGCAAGAGTTGAGGAACTCACAAGGCAAATTGCCCAAACCCAACTCAATTTGCAAGCCTATGAGGGAATGAGAAGAAGGACTTATCATGAAGAGAGTGATGATGGCTCTTATGATGATCATCATCACCACAACCATCATAGGGCTAGGAGCGGAGGAAGAAATTTGTATCAAGAAAAGTTGAATAAAAATAATGTAAAGTTTCCTAAATTTTTAGGAGGAAGTGATCCTAATTTTTACTTTGAATGGGAGGCTAAGGTTGAACAAATTTTAAGTGTGTATTCTTTTGAGGACTTTATTCAAGTCCAACTTATAACTCTTGAATTTGAACAATATGCCTTGGTATGGTGGAAACAAATCCAAAAAAGAAGTCCTTAATGGGAGAAGATTAGCCATCACTTCATGGCATGATCTTCAAGGGTGTTTGAGGGATACATTTGTTCCTTCCTTTTATAGGAAAGAATTATATCTAAAACTTCAAAGACTCTCCCAAGGCAATAGAAGTGTTGAAGAATACTTTAAGAATTTGAAATCTACTATGGCAAGAGCGGATCTTAAAGAGAGTATGGAGGCCACCATGGCTAGATTTCTCAATGGTCTCCATAGAGAAATTCAAGATGTGCTTGAGTTGCAAGAATACCACTCCATGGAAAAAATGGTCCACCTTGCCACCAAGGTGGAAAAACAACTCCAAAGGAGAGAATCACAAAGAAGGACTTACAACACCTCTTGGAAGGATGAGGACAAAGGTAAAAAGGAAGACAAAAAGCCATCCGAATTCCAAGGTAAGTCTTCTTTCCCAAAATCTAATGAAAAGTCCACTCATGTCATTCTCTCTAATTCAAGATCAAGTTCTACTAAGTGTTTTAAATGTTTGGGCTATGGTCACATAGCTTTAGAATGTCCTTCCAAAATGAATATGATCTTGAAGGAGGGAAAGGTAATGAGTGAACATACTTCAAGGGAAAGTTCCCCTAATTCTTCATCTCATTCTTCTTCACTTCAATCAAGTGATGATGAGTATGCTCCTCCAAAAGAGGGTGATTTGTTGGTGGTGAAGCGTTTGTTGGGACAAGTGTCCAAAGATTTTGATGAAACACAAAGAGAAAATATTTTCCATACAAGATGCCTCATCAATGACAAGTTGTGTACTCTCATTATGGATGGTGGAAGTTGCACAAATGTGGCTAGTAAGAGGTTAGTAGAGAAACTTGATTTAACTATTATACCTCATACTAAGCCATATAAATTACAATGGTTAAGTGAAGAGGGGGAGATTATTGTTAACAAAACAAGTTCTTGTTTCTTTTTCAATTGGAAAGTATAGGGATGAGGTCTTGTGTGATGTGGTTCCTATGGAGGCTAGTCATGTACTATTAGGGAGACCATGGCAATATGATAGGAAAGTTTATCATGATGGTCTAACCAACAAGTTTACCTTTGAGTACAAGGGTAAGAAAATTGTTTTGAAGCCTCTTTCACCTAGGGAAGTCCATGAAGACCAAATCCAAATGAAGAAGAAAAGGGAGCAAGAACAAAAGGAGGTTGGCCGTGAGCTTAAAGCTTCGAAATCTTCAAAGAAAAATCCAACAAAGAAGGAACCAAAGAAGGCTAGCCTCTACATGACTTCCCAAGAGATTGTTGAAGAAATATCTTTAAAGGGAGATTCTACAACTTTCATTCCTTCTCCTATTTCTAATTTTGAATCTATTACTTCTCCTAAGATTATTAGTCATGTAAATTCAATTGTTTTGTTGCCTAGTGAAGATTTATACATTAAAGAACAATGGCAGAAACAATGGGGAGAAGAAGAGGAGATCATAGAAGACAAAAGCAAAAATATGGGAGAAAATGATTGTAGAAATATTTCTAATATTTTTGTATATAAATCTAAGGACTTGAATGGACATTCTACCATGTGTGCTAATCTTTATGGACAAATTGCATGCTTCTATTGTTGTAAAAATTGTTTGCATAAAAACATCATCACTTGTAATTCAAATGAAAAGTTTTCAAGTGAAAATAATGGAAGTTTAGGAAAATTAAAAGATTTTAAAAAATACTTCATAATTTTGAGAATGCATTGATTTGTATTTGATCCAGGAATACAAAAAGGTAAACAAGTATGTAAATACTATTAGTAGTTTTTCTTCATGCAAAATAATAATTGTAATCTTTTCTTTGGTAGGCACAGTAAATAATAGCAATAGTTTCAATGTGAGTGACTTATCTTTGTGTGATGTAGGTACCCCAAAATTCGAGGACGAATTCTTTTCAAGACGGGGAGAATGATGTGATCTCATTTCATGAAGAACCTCAACCCATGCAAGGAGAAGTCACCACAAAAAAAAACAAGAAAAGGAAAATAAGAAAAAAGAGCTTAAAAAGAATTTTGAAGAAAAGAAGGAAGAAAAACAAGGAGAATGTACAAGAAGTTTGAAGAAGAGATTAGAAATATTAATAGCTCTAATAATTTCCTTGTAAATAAAAATAGAGTTAGTTTAGTGTCTTTCTTTGAAATAGAAATAAGAGGCTACTTGTTTGGACACATGGATAGTATAAAAAACAAGGGCATTGTTTGGGAAGTTTTGAAGCATCTTCCAAACATGGCCTAACCTTTTAGAATTCCACCCATGTGCATGCATTTTCGTTTTCCCCTTTCTATATAAGGGTGTGAGTCTCATTTGTAACATAACTTTGAAGCTTGAATACATTGCAAGAGCAATTCTCTTTGAAGTTCAAGAGGTATTCCTCATTTTCTTTGAATCTTATCTTGAGTTTTCCTAAATTCAAGTGGTGATTGTCTTTTGCACTTATCTTTTCTCTTGAAAAGTAGCGTGTTCTTCATCTCTTTCTCTCTTCCATGTTTTCCTTTTCATGTTCTTGTTTTGTTCTTTATGTGCTGCACCTATATGGATCAATTCTAGCCATTTGCACTGATTAAATTCAAGTTTAATTCATTCTATGCCTTCCTATGCATGTGTTCTTGATTTTAATCAGTTGAATTGATTTGTTTTCAAGTTTTAAAGATTTTGCATCGATTGGAACCCTAACATTTGGGGGAATTTCGGTTTTCATGTTCTTCTGTGATAATCTTCATGTTATTTTGATTTCCTATGTTTCTACACATGTTTGAGAGATCCTACAACAAATATAATGCCTCCTAGGCATTCATCATTCTACCCCACACCGTATATCATGAGAATAAAGTAACACATTTATAAGTAACCTCATAATTAATAAAATCTATAATAATAATGTACATAGGGTAAAGGATTCACATTCACTAATAACATTACATTATGTTAGATAAACTAACTAAAGTCTTAATTAAAAATAAATAAACAAAAGTTCTAATTTTCTAGTTCTATCCGGGTGTCACATATCCTATCAAAGCAATCCCATGAACACTACATCAAACTGGAGATCACCTGCAATACAAAAGGAAAAACACGACAAAGAAACAAAGGGAGTGAGAAATATCTCACTCAGGTTGCGGTGTAAAAACACTACAGGATAGTTTCACACAACAAACAATTAATCAATACTTAATCATATCCAAACATGAGAAACAAATTAATTTAACTTCAACAGTAATTATCCATAAGCTCAACATATCCATATCATGATTGCATCATATGCAATGTATGTCGTACTCGTATATACACTATGATGATGAATGCATGTGGCGCCAATCACATATCACACTTGACCGCAAAAGCGATACACAATGATCTCACGTTATGATCTCACATTATGATGCATGTGGCACCAATATCATATCACACTTGACCGCAAAAGCAATACACAATGATCTCACGTTATGATTTCACATTATGATGCATGTGGCGCCAATATCATATCACACTTGACCGCAAAAGCGATACACAATGATCTCACGTTATGATCTCATATTATGATCTCACATTATGATCTCACATTATGATCTCACATTATGATCTCACATGATGATGCATGTTCACATAAGTCCAATGACTTCTTATACACTTATACACATTTCCCTTCACATAAGTTCATATTTACAGTCACAATCACTTAACACATGACTCTTATCATAATCAATGGATCAAACAATATATTAATATTCAATTAGCACACATTATCTTTCATTCATTATTAAAACTATATCACCCTTAACTCATCCTCTTCCTAAGGTATTACAAGAATCCTTAAGGTGCTCCAAAGCAATCACAACATCATCAAATTAATAAATTATACATATTATTCTTCAGTTCACATCATAAAGAGCCTACAAGAGTAACTAGGAATCAAACAGAGATGAAAGGGGGAAACCCCTCTTTCAAGAATACACCTAAAATAATGAATTGGGTCAAATAATCAAAATATCATCAAATTAAGAAATTACACATATTATTCTTCAATTCACATCATAAAGAACATACAAGAACAATTAGGAATCAAACAGAGATGAAAGAGGAAAATTCCTCTTTCAAGAACACACCCAAATTAAGGAATTGGAGGTCAATTCTACTACCCAATAGATATCTCACACCCAAAGCGAGTTCTCACTCCCCCCTTACCTTTTTTTGTGCAGATGATGCTCCCAATACTCTAAAATTTCCGCTCTTGGTCTTCTCCTTTTCTTTGTTAAATAGAGAACAAAGAAGATGAAAAACCCCAAATTACTGTTTACTGTGCAAACTTAATGTCTCCTTACTCAGATACTTAGATCTCGTACCAGCGAATCAATCAGTCAAAATGAAGAACCAGGTGTCACGAACCACCTGTTAAATTTTCAGCTCGATCCAACAGTGAACGAATCTGCAGTAATAGTTTTACCGTAGCAGTCCTATGAAAAACGGGAATGACTTTCTCTCTTCTTCTCTCTCAAAGTATTGGTGTTCTCAATGACCTAAGACTTCAACATTTATTTAAATAAGACCTTGTATTCTAAAATTAATTATTTTATAATTATGAACATGAATACTATATATTAAAATCAAATAAAACAAATGTATATTAATTAAATTAAAAATCTTGAATTTTTTTAAATATATTTAATTAGTCTCATAAAAAAATTGGGGTGTTATAAGATCCGATGTGTTAAAATATATATGTAGAACCAAAAGTTTCATGGGAAGGACTAGGTAGTGAGTTAAATGTTATAATTAATTATATTTTAATACATAATTGATTATTAATTATAACTTCTAGTAAAAATGGTTTTTAAAAAAATTTAAAATATAATGAATTTTTTTAAAATTAATTAAAAGTAATTTATTTAATAAAAAAATATTCATAAAATTTAATAATTATTATTTAGATGTTACTTGTAATTCAATAATATTCACTAGCATTTATATAATAATTAAGCAATGTTATTTAACTATTTCGTAAAAATAGATTTTTAAATAAGTCTCACTATTCCTATTTTTAGATTATTCTAAATAATTTATTATATTAAAATTTAAAAACACTTATTGATATGTGGTTATTATTATTATTATTATTAAATAAAAAACATAGTATTGCATAAAACAAATTAAAAAAATAATTTATTTTATTTATGGCTGAAAAGGAGGATAAATAATAAAATACTTCAAAATATAGTAAATTATATCTCAAATATAATCAATTATGTTTTAAACATAAGACAAAGATATTGTGTTGTAAAATTTGATTTCTTTAATTTTATTTTTATTTTTATGACAATCCACAAGTAGTTATTAATTTTTGTATATATTTAATATGTGATTATTTTCTAACTTCAAAAATCTTAAATCACATGCTAAATCATAATAATACAATATTAAAAAATTTTTAAAATTTAAAATTGTTACTTACACAAAAGTATAATTTTTCTCTAATTTACTAGAATCTTCATTTCCCATGGAGAATATTTCTTATTTATTTCACAAATTAACGTTAATGAATATAAATAAATAATCTAAATTCCAATTCCTCTTGCATGAAGGGTTTCGTACTTCTATAGTTTTATAATTGTCGTAGTTTTGTTTAATTTTTAATGACACTTAAATGAACAACAATTTTAATATCATGGTGTTAATGACGTATATTTTAATATAGTTTGTAGTAAGATATTAACTATGGTTTTTAAATTGTGGGGGGTTGTTATATAATTATAAGATGAATAAATTAGGAGTTCCATAAAATTGTATTGAGTTGCATTTGAGAGTTCTATAATGTCATCACTTTGTAATGCTAGTTTTGACATCATATACAAGGATCCTAAAACAAAATTTAGTTAGTAAAATTATACAGCTTGTCTTCATTTATTGACGGGCTAATCGACAAACACATCAATTTTGTGTTTTAATTTCATCAACTTATATTAATCGACGCCTTAATTTTGTTGGTAAATTCATATCGCCTTCATACGGACACACCTTATCGACATATGCATTCATAGGTAATATCGAAATGGATTACCATTATTATCCATAGGTACTATTACGTCAATAATATAATTATTACCGACATATTTATGTTCGTCTCTTAAATTTCATCGTTAATTTAATGTTTTTTTGTAGTGGGATTGTTGTTCACCTTCATTGAGAGATGATACAAGGAGACTAACAACTTCCATCTTAAACATTCTTATATATGTGAAATTGACATAGAGGGTTGCATGCTTAATAAAATAGAGTTGTAATTTCATTCATGAAAGCAAATCTATATTAATCACTGAAAAGATGGGGGAGCATATAAACTCTAAAAAAATCCTTTAAGTCTTTCAATGGTCAAAATAAGGTTATTTTCTCATTCACGTCCCTAAATACAAACACAACAAAGAAAGGAAACCTAGTGGACATTACACTTGTATTGTCCATCAACAAACTATTTTAAATGCATTGAGTAATTTCACGTAATTTGAGTATGTCCAACAAAATCAGCGACAAATTCTAAAGTTTCATCACATTCATTCCAATAAATATACATGCATCCTCAAGTAACTTTATTAGATGTTGTCTTTCCATTCTCAAACTTTTTTTTATCTTTTATATGTATATTCTACATTAAAACACTTGCTTTATATTTGTCACATTATCTTCATTGTACTCCTTCAAAATCAATAAAATGTTTTGACTTCACTAAACTCTCTATCCTATCAACAACCATAAACTTTTTATTAGTTGTTAATATGTAAGCATATAGATGACCTATTAATATATTTTCTAATTCATGATTATGATATCCACAAGGTGATTTGATAATCCTCTATCGTTGTTTACAATCTTGTATGCAATCTCAAGGGACAATCACATTTTTCATATGACAGTGAATTGTAAATCATTTTTATAAAGTTTGTATTTGTTAACTCTTTTCCAATCTAACAATACACATGTATTCCTTCCTCATTGTATGTTTCTTGTATTTGATTTCAGTATAGTAATGATAAACTCAAGCTCAAAGTCAATTTTTTTAACTCATTCAAGTAACTTATCCAACATAACAAACTTATACAAATAGATTACAACATAATTATACGTAACTTCTTCATATTTTAAATAAAAAAAATACATTTCATCTATAATTTAATCAAATTTCATAATTGATCAACTTGACTAATTCTAATAAAGATATGAACTTTATATAATAGTTACTTCAAAAGTCATCATCATTTCAAAATTTTAAAATAAATCATTATATATTAATATAAAAAAGATTATGAATCCAAATTTCTTAACATGTAATTTATTACTAATTCAATAGAGGTTGAATAAACTTGTTTGAGTGATTGGAAAAAAGATCAAGTAAGATGCTAGACCAGAACTCTCAACCTGAGATGAAACAGGCATCATATGCTTTCGAGCCATGCTCCTACGAGTGATTAGGACTTTCCTAAGTCTAAGTGGTAATCCCCACCATAGACTGGAGAGGCCAGTCCCAGCTCCAACCATATTTGACATTACTTGATCCAGCAACATAGAATAAGCAAGCGAGCCCAAAACAAGGAAAAAACTAGTGGTTTTTGAAACATGTAATTCAAAAAATGTAAAAATAAGTTAAAGATTATGTTATCCACAATAATTTTTACATACTATCAAATAAATAATAAGAAAGATGATAAACATAACGTGCCTCTTTTCAACACCAATTGTCCCTCGTATTCAATAGCATAAAACATTAAAAAATAAATAGAAAATCAATTGTAGATGTCTAACAAAGGTCATTAAGATGTTCATAGATTTTTTTCCAAATAATAAATCACCTAAAAACTTCCATCATAGTAATAATGAGGTGTTTTTTCTGATCAATTCTGAGAACTTTAATTCATGTTACTATCTAAATTGCAATGTTGATCTTCAAGAACTTATAATCCATAACAAAAATAACTCCTATTCAAATTGCGCTATCTGAACACTTGGGGATAATAGAAAATTAGTATTGAACCACCATTATAACATTTCAAATGGTTTGTATAATGACATCATAACTACTTACTTATTTTACCAACATCATAATAAAACTTCCTAGTTTTAGTTAAAACTTGAAAGTTTATAAATTAGTTTAATGAAATGTTAAAAAAATTAGTTATTAAAGTAACTGTATATGAAAAAGAAAGACGTCTTTATGTAACTTCTTATTATTTTGTTTCGTAATAAAATATTTGTAAGCAAATACGGTTTTAATATTTTAAATTTTAAACTATTATTAAATTTTTTAAAGATCTAACATTTTATTAAAAATAAAATTGAATGACTATATATTAACATAGTTAGAGAGGCTCAAGTCAAAAGGATTAAGAAAAATAGGATACAAAGAAAGTGTATTAAAATAGAAAGATAAAAATGGAAGAGAAAAAGAGGAAACAGGCTTTGTAGATTATAAGTAAGTAGTTGAAGTGCTGAAAAAAAGTAAGTAGTTGAAGTGACTTACAAAATAAATGTTATGATAAGACTTACAAAATAATTTGATTTGATGAAACAATTTATAAACTAAGTAAATAATTTTAAACTTTGATTAATTTAATGTACTAAATAAGGGTGAAAATAGATTAGTGAACCAATAAAACTAGTTGTCTAACTTATGTTAGACTCAGTTTGTACAAAATAAATTAGGACAAAAATTTATAAAAGCCTATTTATTTTTTAGAAAATTAGGCTCGGGTAATTTAGAAAATATTTTAGGCCTAATAAATTGACTTGTTTAAGTAAATATAAAATAACATATTTTTAAATAACTATGCTAATTTTTTCATAATGTATTAAGATTATATATATATATATCACTTTTTAAATTAAACAAATATAAAGAACTTCAGACTATAAGCTTATTATTGAAGGAAATTCATATCCCATTTAGAGATCTCATTGTAAAATATAAAAATTTAAGTATAAGAAAAAATAACTAATAATTAGATTAATAAAGAGAGCTAGTTAATATCATTTAATTTTACTAATCACATTGAATTTTTGTTTTCCTGAAAGTGTCTTTCATGAGAACTTAGACCATGAATAAAATAGTCATTGAAAATAAAATCTTAATTAATGAAAATTTGACAGTGTCACATAATAACTAATATGAAAAAAATACAATTTTAAATTTTAAAAATCTATAAAACTTAATTAAAAATTATGAAATTATACAGGACTAAAACTTAAATTTGATAACAATGTAGCAGTTTGATTTTTCTTCTGAAACAGCCAGTACCAACAATACCTTCTTTATAAATAAATTGGAATACACAAATTTGGTTACACACACAAAAGTGTTACATAAAGCCTAACCCCAGAGGAAACACCTTCATGATGTTTTCAACTTTTATTGTTTTGAGCACAAACAAAACAAACATACATAAAATGTTGTCACGTATGCATGATTATAATATATATTTTAATTAATATGTGGCAATGATATTGCTTCTTCAAGAGTTGATCTTCCTGCAGTTCTCTCTGATCTCTCCCCTTGAATTTGTCAAAGGAGATATGTTTCCCATCTTGATCATGGACTTGGCGAATTGTTCAAAGAAAATGTCATTTGATTCCGCATACGACTTCACTAGTTCAGCTGATTCTTGGTTTGTGAGAAGGATTTGATCAGAACTCAAGAGACCCTTGTAAACCAAAAGGTTCTTGAAGTAGGTGTTGTCAAATTTATATGGGGTGGCATAGTCTAGGAAGAACATGTTCTGGTCACCCCCAGATCTTGGACACCTACTGCGCAATGCAGCAGCATAGTATTGGTCAAGAATGGAATCTGGCTTACCATTGCCACTAATTTGGCCATAGAGTCTTTGCCTGAAGGTGGTGCATCTGGCATTTCCTATAGTGTGGCCCCCTGTAGCAATTGCATAAAAAACTTGTTAGAAAATGATAACAAAACATCAACAATAAAGTCTTATCTCACTATATTAGGCCTATCAAAATTTATCCATATACAACTTTGAACACAAAAGATTAGAAGCAGCAAGTTTGAGTTTAAGGAGTATACCAGATAGAGCAACCAGATCAACAAGGTCAAGCCCATGAAGCTGGAATTTTGTTAGGATGGTCTGGAATGTGTTGTTTGGGGCTGGAATGTTGTTGTTGGAGCCACTTATGCTTGCATCTCTTGAGTCCCTTCTGCCTAAAGGTACTTCCCAGCTTGGTCCACCACTCTGTACATATATGAAAGGGATGAATCAGGTTTGATAAAAATGGGAGAGTCTTGACAGTAAATGGTTAAAAGATCAGAAAATGTTTTTATTTTTATTCTCTGATTTCACTTTTTTAGTTGCAAAAAATATCATTTTGCTTTATATTTTAAAGAAAATGTGAAGAAAACAGGAAAACAATACAAGTTAAATTTTAATATTTCCTGTCAAAACTTATAAAAATAGAAAGTTATATTTTTGTAACTAAAATTTTCTGAAACCATCTCAACCTGAGAGAGGGCAGTGAAGTGAAGTACTTACAAGAACAACTGAATCTCTTGCAGCTAGAGTCAAGATGTCAGCACAAGAAACTGTAGAGGGGCATTCTCTCTCTAGTGCTGCTTTAATTGCATCAATGACTTCAAATCCTCTGGCTGAATTACGGTTGGGATTTGATCCCTTCTCACTGATGATGCTTTCACTGCTATCTAACAGCAAAGAAGCATCACAACCCTGCAACATCAACTTGGCATTAAGAATTTGAAAAAGCATCTATAATATATATACATGTATATAACATCAGATAATAATTTAACTATATTTACCCCTCAAGATTAAGAACTAACATCACATAATTACGTAATAACAAATGGTAGTGATGTGATCTGTTTCTCTTATATATAACTAAGTTATTGTTCCCATGTCCAAGAAAAAGATCCACTGAAGATAAATAATCAAGTCTTTTAGCATTAACAAAATTAATATATACTTCCTACTAGTAATAATCTGGCTTAAAAAGTAGAAGGGAAAGACCTTGACAAAGCAATCATGGAAATGAAGCCTGAGAATAGAAGCTGCCAATCGGGGTTGCTCTTCAACATACGTGGCAAGGATGGACTTGACGATATGCTGAGCTTTTGGGCATGAATAGTCATAAAACTGAGGGTAGAGGTAACCCTCTTGGTAGTAGTTACAGAGGCACAAGGGAGCAAAGGCTAGCGAAGAAAGAAGCAAGAAAAAGCTCATGGAAGTGGCCATTGTTGTTTATTTCAATATCACTTCAAGTTACAAGAAAAATAGAAAGTGGTCGAAGAGAAGCAAGTAGTCAAACTCGGTTGCATTGCATGGTGCAGTGATGGGGCAATGATATTTATAGAAAAGAAAGATGGTGAAAAGTTATTGCATTACAAAAAAAAGAGATAGGAGGAAGGAACGAAAAAGGTTGGAGTTGGTAGCTAACCAATTTTCATATCCTCATAATGAAAGAATATGGAGTTAGTATAGCTCTATAATAAAATAAATTAACTGGTCTGAATGATTCAAATATTGCCAAAATTTATAATATCACGACCTCAATCGTATGCAGAAATTATGCATTTATATGAAGTGTGAGAGGTTTTTTATTGGGGAGGAGTTAGAAATACCCTTTGAAATTATAGTTTGAGAGCATCATAATGTACTGCTACATATACCACGTTTTTATTGGATTTATAATGTAGTATTGTAAGGAGCACGTGAGAGGTTGTAGTTGGCATGCTTAGTTATCACTTGAACCTATGGTTGTGTAAGCAAATTGTTTGAAGCTTAAGATCTAAGGTAACATAAATAGTAGCATAAAGCAAACATGGTTGAGATAGAAATAGCCGAAGTATTGGACCTTGTTCCTTCGGCAATGTTATCGTATTCTTGCAGTTAAAGTCATGTTTGATCATACCTAACTGTTGGTATATCTTATTTCAGGACCTGTGACAACTCTTTGTTATTTCACATACCCAATCTTTTGCTTTAGATTAGACAACTAAGATCAAACCTAATTGTATTTTTTAGATTAACTTCTTTTCATTGGAAAGTACTTATTATAAGCTTGTAAATCTTATAGCAGAAACAAAGCTTAAGGTCAAAGAGTAATTGCTGTTTAATCAACAACTAAAATAAAGCTATAATGATTTAGCAGGACCTAGCTACCTGAGTCCTGTGGCGCTTCCAGATGAACAAGACAATATCAAATGGCAGTTTGGTCAATCTGCAGGTTTATGATCTTTGTCTTATTAGAAGGACGCCATAAAAATTAAAGTTGACTCACCTACTCAGTTGACTTTGTTATATATACTTTATTTCAAGTTTTTCTATATTGCAAGAAAATATTTATTAAAACTTTCTTATTAACTTTTTTTTTAAGATAGATTTTATTTATCTTAATTTGGCTGCTTCACTGATGCTAGAATTATATTTAATGATAAATTATTGATTTACTTTCTTTTGTTAATATTTTTAGATTTTTTTATGCTACCCTCTTTATTTTGACTTACATTACTTTCTATTGCTTTAACATTACATTTCGTATAATTTTTTAACCATTATATTAATCAACATAAGTCACTAAAACGTTTTTAATTTTATTCTAAACTATGTTGGAAATATTTAAAGATGTGATATCAGTAAAATTAAATTAAAATTTATAGAAAATATCTCTAAATATGTTTATTTTTTTAAGGTTACATTTACAGATAACTTGAATAGTTAATTCTACTAAATAATTATAACCCCAGTGAGATATATTTTGAAGCTGCTTTGGTGGACCTATGTGAATGCTTTTTGACTTGAAAACCTTCAACAATAGTTCAATTATTATGTATCTGTTTTGATGTGTTAGGAAATCGGAATAACTAAAGAAAAGCAATAAGGTAATAAAAGATAAAATTGTGATAAAATGGAACAGGTATGGTTGGATATGCCAACTATTTTTGCAGAATAGTAATCTAATCTTCAACTGGGGTTGTCTTCTTTTGGTTTAGCATTATATGCATAGCCTTACTATCAATTTAAATGTCTTTTATCATATCATATAATAACCTCAGCTAGAGTTGTCAAATCAAATTCATCTAAAAATTTGAAAACACAACTTAGCTAAATAATTCAGAACTAGA
Organism: Lablab purpureus; assembly: GCA_030347555.1. Lineage (NCBI taxonomy): Eukaryota > Viridiplantae > Streptophyta > Magnoliopsida > Fabales > Fabaceae > Lablab > Lablab purpureus. Next base: position 27,171,075 of record CM059256.1, on the reverse strand, counting down.
ATGACAAATAATACATTCCTATTTTTTTTCTCTGTTTTGTGAGACTTTTTCAGCTGAATATGGTCATGCACACCCCTTCTTAGTTGCATTGACAAACTAATATAATAAATCCATTGAAGAAAGCATAAGCACCACAAAAACACATATCAGTAACACTAGAAAAGATTGGGGGACATGAAGGTCGTAAAGTCGACTCCCCTTTATCCCTAAAATTAGTACGTTAAATAGGTTAAATAAGTCTTATATACAAATGATTTTTTTCCCATGTTCGTGTCCAGTCCGTAAAATAGTAATAAAAAATAAATAATTTATAAAGTAAAAAAAGTTATTTGTTTTTCTTTTATTTGTCAAGTTTAGATTTATCAAAGTAAAGTATACAAAATTAAAATTTATTATAAACTAAAACTACTAAATTAAATAAATTTATGTTCACAGACTACAAATTAAGTTCATAAAATCAGTATATTTAACTGATCGGTAAATTTTTTATAATTATGGAATTTTAGTTGATGGGTATACGTAAGACACTATAAAAATTAGAAAAATAATTTAAAAACATAATAAAAAATTTGAACTTGTTAGATAATATGATCCAATTCAAATATCAGTTTAAAATAACGCAAGAACCCTTGAATATTTTTATATAACCCAACTTAACAGTGAGGTTGATCAAGTTGACTCATTCACTGAAGTCAACTCTTTCCTCCACCCTGTCCTCTCTTTTTTTTGTTGCAATTTCATGGAGTGATGAAAAAGTTTAAGTTGTTTTTGTTCAAATTTTGAGAGTGAAAAATTTAGAAACATTTTTTAAAATATAATCTAAAATATATTTTTGAATTCAAAATATGTTTATAAATTTAAAAATACATTTTAAATGATATAAATTAAAAATATATTTTAAATTATATAATTTAAAATATAATTCTAAATCTAAAAAATCATTTCAAGTTCTAAAATTATACAGTTTAAAATATATGTTTAAATCTAAAAATATATTTTAAATTTTTAGAATACGTCAGCATTAATGTATTATGAATTTTTAAAAGTATATTTCAAATTTTACAGTTTAAAAATGTACTTCAAATTGTATTAAATAATATAATTCAAAAATATATTTTAGATTTTTAGATTATATAATCTTAAATATATTTTTAATCTAAAAATGCATTTTAAATTATATAATTTAGAATACTTGAATGAATGGATTAAAAGAAATTCAAAATGTTTTTATCTCAAACAATTTAAATTTTTTCCATAACTATGAAGAGGTAAAAATAAAGAAGAAAGTATAAAGAGTGGTGAAAGAAATTATCCTCGTCGTTACGGTTCTAACCTGTGCTAAAATGAAGGAGCTTATTGTTTCAGCTGAAAAAGTAAAATATTCTAGAATTTTTGTTAAGATCATTATGTTTTGGTCTATCAAAATTAAAAAGGTTTTCTAGTTCTTTAAAATTGAAAATAATATATTTTAATCTCTAAACATTAAATTTAAGAAACTTTCAAACCTTAAATTTTGAATCCTAAAGAATTATTTTAGTCCTTTAAATTCAATATTGAAAACCTAAGGTAATATTTTTTTTTCAATTTTAAGGGACTGAAAACATTTTTAAATTTAAATGACCAATATCAAAATTAATGCAAATTTCAGCCACTACAAAAATACAAAATAAACCTTTTATTTTTCTAGTGCACGCCATGCAGGATGTGTACAATACAATTGATAAAATCATTACACGTGAAGTAACAGTAGTATTCGAAAGTCCAAAACCACGCATCTAAATTTGAGAGGGTGTGCTTCATTCAAAACTCAGTTCAGAACCTTATAATTCGTTCAATCAAGCACATTTGGAAGAATTGTTTTTCCATACTTAAATCCATAAATTTCCAAAAAATCTAAGATAGAAGCTCATCATAGCCAAGAAAACAAAACAAGGTTTCCCATCGATTCCCTCAATTACATCAAGTCAATTTGCTTCCACTAGTATCACAATTATTACTAATTTGAAACAATACATGCTGATATTTCTATTAGATAGAGCAAGCACATCAACAAAATCATTAACCACATTCAAACATCATCCCACTAAGGGCATGTTTGGCTTAAATTAACTTTTGAGAAATAATAGTTCATATTCAAGTTTTTTCAAAGTTGACAAAAATTACAATTATTTCTTTAAAATAAAGTAAACCAAACACATCTAAATTTTTTAAAATATGGAATCAAGCAAAAACGACAGAACACTATCAAAATTTCTATAAAATTCAATAAATGGAATTCAGAAATTAGGTTCATACTATAATTACCCTTTCTTTTCTTCTATCTGTGAATTTATGTTTACAAAAAAATATCAGAGAGGGGTCCTATAATGAGTCGACCCAAACAACATATTTGGCAGAAGAAATTCCCAAAAAGTAGATAAAATGGTGGCAGATTGTGAGTAAATAAAACAATGAATGATGGCACACTTTCAAATGGCACCATATTTTCTTTCTGATGGTTTCCATGCACCTTGTGAAGGACCAGGGGGACGTTCCCAGGAGGCTTCACTGCCAAAGGCACTATTGACTTCTTCTGAGCGTGAGTAGCTATGCCCAACTCCACTAACCTTTTGTCATGACACACTCAACATACGTTAGATATGTAAACGAAGTAGGCAATTCTACTAAACAAACTTGTAAACTGCAATTTTGATTTTGCTGTGCATAGTCTGACGACATTTCATTTTTTTTTTTAGTTTGAAAAAAGGTAGGAAAGTTCAAAATTTAGGAACAATAGCAAACCCATGATGCGTCTAAAATTATATCAATAGCAATGCCGGCAACACAAGCTTACACATTCTCTATTATTTGGTGAATTTTATGTGGGTCACACTAAAAAACAGTGAATCTATGTTTTACACGAGACACAAGAAATTTATCCACTAATAAAATGTGTGTGACGCTTGCCTTCTTTTAGTTACTAATATATTTAATGTAGTTGGTAATGTACGTGGTTATCAAACTCTAGGGTTAATCCATAAATCTTACCGAGTTTAAGAGTTTACTATTGGGTCACAAATGAACTCGTGACTAAACTCATTTTTTACCAGACTTGGATGAACTTAGTTCGCTACAAGTCATCTACATCACCTTACTTCACTCGCCCTTGTCAATATTAGGCAAGAAAAGGGGAAGTCCCTAGGTACGTTTATGGTAGCCTTTAAAAGATTTGAATCCCAACAAGGTGAACCTGCATCACATGGTCACCGTGCTGAGGCAAGACCTTGTACCGACAACCTATGTAAAAAACCTGTAGCTTATCCTGATGAATTATGAAAAAGAGCAACTAAGTTTGTGCAACTTGAAGAGCTCAAAGAATTTCGTAGCAAAGTTAGAGTCGAGACCAATTTCGGTGAAAATAGGTCATAAAAAAAGGAACATCCTCAAAAACAACAAGGCTTCTGAGTAAAGGAACCTAGAGAACCATGTTTCTCACAATAAACTCCCCTTCATCTCAACAAGGCAAGAATCTTAGAGGAAGCATTGAATAATGATCTCATCCCAACTACAAGGAAGGTTCCAACACCTCTTAATGGTGACACCACAAGACAATGTTGTTACCATCGCATCTTCGGCCACTCAACTGAAGAGTGCCAAGTGTTGAAAGACAAGATTGAAGAGTTAATCCAGGTCAAACACTTCTTAAAGTTTATTCAGAGAGAAAATGAGTCAAGGTATAGAAGATACCAACCAAGGTATCGAGATGACACTACACGTTGTGAGGTACCACTTTGAGAGCATGGGGAAAATCGAGCACCACATTGAGATTCCTCAAAAGAACATGAAGGTAGATAAGTCCCCCTCTGAGGTTTTATCAACACCATAGCTAGTGGTTTCGTCGAGAGAGGCGCCTCTGTCTCAGCAAGGAAAAAGCATTTATGTGTAGTTCAACGAGTCAACATGGCTATGTCAGCCCCAAGAAGAAGGATGCCCACAATAACGACGTAAACTTCAAAGCCATACATTTGTTGCAAGATGATTCGATGGCCATCACGATAGAAGTCAATAACTTTTCAATAATAAAAACACTTATCGACCAGGGCAACTCTGTTGACATATTGTATTGGAAGACTTTTAAGTAGTTGGAACTGACTGAAAAGCTATACAACCTTATGATGACCAAATCGTTGGCTTCTCAAGCGAAAGGGTGGAAACCAAAAAGTACATTAACTTGTACATGAAGTTCGTGAAGGGAGTGTGAAGTCGAACCATTAATATTAGATACCTACTAGTCAATGCCAATACCTCGTACAACATACTTCTTAAACAACCCACCCTCAACACCCTTGGTGCTACAATTTTTACATCCCATCTGGCAATGAAGTTTCCCTTGAGCCTAGGGGACTAGTGTACATAGGACACCTCGACATATAAAGAAATGAAAATTATGTTTTCAAACTCACCAAGTCTTATTGTTTTCACTGACTCCTCAAGCTTGGGGGACTAGTGTACAGAGGACACCTTAGCCTACAAAGAAATGAAAATTTTCTTTTAACTTAAAGACTCCTCAAGCCTAGGGGTCAGTGTACTAGTTGGCATCAAGATGATGTCAGCATACTGAAACAATATCATCCTGACTTAATAGCATAAGCAACTTTAACATAATAAACAAGTCATAATACACTAATAAGGTATTAAGCCACTGGATTGAGCTAATCTAGGCCCATTTCATGTAAAAGTCCATCTAAACAATATAAATACTTTGACATTTATGAGACATGCACTGTTCATTGATTACTCAATATAGCATTTTCAATAGGCTTTATTGACTTGAGCATAAGAGTGTCTTTGCAAGCACACCACTCCATCTGAGTTGATCATAAAAGGAAGAGAAGACTTTGACATTAGTGACGGATACCCAAGTGAAGACTGAAGTACATGATCTTGTAAGTACATCTTGACCCTTGTAAGAATAGTTATTATTCGTGTTTTTTCCATAATGCTGAATAAAAGTTATTATTCAATTGACAAGCCTTCTCAACTAGATCAATGAATATAAATATAAATATAAAAATTAAAGTTACCCTATCTAAATCAATATTCACTATATATTTTGCATAAGTTTTGTTTTTTCTCTTCCAATTTTCTCCACTGCTTTGCCATTTGGATAAATAAATATAAATATAAATTATAAAAATATTTAGTTTAATCAAGCTCAGACCTAATAAGAGTAATTTGCTGACTATTAACATAGACCTAATATATTATCAAGTTCAGAATTAAACCATTATTAGACAATAGTTCCAATAAAAATTAGCAAGTAGCTCAGAACTCACTGTCTCTAAGCACGCAGAAAGGATAGTCATGCCAGGCAAAGCATCGATTCCACGCTGCAAAAGGTTAACACGTGCACGTCAGATATTCAAGATCTATGTGATATAAGCTAAGAAGAAGTCACAGAATACTCAGGAACAGACACATTGTGACTATCTTATGCTCGCAACTTGCAAGTGAAATAAAAATACTGACCTGCCGTTCCACTTTCGTCTTGTAAATGAACCCTCCACAGCAAAAGAGTGTTGAAGAGACAAAAAATCTGCCCAATAAAATGTTACAATAAATTGAACATGAATAAAATAGAAATCGTTTTAAGTCATATTTATTAACTACTACAATATTCAGCCCCTAATTCTAGGGTCTAATTCTGTTATTTTGCATAATCGAATACAAATTAAATATAAGAGAGTTTCTATACATGCAAGACAACACTCCAAATATTGCCCATCCTCTTGTGCGACCTCCCCCTGGATCCTGTGTATAATCTGCAACAATAAACAGAGCTGGCCATTCATTCAACAGAAATGGTAGTTGAAAGAAAAAAGAAAGCTAGGTAAAATTGAACTAACATTACCTTTAGTCCCTAACACTGAAAAATCATCATTTTTAGTCCTTATACATACTATCTTAAAAATAATATTTATTATATAGGGATGAAAATGGATTAAATAGTATTTGTAAGGATTAAAATGAATAACTTTTTGAGTATAAGGACCAAAAATTAAAGTTTATGAAACTATAGGGACTAAATGAGTAATTAACCCATAAATTTAAATACCATAGGCATAATTCCCATACTTGTTCAGTCTTTATATTAATTAAATGCATATAAAAAACAAGAGGAATAACAGTAGAATTTAAATTTGCTAGTTTAGTACTTAGTCACTCACCACATGTTTTTGTAAGCACAAATTGGATTGGCTCATAACCCTCAACTGGGATTGTGATATTAACTTCGTATGGGGTATCACGGGCCATCTCACCTGGAAAAAGTTGAACCAATAAAGTTTAACGAATATAACTCAGCAGGAAACTGATGATCCTAAAATATGTGGGACCATACATCTCCAATTAACAATCAACATTGAAGGTGACAAAGTTGTAGGAGGCTTCCCTTTGTTAGCAGATCCAGACAATGTAACTTCCAGGCCCTTATCTGGAAGCACCTAATTAGCAGCAGTCAACAATAGTCATGTCCCCAGTGCGTTGAGGAAACCCAAAAACATTACCGCAGAGACTAATTCAATAAAAAATGTACCATTAAACTGGGCTTTTGAACCAGGGAAGAAAGTGAAGCAACCGCAGTCATAAACAGGACTACCTGAGTTTGCCCTGTATGAAAGCTGTAAAAAGAAAACATAACATATTTGTAATAATTGAAGGAAAGCTTGGGTAAGTGAAACACTACCACTGATAACATAAGAATAAGATGTCAATGATTAACTAAATGAAGTGATAGCAGCAGCAATCTGACCTGAAATCATGGTGGGGTTTCTCAAAACCAATTTGGGTCAAGCCATTATAAACCTACAATTTCATAAAAGCAAATTTAGTATTATAATTCAATTTAATAGAAAATTTAGTATTACGATACTATATTAGTATTATAAATCTACACTTAATTTTGGCATTATATTAATTTGGCTTGGCCCTTCGAATGGGTTTTAACATCAAAACAGTCTTCAAGTTTTTATAAAAAGTAATTTCTAAAAAGCTTCTGTCCTAATGGGGACCAATTGAAATTATTCAAGTTTAATTTAACTGGCAAACAGCATAGAATATAACAGAATATAACAAAATACCATAATGTAATGCATATTGTGTTAGGAATCTTCAGAATTGAGCAAGATGACGTGTTCTATTTTGCATTGGACACTTGTTAAAAAAAGAACGTCAACTTCAATTACATATATACCAGTCCAAAGTTTTAGTGTTAAGAAAACGAAAATGAGACCTTTTTCATATATCGTTCTATGAAAATTATTATATTATAATTGTAAAATTTATTAATATTTTTTAGTTCGTAGAAAAATTATTAGTATTATGAAAAATTTAAATTATCTCAAAATGATGTTGGTTATTAAAATAATATCTGAAGCAAAATACATAGGAAAATCTGAAACGTGAAAACAAATCAGTAGACTATACTATAAAATGGAGATGACAACAAATAGAAGATAAGGAGAATGAGAAACAAAATTCAGAAGACAATAATTAGGAAATGAGTTATTGAGTGCAGACAATTAATGAATAACGTGAAATATAAAAAAAAAGTAATTGGAAACTAATGCACCTCAGACAGGAGAACGAGATTATAAAAGATGGGTGGCATGCCAGAATGTGATAAAGAGGAACCGGCATGTGACCAGAAAGAGAGATACAGCACACTTGATAATTAAAAAAAAATGAACAGATTGAGTTTGTTCTATTCTTAGTTGATCTACCCTTTTGAATGGGACCAAATTTTTATTTTCCATGTTCTGTCCTCTTCTATTTTCTAAATACAATAACGTATATCTAATATTTTGTTCTCCCAATGTATTTATGTTCTCTCTTTTTCCTTTTTGAAATATAGTTTGGTCTGTTGCAAATGATTGGCAGTAGCAGAGGTGCCAGGCATGTTAGGATGCCTGTCTCTATTGGGATGCTTTTGCATGCCTTTGGTGTTAAAATAGTGTTATGTTCTGTCTCTGTTCCAACTTGTCTACCAAACAGTATAATAGAAATAGACCTCCCATCAGGAGTAACTATGACAGAAGGCACAAGCAGATGTAGAGGATCAGAACCCTTGGTCAGTTTTACTGTAAATAATCAATTAACAGAAGTTCTTTAGTTAGGTGGGGCAGAGGTCAGCTAATTGCTAGTAAAATAAACATAATTGGGAAAAGGATTGAGGGGTATTGTACAATTGGGAAGTGAGGGAGAGGGTAGAGGCTCTCGAATTACTTGGCATTATTGTATCATACTGTATGTTCTTTGGGTCCGGTTCCACACTGAGAAAGATCAGAGAAAATAAAGTTCTTGCAACATATTAAATCTTGTCTCTCTAATTGTTACCAGTTCTATCACCCTACCTCAATGACCAAAATTTATCATATGAAGACCACTTTGATGTAACTATGTTTTGTGGTGTAAACTGATGTTCAAATATTCTAGTGAGGACTGAAATGAGTGTTCCCTCTAATTTAATTCCAGATATTATGCATATTTTCTTCAAGAAAACATAGTGTAAGTGGTAGAAACTGCTCACAAGTTCCCATGTTCTTGGATGAAAACCAACAGTGAAGCCTTGAAATACTTGAGGGCCTGGTTTATCACATGGTATTGCAAGGTCCACTAAAACTCTGAAAGACATCAAGGTTGACATGATTGTTACACATTCAAATCATAATTTAACAACTAACATAGGAAATCAAGAACAGTAATGAAAAGCATACACTATTTCTGAAAATAGTAAGATGAATAGAAGTACATTAACAAACAAGAAAATCATCATGATATGGACTAATCCGTTCTAAAGTAACTAGTTTAGTAAAAATATTTCTATTCACACAAGTTTTTTCCCTTTTCACATTCAAGAACAGAAAGAAACTGGTTGATTGCACACTGGTAATCTGGTATTAATATCATTACAAATCAGCCTAATTATAGACAATAATTCCTGAACATCAGCTCTATGAGGCAGCTAGAACTAAGTGATGACTAAGGCTATTAACAACCATGGACTGGTTCTAACTTAACTCTAAAAGTCAGATCAAAGAAGAGGATTGCCCAAAGACTTACTCAGACATGGAGGACTTTGGACATATTCCTAAACATGTGAAACGTCTTAACATACCTCCTATTGTGGAGAATACTTCTTGTAATTAATAGTCTATTTATCAATAATCAGCATATACAGATTCTTGGTCTATTTATCAATAATTAACATAGTGAAATGCTAAATTGATAACTAACAAATGAAACTTTTTGACATCTGAATTTTACAATGAAAAATGACAGTCCAGAACATCTAAAGTATCAAAGACCTGCAGTTTGATTCATACGAGACATTACATATGCATCCAGGACGACCTGCAATAAGAGAAAACAAAAAAACACATGTGATGTGCTACTTGAAACAGGATTTAAAATAGCAAAGTCTTTTCAATATGGCACCAAGACAGTTTCTGACCAACATCATGGAGAAATTCAGCTGTATACAGATCTCTCAATGATTTGATAGTATCTCCCTAGATTTTTCCTCAATTTTTCAGAATTTTGTTTATCTTGTACATTTCAATTGATTGTGCTTCTAAACAGCCCATAAAGATAGTTTACCAAAAACATGAAACTGAGAGTGGAAAGGAACGAGGGTTGGATCATTGCTACTACTAACTAATATCTCAAAATATGTTCATACCTTTACATTGTCCATTCAAACAACTCCCACATACAATATTAACCTGAAAGACATGAATGTAAATTGCGAAAGGTTAATGCACCACATAATGACCATACTTCTTACAGTAATAGACCAAAAACATGAAGTGTTTAGCAAGTTAATAAGCTAGCTTCTAATTTATTTGACTAAATTGTAAGTTTTGTTTTAGCAAATTAAGGTATTCGGTAAGAAAGCTTATCTCACTTGCAGAGAGCTCACAAGATTGTAATTTTTTTCTTCAAGTTTTATTCTTATTGTTTTAATGCACTTCCTTTTTTACCCTCTCTTTTTCTCAACAATTTGCATGATTACTATTTAATACACTAGCTTATTTAGGGGGGTTTCTTCATATTGTTGGAATGGAAATAGTGAATGAAGAAGTCCTACATTGAGTAAGAGTAAGTAACATATAAGAAAGAAGGACACATACACTTAAAGCCTTAAAGTTTTATGTTGAATGTAGTGTTAAGTTTACTTGTGTAATTCTCTCCTAGCTTGTTGATGAAGGTTCCCTTAATGTTATATCCCACTTTGTATTTCATAAGATATGGTATCAAAACCTTTGGAGCAATCAAGTGACCAATTCATACAAGTAATGAAGTACAACAACATTGTGAATCCATGTGGGGATCCTTGTATGAAAACTTCAAAACCTTCCTGGCAATGTAAAAGTCAGACGGCATGTCCCATCAATGATAGATAATGACAGTACCAGTACAAGTAGTGTCGCTCTTTTTGAAACTTGCAGATGAAACAAATAGAATTTGTACTTGAGGGAGAGCATACCAAATGAAAGGGACTCACTTTTGAGAGGTAGATTGTTGGAGTAGCAAGTGCGTTAACAAAGAAGTTCCCATATTGAGTAGAAATGGACAAGTTAGGCAAAATTAAGCGTGAAGGTGCCATATGCCTAAAGTCTTGAGATATCGAGTTAAATGTGACGTGAAACTCACTTTTTTAATTCGCTTGTAGCCCATTAATGGAAATCTCTCCAATGTTTTTAACTCCCAGAGATCTCGTAATACATAATAATACTCATTATAACTATTACAGTACCTATTTTAATTTTTAATAAAGTATTTCACCATTACAAAATTAATAAGAAAAGTAAATTGGCAGAAAATCTGAACCTAACCTAAATATTTTTTTCTACAAAACAAAAAATATAATTGATATAAAAAGTTATATAATTATGTCCTTTATTTCATTTTGACATTATATCAGAAACTTCAACAAATTTTCTCAAACATGTCTAATTCAATATGCTAATTTACAAGTTTTATGTTTTAATCTAATAGTATATAAGCTTTAATCTAGCTTATAAAATTTAGGCTAGCTTATTAAACTAGCTTATTGATAAGTGCCATTAGTTAACCAATTCATGTTCTCTTTTTGGTCACTTAAAGGTCTTAAATGCAAATTTTGAATTGATAATTACCCCAATTGTTAGAATTATTTAACTTAAGCTATTAATGATGAATCATGCTCAAAAGGATCATTTAATCCCAATTTTTGTTGAATTATAGGTGATCAATGAAGAAAGGAAAGAAGAAAACACTGATGAAGACTCCAAGAGAAGAATTCAAGCCTACATTCAAGTATTGGTAGCCTAAACTGAATCATCTCGCCTAAGCTAAGGAGGAAAGTGATGCACTGGAGAAGGCTCGCTTAAGCGAGACATCCCTCGCTTAAGCGAGATTGGAAAATGATGATTGCCACTGGAGCAGTCTCGCCCAAGCGAGACTCTGATCGCTTGAGCGAGATCACCTGTTTCGCCTGGGCGACGTTTGCTGGCTTGAGCGAAAAGTCACTAACCTAATCACGTTTTAGGTTATAAAATCGAGGAAAGGCGAAGCAGTGAGGCATCCAGTGAGCGCCGCAGCTGAGCAGTCAGGGAAAATTTGCAGAGGCGTTGAATGCTATTGGGAGAAGGCAAAGGCACTTCATTTGAGGAGTCTGGATCATTCTCTCTCTGTTTCTGTCATTGGTAATGGCTACCATGAGTAGCTAAACTCTTTCTTTGGGATTAGATGTAATCTGTAGAACTCGAATATGTTTCAGTGAATTATAGATTTGTGCTGTTCAATTTTATATACAGTATTGGTAATTCATCTTGTTTTTATCGTTTTACATAATTCTATTTGATCACTAGTTTTGTGTTTCTAGGTTTTTGGATTTGACCGGAAGGTATTTTTGAAAATTGGATTTAGATGAAATTACTTGTCATATTGTGATGCTAGGAATAGATTACATTATTTCAATAGCTGAAAACATTTGAACTTAATGCGGGATGATTTATGAGTAATCAAGGAATTGATGCGAATGATTTTATCTTTTGAATTATATTTGTGAGGAATCAAGATATATGATTTTAGAGTGTTGCTTCAATATTGTGAAATTGAACGAGTGCATATTTATTTTTAATTGGAACATTGAAGAGGAAAATAGAGAACATCTAATCCCAATATTTCCACCTTTATAACCATCAGATTTAATTCTTGTTTTTTTTCTATTAAAATTATATAAACCCAACACATATTCCTTTTTACAATGAAATTTATTGATTGTCTTATATGCTTAATGAGTGAAACTATTACAGTTTGAATTAACAATTCCTCGTGGGAACGATACTCTTACTCCTTTTTATTATACTACGGTAGACATTTGGTACGCTTGCCAATAGTTTTAACAAGTATTTTTGGCGCCGTTGTCGGGGAGTTTTTTTTTTGAATTGTTTAGTTAAGCTCATTAAGTATTGTTAATAATTTTATTTATTTATTATTATTATTATTTTTTATTTTTTTATTATTTTATTAATTTTTATTTATTTATTTTATTTAATATTATTTTAGTTAAATTATCATTTGCTTGCTAATCCTTGCTTGAGTGTCTTATAATAGATGCGTTTGAGAGGTCAGGTTCAGAAAGAGCATTTGGAATTTGATCCGGAGATAGAAAAGACAGCAAGGCGGAATAGAGGCAGAAAAAGAAAAGAGAAGCAAGAGTCCAGCTCACAACACTCACCTATTCATTCAGATCAAGAATTCATTCGGATAGAACAGTAATCTTGAAGAAATGGTCGAGGAAGTACCAAATCCCTCGTCGGAGGACACTTGGAGACTATGTTATGCAGCGAGGACCAAGGCATTTTTCAAGCATAGCAATAACAAATACTAAAGCCTTGGAGATGAAGCCAGCCTTCTTGAGTTTGATTAGTGCTCATCAATTTACTGGGATGGATCATGAAGACCCATATACTCATCTTGCAACTTTTTATGAGTTGGTTGGAACCATGGGCTCTGCAGCGGGAGACATGGAGGCAGTACATCTGAGGTTGTTTCCTTTTTCATTAGCGGGAAAAGCCAAAGAATGGTTGATATCACATCCTAATCAGAGTTTGACCAATTGGAATGATGTTGTGGAGAAGTTTTTGAAAAGATTTTTTCCACCAGCCCGTTATATAAAGGCAAAGTCAGATGTGTCTAATTTCAGGCAAGGATCAGATGAACCATTTTGTGAAGCTTGGGAAAGATTCAAATCTTTGCTCAGGAGATGTCCCAATCATGGGTTTGAAGATATAGCTCAGCTGAGTATGTTTTGCAATGGGTTGAGGCCTGATACTAAGATATTAGTAGATGCAGCAGCAGGAGGAACAATGATGTCTGTAGACGCAAAACAAGCTACAAGAATCATTGAGGCATTAGCTTCTACAGATCAGCAAGCTCAACATGATAGACATACTATTCAAAAGAGGGGGATGCTTAATCTTAACACTTCAGATGCACTATTAGCTCAAAATAAGATCTTGACTCAGCAGATTGAAGCATTGACAAAGCAGATGTCTAATTTGCCTCAACAATTACATGCTGTGCAGTTTTCTTCTCCAAACCAGCAGTTGAGATGTGTTTTTTGTGGAGGCAACCATCCAAATGGACATTGTTCACATCAGAATAGCTCACAAGAAGAGGAAGTCCATTATATGAGCAATCAAGGGAGGCCAGGAAACTTCTCCAACAATAATAATTATTCTAACAATTTTTCACAGGGTTGGAGAAACAATCAAAATCAAAATTTTGGTTGGAAGCAGGATGTTGGTTCATCTAACAGGCAACCACCATTTCAACATCAACAACAATATCCTTCAATGCAAGATAGAACAACCAAGTTGGAGGATACTTTGGAGAAATTTATGCAGGTTTCCTCGTCTAACCAGAAAAATACTGAAGCTTCTATTAGAAATCTTGAGAAAAATACTGAAGCTGCTATTAGAAATCTTGAGATACAGGTTGGACAGCTAGCTAAGCAGTTAGCGGATCAACAAGGAGGACAATTCTCTGCCAACACACAGACCAATCCCAAGGAACATTGCAATGCAATCACAACAAGGAGTGGTAAAGTTATAGGTGCAGGAATTGGTGAGAAGATAGTTGTTGAGGAGATGGCTTATGAAAAAGAATAGTTGAAAGAGAGTGATAAGAGTGAAAAAGAGAGTGATACGAGTGAAAAAGGGAGTGAGAAAATGAATGAAGAAGAAAAAAGTGAGGGGGACGATAAAAAAGAAGATAAGGGTGATGGTAGAGGAGAGAAAGATAGGAAGAGGGAGAAGGATGAAGCACAAATCCCTCAGATGAAGAACTTACCATATCCTCACAATCCCTCCAAGAGAGATAAGGAGAGGCAGTTTGCAAGATTCATGGATATATTCAAGCGACTGCAGATAAATATACCTTTTGTTGAGGCACTAGAGCAGATGCCAACTTATGCCAAATTTATGAAGGAGCTCTTGACTAAGAAAAGGAGATTCACAGAAGAGACAGTGGAGTTAGAAGCAGGGTGCAGTGCTATAATTCAAAAATCTTTGCCTCAGAAATCCAAGGACCCTGGGAGCTTCACTATTCCAGTCACTATTGGAACACTGTCGGTGGGGAAGACATTACTTGACTTGGGTGCTAGCATAAATTTGATGTTGTTATCTATGGTAAAGAGAATGGGGGATCTTGAGGTGAGGCCTACAAGAATGACTTTGCAATTGGCTGACAGGTCCATGAAGTACCCCTATGGAGTGGCAGAAGATGTGTTAGTTAAAGTTGACAAATTTGAGTTTCCAGTAGATTTTGTTGTCATGGATATTGAAGAGGATGCTGAAGTTCCTCTTATACTGGGAAGACCTTTTATGAAAACTGCCAAGGTCATCATTGATGTGGATGATGGCAAATTAAAGGTCAGAATGCAAGATGATGAAGTCAACTTTAATGTTTTTAAGGCCATCCAGCACCCCAAGGAAAAACAACAATGTTTCAGAATGGAGGCTACTGATGAATTAATTTTAGCAAAGAAGAAGCAGCTGACAACATCAAGTCCTCTAGAAAAAGCTAATGAAGGTGCAATAGGGTGGGCTTTATCTGATTTAAAGGGTATCAGTCCCTCTTATTGTATGCACAAGATTCACATGGAACAGGATTATAAGCCGGTAATTCAATCGCAAAGGAGATTGAACCCCACCATGAAAGAAGTGGTTAAGAAAAAAGTGCTGAAATTGCTTGATGTTGGGATGATCTATCCCATATCTGACAGTGCCTGGGTCAGTCCGGTCCAGGTAGTTCCTAAGAAGGGAGGTATGACTGTTGTATGTAATGAGAAGAATGAATTGATTCCCACAAGAACAGTCACCGGGTGGAGGAAGTGTATTGATTATAGAAAGTTGAAAAAATTGCCACCATTATTCTGCTGGAAGAGAATTAAAGATACAGGCGTCAAGCTATATGACGTTAAACGAGCGCTTCCTGGGAGGCAACCCAGTTTTCTATCACCTAACATTTAGTTCATTTGTTCGCAATTTTTATTTTTTATTTTTTTTTATTTTATTTTGAAATAAGTTCGCATTTTTTATTTGTTCGCATTAAGTTCTGGGCGCACTGATGCAGATCTCGCCCAGGCGGCTCAAGCCTCGCCCAGGCGAGTTATGCAGAAGAAATTTTTTTCCAAAAACTGATATGGTCGCTTAGGCGAGGAAAGCTGTCGCCTAGGCGAGGAAAGCTGTCGCCTAGGCGAGATTCCCTGGAGAAAATGGTTGCTCTCTGGAATTGGCTCGCCTAGGCGAGGGATTTCGTCGCCTGAGCGAGAAGCTCTGCACGTTCAGGGGTGCTCTCTGGTTTTTGGTCGCCTAGGCGACAAAGGCTGTCGCTTGGGCGAGAGGTTTAAATGAGGCCTGCCACATCAGCGTCGCTTAGGCGAGTACTGTGTCGCCTGGGCGACTGCTCGAAAAATTCACATTTAAACGAGGGTTTCGAAACCCAGTTCATTGTTTTACTCTCTCATTCACTATTTTCTCTGCTATTCGTGTGCCATTGTGTTCGTTCTTGCTCATACACTTGTTTTGCTTCCATTATTTCGACTCTTTGCTCTTATTCTTCACTGGACAAGGGTAAGTGAACAATCTCATGCCCTGTTTTAGTAGCTTTTCAGTGGTGCGGTTTAGGTTGATTCTGTGTATACTTGTTTTACTCATTTTTCGTGCTTGTTCTGTACAAATTGATGTTGGTTTGGTGCACGTATATTGTTTTTTGGTAGACATTGAAAATTTGTGCTCATGAGAATAGGTTTTATGCCAAAATCCTAGGTTTCCATTCTAACTTAACCTAGCCATTCCTAAATTCGTGCAAGTCTGAAATTTGTAGTAGGCAATGGTGTAACTACTTTTATGCTCATTTTGTTGGTTGAAAGTGAAATTATTGTTGATTTATGTTGTTCTTGCAGTATGGGGCGTACAAAAACAACCGCAGGAATAAACCCCAATGTGAGCAGTAAAGGAAAACGCACCAGGCTACAATCCACGTCTCCTGATCCTCCCCTTAGGAATATTTTCAGAGACAGGAGAAGACAAGAGCGATACGAAGAAATTAAGAGTTGGTCCTTCATCTCTGAGAGGAAGGTGAACCTCTCCCCAGGGCAGTGTGACCATTTTCTGACAGGACTGATGAGAAGGAATTGGCTAAACTTAGCCAATCCACTGCCCAAGTATGATCCTGAGATAGTTTTGGAATTCTATGCAAATGCTTGGCCATTGGAGAATGGGCCAAGTGATTACAGGTCTCGGGTGAAAGGCAGGTGGGTTGCCTATGACAGAGAAGCCATTAATGAATTTTTAGGCAACCCCATGCAGCTAGGGGAGGATGAACTATGTGATTACCGGAGAATGAGAAGTGCCTGCAACAGTTTTAATGAGGTACAAGTGGCTCAGACACTTTGCCTCCCTAACCGGTCATATCAGCTGGGTCAGAGTGGAAATCCCCTGAGAATTAGAAGAAAGGATATGAAGACAGTCACCCAAGTTTGGATGACATTTCTGTTGGCAAACATTGTCCCCATTGGACATGTTTCTGATCTTAATGTGCCAAGATGCCACCTCCTCTATTGTTTGATGAATGAGGACATTTCTGTTGACATGGCAAAAATCATATCAGAAGAAATACACAAGTTTGTCAGACTAGAAGCCAACAGAAACAATGAAAAGGTGAAAGGTTCCTTTGGATTTCCAGCTCTTATTACCGCTCTGTGTGCAGCTCAAGGGGTGGAGGTCAATCCTACTGTGAGGATCAGGCCTACCATAGATAGAAGATTCATTGAACAAAACTGCACAAATCCTGATGAGGGCGAACCCATGGAGCAGCCTCAACAGCAGCATTATCCCTCACCTCCAGCACAGGAAGCACATCCAGATCCAGGTTAGCAGCAGCAGCATGAGCTACAACAAGGATCAACTCAGTGGATGGCGCAGGAGATGACATGTCTCCGAGAAGGCATGGAGCACACTCACCTGCAGAACACAGCCATCTACAGAGGTATGTTGCATATGCACCAAGGGCTCTATCACCGAGTACCACAAGGAGAGCCCAACCCTTGGATGAGCCCAGAACAGTTCCTCCCGTATGTATCATGGCTTGGGGACATATACTTTCCTGCAGGGGGGAGTGACTCTGGGCATCACTATGGTGCAGATGGAGCATCTGGGCAGAATTATGGAGCAGGTGGAGCATATGGACCAACTGGTCCATATGGTGGTGAGTATGCTGCAGCTTCTCAGTTTAGAGAGGAAAATGCTGGAGATGGTGCAGGAGACACAGAGGAGCTTGCTGAAGAAGACTTTGATATGGACTGATTAGATCATGGAAGGAGAATGAGATTTTAACTCTCATTATGCAGGTCTATGTTTTTTTTTTATGTTTTATTTATTTCTTGTTATTTTTGTTATTTTTATGTTTATTATTTTCATGTTTTCCTATCTTCATGTTTTATTTTCATGTTTTCAGTTGGAATGTATTTGAGTATGATTTAATTGAGTCTGATGTAATTCTGATGTAATTAAGCCTGATGTATTTGAGTGTCTTATCTGTGTGATTATTGTGGTTCATATTTGTTCTTTGGCACTTAAATATGTTGCTTGAAGGCTTTTGGAAAAGTTTGAGGGAGTAGTTTAAGAGAATGAAAAAGTAGACTTGATTTAATTGGAATAGTTTAGTAGATGGAAATTTAGGTGAAACATGCAGGATTATGTTTGAATCCCTAATCTAGTTGGATTTAGGATATGGGTGTTTGATTTGAACAAATTAAATGGCTGTGACAATAATTGACAAAACAGAGGCCTTAGACAATAGCCATGTGAGTGAGTGAATCCTGATACAGTTTGAGAAGTTTCCACGGTTGAATGTGCAGTTATTGTTTCTTGATTTTCTGGTCTTTTTGCATTACATAAGGAATCATGGAAGTGATTAAGGCATTTTTTTGTGAATATCTGGTTAAGCCCAGGGCCAAACAGCTAAACTGTATACATTGTGACAATTTTTTTTTGGTACCCCAATTGAGCTAATTATTTTATTGTACCCTAACCTTGAATGCATATATTTTCCTACCTTGAGTCATGCTTAGGGAAAGGGAGCATAGGTACACATTATAATTTTAAGCTGGAATTTGTTTATGTTAGGCAGGTTATAAAGTGAGTGAAAGAATCAAATAATTCACTCTTTACAATTTTGTTTTGAAAGTTTGAGTGTGAATGAATAAATCAAGTGTTCCACTCCTTTTCTCTTTTCAAAAAAAAAAAAAAAAAAAAAAAAAAAAAGAAGAAGAAGAAGAAAAGAAAAGAAAAGAAAAAGAAAAGAAAAGAAAAGAAAAAGAAAAAGAAAAGAAAGGGAAGAGGAAGAAAAAGGGGATTACAATTTTAGAAAATTTTAGGGTCCAATAATGGGTTAGATAGAAATTACAAATGAAGCTTTGAGTCAAGTATAAATATGCTCTCTTTCTTTTAAGCATGCATTTGAAATCCTGAAAAACCAATTCTTTTTTGGAACCCAGCCCCATTACAACCTTTGAAAAGACCTTATGATCCATGTTGACTGTGTGTTTGTGATGTGACTGGAAATGAAAAGTAACTTTGATTTGCTCAAATTCAGTGGATGTAGAGAGAAACACTCACCTGTGAGGTTTTAGAGAGAATTTTTTACATGTTAATTTTGTTGCAGCTGTTTATTTGGGAGATGATTGCACCTGAACCTTATCTTAATTGGGTGTTGGAAACATATGTAGTTCTGCTGTGATCCTTGATCCTTATATGAAAGCTGTTTCGATTGAATCTTGTGTACGAACTGTTAATGTTTGAATGTTTCTTTGAACAAACTCTGTTTTCAGTAAGTTACTTTGCTTGAGGGCAAGCAAGATTCTAGGTTGGGGGAGTTGATAAGTGCCATTAGTTAACCAATTCATGTTCTCTTTTTGGTCACTTAAAGGTCTTAAATGCAAATTTTGAATTGATAATTACCCCAATTGTTAGAATTATTTAACTTAAAGCTGTTAATGATGAATCATGCTCAAAAGGATCATTTAATCCCAATTTTTGTTGAATTATAGGTGATCAATGAAGAAAGGAAAGAAGAAAACATTGATGAAGACTCCAAGAGAAGAATTCAAGCCTACATTCAAGTATTGGTAGCCTAAACTGAATCATCTCGCCTAAGCTAAGGAGGAAAGTGATGCACTGGAGAAGGCTCGCTTAAGCGAGACATCCCTCGCTTAAGCGATATTGGAAAATCTGATGATTGCCACTGGAGCAGTCTCGCCCAAGCGAGACTCTGATCGCTTGAGCGAGATCACCTGTTTCGCCTGAGCGACGTTTGCTGGCTTGAGCGAAAAGTCACTAACCTAATCACGTTTTAGGTTATAAAATCGAGGAAAGGCGAAACAGTGAGGCATCCAGTGAGCGTCGCAGCTGAGCAGATCGAGGAAAATTTGCGAGGCGTTGAATGCTATTGGGAGAAGGCAAAGACACTTCATTTGAGGAGTCCGGATCATTCTCTCTCTGTTTCTGTCATTGGTAATGGCTACCATGAGTAGCTAAACTCTTTCTTTGGGATTAGATGTAATCTGTAGAACTCGAATATGTTTCAGTGAATTATAGATTTGTGTTGTTCAATTTTATACAGTATTGGTAATTCATCTTGTTTTTATCGTTTTACATAATTCTATTTGATCACTAGTTTTGTGTTTCTAGGTTTTTGGATTTGACCGGAAGGTATTTTTGAAAACTGGATTTAGATGAAATTACTTGTCATATTGTGATGCTAGGAATAGATTACATTATTTCAATAGCTGAAAACATTTGAACTTAATGCGGGATGATTTATGAGTAATCAAGGAATTGATGCGAATGAATTTATCTTTTGAATTATATTTGTGAGGAATCAAGATATATGATTTTAGAGTGTTGCTTCAATATTGTGAAATTGAACAATGCATATTTATTTTTAATTGGAACATTGAAGAGGAAAATAGAGAACATCTAATCCCAATATTTCCACCTTTATAACCATCAGATTTAATTCTTGTTTTTTTTCTATTAAAATTATATAAACCCAACACATATTCCTTTTTACAATGAAATTTATTGATTGTCTTATATGCTTAATGAGTGAAACTATTACAGTTTGAATTAACAATTCCTCGTGAAAACGATACTCTTACTCATTTTTATTATACTACGGTTGACATTTGGTACGCTTGCCAATAGTTTTAACACTTATCAGCTAATTTTGTCAAATATACCCTTAGCCTATTGGTCACATATCATATCTCTACACTTGATAATTAACATGGTGCAAGACTCCATCACAATTCCTACCTACGAACTTGTGCTTGTGGTCATACCCCCTTTATTCATGAGATAAGCCCTCTATTCATGTTCTAAAGTCGTATGCTAGTTGATTACTTGATTTAAAAACAAGTGATAGAAAAAGGAAATTTCAGAATTGCACCAACCTGGGCTGTTCGTCCCATTTTGTCATAACTTTGTTCACAACCCATAAGATCACCATTATAAAACTCCTACACAGAGAAAATAGGTTAGAAAGCAGGGAAGACAGTATTAGAAAAAAAAAAAAAAAGGATGAGATCTGAGAGCGATATGTAAATATCAAGTTTGAAATAATATACTTTTTAGTTTATATGTCATGAGACTCTACCTATGCACTTAAATTAGTACCTGCTAATCTCTCTACCTGAGACCCATGTAATCTCACATTGACTGCAAAGGAGATTGAAACAATTTTGAAATTCCCTTCTTTGAATATTAATTACGTTTGCAACATGAAACTGTTTCAATCTTTCATAGATTTAAAACACTGCTTATATAACAGTAAGAATATCAGCATGCTCCTGGGCCATTTTTGCTTTGAATCTTTAATTATTATTTGGACAGATTTAACATCTTGTAATGTGTTTGTCACTGCTAAGTATTCTCACTAAGAAAAATGCTCAAATAGAAAGCAGTGGACGAATAGTACATAAATTATAATAATTCCCTTATATTGGAAAGGATGTAAAGAGGAGTAACCTTAGCTCTACATATTTTGTATTTATAGTAATTAGGGTAACAATTACACTCCACAGGCTACTGTTTATAAAACATACAGATTTCATCATGTCTCTTGGTTTCTCCCCTCTTAACACCTTCCACGAGGACCTAGTTTTTTATTAAGTATCCTTACTCATGGTTTTTATTTTGTTCACCCAAAAATCAAAAGATAGACTAGACAGAAGGACCATACTTGCATAAAGTCAAATTGGTCAGAACCAGCAACAAAGTAGTTGAATCTATCAAATCGGCCAAAGTCAACATATCCCTGGATAGTTTTGGAAATCAGATGATGAAGTTATTAAATATATAATACACCAAAGAAGATGAGCATGCATTCAAAGCTAACGTTTGAAAAAATATAAGAAACAAGAAAATCAAGGTCCGAGAAATAACTGTTTACCACATACATGACATTTGTGGCCCAATTGAAATTTCATGTTAATCCTGGTTAGATATAAGTTCCAAAATTTCTGCAGCTTAACTGAATTTAAGTGTTTGGAAGTCCATTATACATATAGATAGTTGTTAAAGAACTCAAAGGAACAATCTGCACATCAACCTTTTAATTATAATAAATAACGAAAGCTCCGCACCGGGAATAAAGATCCCATGGTCTACCTACAACCATTTTCTAAAAATAGGGGATGGAGGAGAAGGAAATAGAAACAAAAAATACATCAGCAAAAAAGTTTCCTTATCCCTCTGTAATATGTAAAAGTCTCACGAACAAAAACATGACCAGAAACCCAAACAGAAGCAACTAAAATTAGTCTATTTAATCCTCAGCTTGTCAAGAGCAGGAAAGATAACTAAGTTGAGCTCAGAGACCAATCAGTAGAACATGTAAGCAACATCTGAGTTAACAGTGGGTGATATGAATGGATCAAACAATGAATTTATGTCGCTATCTTTCTAAGATTTATCATAATAATCTAGACCAAGTTCAATATGCTTTACATTCTACAGACATGGTATCTTAAGTGCTTGAAGTGAAATATATCGAGAGAATTAAAAGATGCAAAGAACGAGCAAGTTCTTCCTCGGATAACACAAAAACTACTCTACCCACAAGCCCACAAGAGGAAAAGAGGAAGAATTAGAGCACATAATAATGATAACAAAGTGACATGCACTACCGTTTGTGATCTACTCTCCACATCTTTGCAGAAACGTACGGACAGGTCAGAACCTTGCTGCATCAACACAGTGAAAAACTCAGCAGCATGCCTAGGCCTAAAATTGAACACATGAACAAGATCATTCATATAGACAAAAATAACAGCCAGAGAGCATTACCTTTTGATCATACTCGAAAAGGTAACCACTCCAGCCACTCTAATTAACCAGTTAAGAATAAACAAAAGCAGAACTAACCGAGTCATCATTATACTAAAACCTAAATCAACGAATCAACTACACAATTACGATTATGAAGATCAAAATGCAATCCTCGATAAAAGTGCATAACACGTAGAGCGCGTGGAAACGAAGGATACGAAATCAACAATGCGACTTGAATTGTCGAAAGCGTAGCAGTTGGAAGTCGGCATCGAAACTGAAGCCATCCGTGGTATCTGCAAAAGCACGCCTGAAATACACCGAAGTCAAAAACGGCATTGGTTTTAACGAGACAGAGAGAATGGCGTGACGAAAACGACAGACGCACCTACGCATAAAACGGCGAACGCCGTCGAGCAACGCATTTTTGCAGTGGTAGTTGGTTGGAATTTTGGGGAAGGCGATGCGAGGCGGTGTCAGTGAAAATCTACATCTAAGCGACGAGTCTGAGACATGAGAAGTGACTGAGGAAACGGCATTGAGAGTGTTTTGCGGGTTGCCTGTGAATGTCGTTTATTTGGAAACTCGAGCAACTCGATATTTTATTGTCGTCGTTCCAGGGAAATTTTCTCGCTGACCTTTATGCAAACACCTAGGAGGCCTTAGCGAAGGTTCCGTTCTGGGCACGATGGCAAATTCACCCGGATTCGCTGCTGTTCAAACCTTTCGACCCTGTGGACCGTGCAAGATGTTACCCGTAGAGAATGGGTTAAAATTTTCAGTGTACACCTTTATTCTGTCTGATTAAACAAGTATAATTTGTTATGATAACATTTTGTTATGTTACTAGTATCGGCATATAATTTAAAATAGTATAATATATAATGTAATTGTTAACAATATATTTTGAGTTCTCATAGTTATTATATGATTTTGTATATAAAAAAAATATATCATCAATATATAAGTCATACAAAATATTAACAAAAATGATGTGTATTGACATGAATATTTGTTTTTAAACATATCTGTTATACACTTTTAAATGACTTTCAGTAGAACATCTAAATGAAAATGCATTTGATATTCTTACAATTATCAAGAAGTATAAATGAAAATTCGAAAATGTAAACTTAAATATAATGGTATTGTTATTAGATAAAAGAATGTATGTCTGGTATGAATAAGTGAATCCATTATTTGTATGATTTAAAGATTTTCAAATATTTATTTGTAGACAACATTTTTTGTAAAAGTGCATACATTTTCATCCTCATCCAATACGAAAATTTTCAAACCTTTTTTGGTTTTTACTCTATATAATTGACCATGCATAAATATAGGATGTGGGAGAAAGAGTCCAACTTTATTTAATGTTTGTCCTTGACTCTTGTTTATAGTCATTGCAAAACATAATGATAAAGGAAATTGTCTTCTTTGAAATTTGAAAAGAAAACTTGGATTTGAAGGGATCAAATCCATTTGGTATAAATACTTAATCACCAATGTTTGTTCTATTACATAGGCCATTTGCTTGATCCATATTTCTCAAGAGCATTACAGGAACACCAACTTTTAATGTAAGAGAATGATTTGGAATCCCTAAACATTTGAACTCATTTAGGAATTCTTGTGTAAACCATTCACTTTGAATTTCTTCATTTCGATCAAATTGGCAAGCTAAATTTGAACTCAAGTATGTTTTTTGTTCTCTAGGAATCAAAGATAGAATGAAATCATTCTCCTCTTCTACAAATTCATTTCTTGGACAAAGGATCGCAACATCATTAAAAAATCCAGAAGACATCATGTTAGACAGAAAACCAGGTTAAATAAACTCAATTAATGAAAGTAAAGGTTTATCATTGTTATCAAGTAAGAGATGTTGTGGTACGCCAACATAACCTTCACCATTCTCATTCAAAGTCATATGTTGATCACCAATGTGTAGTATCCAATTAGCAAATTCTTGAATTTCTATACACTTTCATGTGTTTTTGCAGTACTTAACCTCATATTTTCAGTAAGCTTAAAAGCTTTACAATACTTCCATGTTTCTGAGTAGTTTATTGCTGCCTTAATAACATCATTCTTAGAACCCTTCCTCACAACTGGCAAAATTTGACAAAAATCACCTCCTAAGACAACAGTTTTACCACCAAATGGTTTGTCGATGTCTTTTAAGGTTCGATTAAAAGCTTCAAAACATAATCGGTTCATCATCGATGCTTCATCCCATATAATCAATTTAGTTTCTTGTAAAAGTTTGGCTTTAAGGCTTCGTTGAGAAATATTGCAGGTTGATTCCTCATTTATTTTTAAGGGAATGCAAAACGTAGAATGTGTTGTCCTTCCTCCAGGAAGTAATAGAGAAGTAATTTCACTCGAAGCAACATTTAGAACAATCATTCTCTCACATCTAAGAGCAGCTGGTAAAGTTTTCCAAAGAAATGTCTTTCCTATGCCCCCATAACCATATAAAAAGAAGAAACCTCCTTGATCTGATAAAATTGCTGTTAATATATTTTCATACACTTGAAGTTGCTCGGTGGTCAATAATGGAAATAAAGATTCATGGAGTTCAGTCATTTGTTTTCTATCATAATTCAACTCATCAATAATGAATCTATTTTCAAATTGGTAAGAATTTGATAAATTAAGTTATGGTAAGGAAGTATAATTCTTCAAAGACCTGCCATTTGCCACTAACAACTTCTCTATCTGTAGAAGACATAGGTTATGTAATTCTGCTTCATCAATTTGAAGACCTTCATAAAACAATTATGGTTATTAGCATATGATGGTGTTAAGTAAATACCCTAATATAAACATTGAATACCTAGTAAATGAAACTCCTTTCTTTTCTGGTATAAAATACCATCTGATAGCAAATTCCAAGTAGAGTTCCACACAACATCTGGTTTTGACATTGTGTTCATTATCAACAATGTAACAAATAATTTTCTGAGTTTATTCCCAAAGGCAATATAACTTATTTCAATTATTGCATCCATGAATTCTTTGTCATCTGCCAAAAGACCCAAAGCATAACAAGCTTCTTGATAACTTTTATCTTTTATAAGTTATTCCATTTATGGTTTTTATAGAATTGTGGTCTGTGCATCCTCTTTGCATTGTTAACAAAATTCTCATATAATACAATTCACCAGAGGTGGGAGGAATATAAGTCTTCCAATATTATAACCCTGCTTCCTTGGTTTCCATTTTCTTTCTTAAGGGATGCACACAAATTTACTTGGAAATTTAGGATAAGTGAGTTCTTTTCCCTCAACATACTCTTTATTCGCCTGAAACCAAGCAAGGAACATTGTTTGAGCATGTTGCTATTTACTTAAAATGGAGTCAAGATCATCATCATCATTCAATATAATTGGTTGTTCTGATAGTGGATGAAATGTCAACCTTTGCATAGGTGGCCATTTGTGATGAATATCAAACCCAAATATTCTCCAAACAGCCTCACATGGAGATAAGTACCTACAATCATAGTATCTTTTTATTTCATCAACAACAATGCTAAAATCTTCAAAACTTTTTGTAATATTCAGTGTAGCTCTGTCTAGGCCCTTTTTCACATATTTGAACAAATACTTGATAGAATTAGACTTATTGCATTGTTAAACGATTTTTAAAATATATATTTTTAGCAAGTGTACTGAATCAATGTAGCATCTACAAGTGTCGTATCCACAGGGACTTGTGTAATATTTAAGAAGAATTATAATCTCTTTTCTAACTCAATTTTAAATATGTAAAAGCAAATTTCTTTTATATTGTTTTTAATAATAAAATTAAAAAGCAAATAACAATAAAGCAATATTAAGATGATAATAAAAAGGTATTGAGATTGAATTCCATCTATCTCCCTCTTCTATACACTACAAAAAAAATTGTATTTAACTGGGGTTATGATTAGTATTTCCGGCGGTTTTAACCTCCACTAAGTGCGTTACCTGCGGTTTGACTTTTCTTGGGAAAAACCAGCGTCGCTAACGGATTATCGGCGGTTTGAGGCAACCCCTGGAATACCAAAACTTAGAAGCGGTTTCGAAAACCGTAGTGACTTTCTAGAGGTTCTACTCCCCTGCTATTCTCTGCGGTTTATTTCTCGGCGGTTTGGAAATCCCTTGTATTTCTCGGCGGTTTGGTAACCCCAATTATTTCTCAGCGATTTCAAACCCCCATTATTTCTCAGCGGTTTCAAACCCCCATTAATTTTCGACGATTTTGGCCATTATGTTTCAGATTTTTAGCACTCGTAACTCGCCACAATTTATAACTCCCATAATGGTAAAATTTTAAATTTTTAGTAGTTTCCCCTTGGTTTTGAAATCCTGATCTATTTCATTATTTGAGTATTTTTTATGTATTGCACATATATTAAAATAAATGAAAACAAACTATAAAAAGAAAAAAAATTGTCATTCATTAAAGGAAAAAGGTCTACAATTTACTAGTAAAAGTAATATAAACCACAAGTTTACAAAATTTAAAGTTTAGTAACATTTCAATGTCTTAAAATTAGACAAAACACAAACTTAAATAATAGTCTTCAATCATAGTTGTTGATGCTGATAATTTGTTTCATCATTAGGAACACTCCCTTGATCAGATACCTAAAATATAAAATAACAACAATAATTAGTAATAGTGAAATTATAAATATATATGTATATATTAATTTATTCAAATTTTAAATATTACCGGTGATGCATGAAAGTTAGAAAAGTGATGAGGCAATTCACCATGATAGTTTTGTACGAAGAATGTCATCATTGCCTTCATTTCATTAACTTGCGATGTCAATGTAGAAACCTATATACGAAACAAAATTAATTAAAATAGTCATACCCAACTACGGCTTATATAAAGGAATTGAGTTTGGAGTATAAGAGTATCCAAAAAGTAGCACTTATACCTACACACTAGCACTTTTTGTGAAATGAATCAATGCATTAGAAACCTTTGATTTAATTTGTACTATGTACATAACATTCAAATATGCAAGTGTAATCCTAATAAAAAAACAACCCACAAAACCAAACGTAGCAGCAACTTAATGAAAAATCTTGAACAAACAAATAAAATTGGTCAATGCATGGTGAACCAATCATTCACTACATTAAAACAAAAAATTAATTTATCTACCTGATTTTGTAACTGTGTGTAAGAAGGTAAAGTTGAAGATGGCGTACTATACGAATGAGCATTGAGTCCAAACACTTTAGATGGGCAAGGACCCAAACCTAAACCCCGAACACGTCCACAATGTTCTTGGCTTCCTAAAGCATAAGCTAAGGAATCGAGTACTTGATATTTCTTTTGAAACGGATGATGATGAACTTGATTCATATGCTTGAATTTTTCCTAAAAAGAACACAAAAAAACTAAGATAACATGAAATGTGATTGACAATTATAAACTTTATTGAAATTTAACTTACACCAATTTCCCTCGCTTCATCACTTACAAATGCCCCATTAGCATGTTTATGTGTAGCTATCCATACCTCTCCTCTACTAACCTTATGGCCACACTCTTTTTCCTATAAAATTGAAGAAAAATTACATGACACATAAAAGAGAAATAAAAACAGAAATTAGACATGAAAAATGTAGTATTGTCACCATTTCATCTCTTTTCCTTGCAATGCTCTTAGATCCACCTGTGTGAGCAATGGTTTGCTTTGTCCTATTCTCTTTATTTTTAGGGCATTGTCCTAATCATCAACATATAAAAATTAACAAATATGAACGATGTTGATGAAAAAGAAATTAGTTATACCTTTGTTTTTGAACTTAGACGATAATCAACAAAAGAAGCCCAATGATCTCTATCTATTCCTTCTGGAGCCATTGTGATCAATTCATCTCTTGTGCGTGTTCCATCATTCCTTTGTTGCCACAATTCTTGTCGATGGTCTCTCCATTTTGTATTAAGTGATTTGAGAACATGATTTATATGAAAATCAGAGTGGACATCAAACTTGGCCTTCAAAACATAGAACAATTAAAATTAACAACAATTATAGTAGAATTAAATTACAAATTCAAATTTTACATTTCTTACATGAACAATGTTCTTTAGTATGTCTTCTTTATAATCTTTAGGAATTTTCCTCCAACTAGAATAGCTAATAGGAAATGCATTAAAGTCTCTAGCAATACTACCTAAGAACCTATTCAATAAGGCTCCACCATCTGCAATTGGTTGACCCTCATTATTCCATTGCACAACAATCCTTTCATTAGCAGGTAAATGCCAAACATCATTGGTTTTTAACTATTTTGTACTTTTATTGCCTTCTTCATCTGTAAAATGTTAAAAGCATGTCATGTTTAAGGGATACAATATTAAACCAACAAATAATATTGAATAAGTATATAACATTATATGCTCTTAACAATTTGATAAGAACTATTGTTTTTAATGAATGAGGGTTTTCCATAAAGCTAAATTAAAGTTTCTTACCAATCACATCAACAATCCATGCTCTCTTTCGGGTTGCAGACCATTGTTGATGTACTTGCTCATTAATTTCCCCATTTTCTTCCTCTTCATTTTCAGAATGTGAATTTGGTGTACAAGGTATTGACGACACAGATAAGGGTGTAGATTGATGTGGTGACTGACAATTAGATTGAGGTGCAATTGGGGGCTGAACAATGAATGTAGGATCAGAGCTAGTCTGACTAGTTGAAGATATCCTCACTTTCAAGTTTCCTGAAAATAAATTAAATGAATAAAAAAATAGTTGTGTCTAATGATGTTGGATTGTTCAATTTGAAAAGAAAGTGAACACGTCTTACCTTCTTGAGGTGCAGATAGGAGGGGATGTGGAACATGTTGATTATTTGCTAAAGATGCAGATGGAGGTGGAGGAGGAGCATATTGATTACTTGTTACAGGCTCAAATGGAGATGGAGGAACATGTTGATTACTTGCTCGAGCTACGGTTGGAGGTGGAGTTTGTACTAGAAATATTGAGAATCAATCACATATATCCAAATGAATTACAAAGGAATCAATATAGTGAATAAAGCTAATGCAATTTATGGATGGGTATGCAAGTTGAGACATCTAACCAGGTTGACATGTACGGTGAAGATGTGGAGGATGAGTGTACTTAGGTGTAGGTAAGGGTAAAAGAGGTTGACTATTATGTTGTGAAGGATGAGTACTGACTTGATTTTCTGACTTTGACATACTTGAGGTTGCAAATTTCATCTTCAAGATTCCTAACAAGTAACACCTTATTTATTAGTAAAGTCATCTCTTTAAGTGTCTCATCCACATTTGAGCATGTTTAACATAAGGATGATACAAATTTAAAGCAATAGGGATGTCTTCTCTATTTGTGAGACAATAATGAACCTTAAAATACCATATTAATGAACAATAAAACTCTAAACTTTTAATTGAACATACTACCTGAATGAGACGGATGATGAACTGCATGTGAAGACGTCTTCTTATGATCTACTACATGTCCCCATGTAGAAGATGCATTATGTGCAGTCTGTATCTTTGAACTACTCTTCTTTGTCAAGATTTTCTTCATCTTCAGGTGGTCTACCAACAATAAGATCAACATGAGTTAGATCAGTAATTTATAAAATAATAATTAAATATTACATTACATCTAGTAATGAACGCTACAAGTTTAAAATAAAATAGTAAAACCTTATTAATTGTATATTTCCTCCCTCATCTGGAAATAACATTTCTAAGTTTTGTTGTTCAAATGGCTCACATTCATGAAAATTGTCAACATCATTTTCACCCATGTTGTACAAGTCTCTAAGCTTTATATGTACAGGTATGCACCAATTTTTATCCAACTCATCCTCTACATAGTAGAACATTTGAGCCTCTGATGCCTGAATGTATGGCTCATCATCATCATTATCACCAGTGTGGATCAAACGTCCAAAGTTTACTAATGTAAATCCCAACTCATCAGTCACAATCCCCCTAGAAGTATTTGTATTAGCCCACATACATTTGAATAAAACAATTGAGAATCGACCATTGTAGTTTATCTCAA
Organism: Lablab purpureus; assembly: GCA_030347555.1. Lineage (NCBI taxonomy): Eukaryota > Viridiplantae > Streptophyta > Magnoliopsida > Fabales > Fabaceae > Lablab > Lablab purpureus. Next base: position 27,140,085 of record CM059256.1, on the reverse strand, counting down.
TTATGTCTACCAATCGACCATAATAAGGTACACCTCCAAACCGCATTTGATTATCACTACTACTTGCATAACTTCTTGTCCCAAATGTACCAAACACTCCACTGTTTTGTGTTTTAAGCCAAAGGTCACGCTCCAATATTCGAAACTTGAACCCATTAACGTTGTAGGCACTATATCGCTTTGCACAATCAATCGGACCCATAGCTAAGAATTTCAAATCATCTGAATGGACTTCAATTGATTCATTTCTTATCTAAAAGGAAAAAATGCTCATATTAAGTATAAAGTATAATATATAGAGAAATCAAAGTTTACTGGTCTAAATATACATACACGACGTGAAAACCACTCTGCAAATTCCCTATGCACCCTCTTGTCTATAACAGAGGATGACCGTGTGCGACTTCTTAGTTGTCTTTGTAAAGTGTCTCTAAATTCCCTATGTGAAATATATAAAGTATATACAATTAATGTCCAAGAAAAACCAATTATACAAAAATGAAAGTTAAAATACTTACTCGTAGAAATGGGTCAACTATGGTGCTATTGGTTAGCTACATGACGGTGTGCTTGCAATTTTTCCTTTGCAGATAGAGTGAAATAAGTAAAACCCCCAACAGGTTTTCCAACTGGTGAGAACAATGTACTTACATTAGAAGGCACAATATTAGGTTCATCGTTAACACGATGCATTCGGTTGAACACTGTCTCAATTCCATCTAAATATCTAGAACAAAAAGTTAAAGCCTCCTCAGCCATGTATCTTTCAGCTATTGAGCCTTTTGCTTGTGCCTTATTACGAACATAAGACTTTAATTTTCCTAGGTACCTCTCAATGGGATACATCCATCGATATTGGACAGGTCCTCCAAGCTTGGCATCTTCTACTAAATGCACAATTAAATGAACCATGACTGTAAAAAAAGAAGGAGGAAACAACATCTCCATGTGACACAATGTCAACACAACTCTACTTTGTAATTGGGAGAGTTCATCCACTTTTAAAACTTTATTACACAATTGTCTAAAAAACAAACACAGATCAATCAAAATAGAGCATACTTCCTTAGGGAGTGTCTTTCTCATTGCCAAAGGTAGTAGTTGCTCCATCAAAACATGTGAGTCATGACTTTTTAATCCCCCAAGCTTACGTTGTTTAACATCAACTCATCTACTAATATTACTTGAGTAACCATCTGGAACAATTATGTTCTTCAAAGTTTTGAGAAAGATATCCTTATTTACATTTGTCAATGTATATATTGCAGGAAGATATCTACCATTCTCATCAGGCCAAAGATCCAGTCTAATACCCCAAAGTTGTAAATCCTTTCGTGCCTTCAGATTGTCTTTACATTTATTTGAACTATCGTTCAACAATGTAAACACCACATTATCACATACATTTTTTTCAATGTGCATAACATCTAAATTGTGGTGCAATAAGTTGTCTACCCAATAAGGAAGTTCAAAAAATATACTCTTTTTTCGCCATTGTTGAGTGTCTACCTTAGAATGATTAACTCCCCGTTGTCTTTTTACTCATTCCTCAACTACTGGTTCTTTCCCAAATTCAACATTAAGATTCTGAACTTGTTGTAGGATATCATATCCTGAGATTGTTGAGGGAGGATTTCTATTTTCTATAGTTCCGTCAAATCTCATGCGAGCTAGTCTAAATCTATGCCTTCCATCTAACCAACGATGATGAGTCATGAAACAAAATTTACCACCTTTAAGAAGCTTCCTAGGACTTGTGTCAAAATTACATCTAGGACATGCCAGCACAGTATGTGTGTTCCATCCAGATAGGGTTCCAAGACCTGGAAAATCACTAATAGTCCACAGTATGGCTGCATGCATATCAAACACTTCATTTGCATATGAATCAAAAGTTTTGATGCCAGTGTTCCATAACTCTTTCAACTCTTCTATTAATGGTTGTAAATATACATCAATATGATTTCCTGGAGCTCGCTTTCCAGGAATGATCATGGAGAGAATGAATGAACTCTGTTTCATACACATCCAAGGAGGAAGGTTATATGGTATGAGTACAACTGGCCAAATAGTATGACTAGTGCTTAGATTTCCATATGGATTAAACCCATCAGTAGCCAAACCTAGTCGCACATTTCGAGGGTCTGAGGCAAATTGAGGATGTTTAAAGTCGAATCTCTTCCATGCTTCAGAATCTCTTGGATGCCTTAAGATTCCTTCCTCTATACTTTCAGATGCATGCCACCGCATATGTTCAGCTATTTTAGAGGACATAAACATCCTCTGTAAACGTGGCTTCAAAGGAAAATACCTTAAAACCTTTGCAGGAATCTTCTTTCGTTTGTTACCTGTAGCACTACTAACTGTAATCTTTTTTTTTTCCTTCCATCTAGATGTTTTACATTTCTTACAAAAATCTCTATTTATATCTTCTCCCAAGTACAACATGCAATCATTCGGACAAGCATCAATTTTGGTGTAAGTAAGACCAAGCTTGTTAATGATTTTCTTAGCCTCATAGAATGAGCGTGGAATTTTAGCATGTTCAAAGGCATCTACTAACAACTCTAGTATCATGGACATTGCCTTGTCACTTATTTTGCATAGACATTTGATGTGATACAACTTGATCAAAAAGGAAAGTTTAGAATATTTATCACACCCTTCATATAAACTCTCTTGACCATCTTGCATTAACTCAAAAAAATCTCCAATATCATCATTCATAGTATGACTTGACTCTGGACCTGTTGCCCTATCATCCACCATGTCATTGCCATATTGATTATACCCAAATGCATCATTAACCATGTCACACATAGGATTATTAACATGAATTCTTTCATTGTCTCTTTGCATCATTACATATGTTTCATCTATGGCATTTACTCCTGTTCTCTCCCCATGTAGAAGCCACACTGTATATCCTCTTGGGAAAGGTTTAATAATCAAGTGCTCATACATTGCTTCACGACATTTCCATTTGTTAAAGTTGCATTTCTGACATGGACATATTATCTTCCCCCTAACACCATTATTAGCAAATGCGAAGTCCAAGAATTTATTCAATCCTTCCATATTGAGGTGTATTTCTAGGCATGTTTATCCAAGATTTATCCATTGAATTGAGGTCTGTTCAAGTGAAGATAATTAACATGATTAGATTTATGGTATATCTTCTCAATTGAGAGAAGCATTAAAGAAGCTTAATAATGTTATTACCTTCTTTTTAGGAGTGTGTTTGTGTATGCAATGATATAAATATTAAACAATGCAAGTGTATAACTTGTCATATACCCACTCATGCAAATTTTTCTACTATATGAAATTAAATATTTGGTCCTCAATATGAATTGTAAAGCAACTAAAATGAATGTTAGAGGAAAGAAACTCTAAGATGAATCTGTTGGTCGGTACTTTCTAAGTTAAAAATGATTTTTTGAATCAATATTTACTATTGGACAAATGGTTTAAGATAGAAATTGTAATTAGAAGTGACTGGTGTGATGGCTATTGCCTTTGGATGCACCACAAGATAGATGCATCATGCATGCATACATTTTTCTATTTCAAATATGCAACAAATGCATTGGATTATACATTCCACTAATAATAATAATATTCCTCTACATCTCAAGCTTCATTTCCACCTTCTCTCTCATTTTCACCAGTTTTAAGATTAAACTGGTTCAAAACCAGTTTTAAAATTGAATTAGTTTAAAACAATTTAAAAGCATAATATTCACAAAGAAATATTCAAGAGAAGAATGATTTTACCTTTAGGATTCATTGTTTCTAAATAAGTGATAAATAGGCTTTCACTCCTCTCCAACCAGTTGAGATCAATCAATCTTCCTCTCCTCTTTCAATCGGGCGCCTGAAATTGTTTCTCTGCAAATCAGAAGAGAAAAATTAAGGAAATATGAAGAATGCCACATGGGAATACCAGTTTCCTTGACTCCAAAGTTCCAAATTTACAACATCATTCCACAGTCTATGGGTACTCTTGTTAATTTGATTGTTTTGGTATTAAGAAACAACAATTTTATTGGAGAACTGCCACTCACGTTGAAGAACTGCTCCAGCTTAGCTTTATTAGACGTGAGTGAAAATTTGTTGTCTAGTTCAGTACCCTCATGGATCGGGGAAAGTATGCAACAATTGACGATCTTGAGTATGCGAGTAAATCGCTTCTTTGGAAGTGTTCCTGTACGTCTCTGTTATTTGAGTCAAATTCTAGTTTTGGATCTCTCAAGGAATAAATTGTCAGGAAAAATTCCAACATGTCTGAGAAATTTTACGACATTGATGGATAGGAGCGTAAACCCAAGGGAAATTTTAAGGGAACGAAAAATTTCAATTCATAAATATTCTACTTATATTTATGACTCTTATTTGCAATTGACCTAGAAAGGTCAGGATTATGAGTTTTGGGAACCAGAGAATCTTCTTAAAATCATTGACCTCTCAAGTAATGATTTAAGAGGTGAAGTACCGAAAGAGGTTGGATATTTACGTGGATTGGTTTCTTTGAATTTATCAAGAAACAATTTTAATGGAGAGATTCCTTCTGGGATTGGGAATTTAAGTTTGCTAGAATTCCTGGACTTGTCAAGAAATAATTTCTCAGGCAATATTCCTTCTACTATTTCCAACATTGATCGTCTTGGTGTGTTAGACCTATCAAACAATAATCTGAGTGGAAGAATCCCTTGGGGAAGACAGTTGCAAACCTTTGATGGATCTAGTTTTGAAGGAAATATTTATCTCTGTGGAGAGCAACTCAACAAAAGTTGTCCTGGAGACGAGAAAACAGTACAACCTCAAGGAGCAGCAGTTGATGGTGAAGATGGCTATTCAGTTTTGTCTGGAGTGCTATACATGAGTTTGGGAGTAGGATTCTTTACAGGCTTTTGGGGTTTACTAGGGTCAATACTGCTCTGGCGACAGTGCAAATTTGCTTACATCAGATTCTTGAACAGACTGGTGGACTACATACTTCTAATGCTTGAACTGAACGTTGTCAAGTTCCATCGGTGGCTCAAAGGCTAGCAGGTTCTTCATTGCTACCTCCAAATACTATTGTTTTACTTTTATCTCTATACTTGTATTGTATGTCTTCCATGCTCATCAATTTAAATTGTAAACATTGAGTTTATCTAATTCTCTTTTTCTTCTAATTAGATTGTGAATTTAATAATAGCAACTATTCAGAAAATTATTATTTCTCTTTCTGTAAAGAAATTATAGATTGTTTTGTTTTGAGAAGTTTCCTTGTTTTCAGACAGCTCTCTGATGTTTACAGATATGAACTCCTTTGGCTAAGCTGGATTTTCAGTTTCATTTAATTTATTACTAAATTAAGTCTCTAATTTTTCTTCATCATGACTAAGTGTATTCTGAATTGTATCACATAATTTGCAGTTTGTGGAAGATAAACAGGACTAAAAACAAAAACTTTCATCAATAGATTTTCTCTTCACATACCCAAATCATAAGAAAATTTTGTACCATCAATTTCACCATAATTTTTCAGCAATGCAATCATTCTCAACAAATGAACAACACCAAAAGTGGAGAAAAAGAAAAACAAAAAACCCCTTACAATAACATAACAGCAGTTCATAAAATCACAAAGCGTGTGGCAAAATTGATTCCAAAAAAATGAACCTGAGATTCGAACAGGTGCAGGAACATCTTTGGCAGGGGCTAAAAGCAAAATATCCTCCTTCTCACAATCAGAGAACAACCCATCATCACTCCCAACTCTCCGATTACTATCATACAGGTGCACTTCCTCGAAACGAAGAACGAAGAACGGAACAATCCTAGAAGCAAGGACTTTTCGAGGGTTCGAAACAATGTCAGAACGAAGAACGGAAATGCAAGCGGAGCAATCCCAGAAATGCGAGCAGAACGCGACGCTCCCAGAAACGCTCCCAGAAACTATTTTAAAAAAGGGTCTTGATGGAGAAGTTGGATGAGTCTGAGATTTAGGAGATGAGGAGTAGGGTTTAGGAGATGAGAAGTCCGAGGTTTGGCACAAGAGAGGAAACGTGAAAAGAAAATAGAGAAAAAGGGAAAATGAAAACTGAGAAGTGGGAAATTAAAAAAATTGTCTAATTTTACTGGGGTTTCTTTTAAAACCGCAGATACTTTTCAGGGGTTTATAAAACCCCCAATATCTACATTTCTTACTGGAGGTTATTATAACCTCTATTAATAAACCTCCGTTAAAATTAAATATTTTTGTAGTGATAATCCTCTGATTATCAATATATTTAATCAATTATTTAGTGTTATTGAGGTTACCAAATTTCGTTCTAAACCAATCCCTTGATTTAAAATGTCTAAGAATTAAATTATAACAATTGATTCCTCAAATTATCATAATAAAACCCTTGCTTTAAGTTCAAAACCAATTCAACATATATATTTAAATTTACTCCTAGTACTCAAGCATATAAGATGATTTAATTCAAATCGGATTTAAGATCAATTTTCCAATATAACCGTAAATCATAAATCAAAAGATGAGTGATCAATTCATCTCCGCATTAAGAACATAATTAAATCATTAACATTGAATAAAAGACATCATATATATCAATCAAGAGTAAAATAGAAGAGTTTGACAAATTACATTCAATCTCAATACAAAGGGAAGTTAGCCACTCATGATTATGAGCAGCTTATATACCCAGATGGATGTGGGGATGAGAAATTAATCTTGAATCTTCTTTCCAGTTGATCCAAGACCTCTTCCTTCTCCTTTTCACTCTTTTCTAAACACTCTTGATATTCACCAAGATGGAATGTGAACACAAGAGCTTTTGAGTCCTTTATGTTAAATAAAGACGGCAGCGTAAAAACCAAGAGGGGGGGTGAATTGGATTTTTAATAAATTTTTCTCTTTTAAAAACTTTTCAAAATTTGAAATTCTTTCAAAACTAGGATGTGGATTTTTCTTATCCTTTGATTAAGGCAGATTGAATTAGCAATTGTTATAATGATCCACAATTAAAAGATATAGAGAAAGAGAAAGAACACAGAGATTTATACTGGTTCGGATTAAGCCAATCCTACGTCCAGTTCCCAACCACCACAAATGCGTGATGCTTTTCCCACTATCTTTAAATTGAAATTACAAACACCAATTCATGCAATAACAAAATAAAGATAAAGAAACACCTCCTCAGACAGACTAAGGATGAAACACCTCCCCAGACACACTGAGGATGAAACCCACCTCTCTTGACACACAAGAGATGAAACACCTCCCTTAGAACCAATCCAAGGGATGAATTTTCCCGTTTAAAGAAAATAGTAAAAGAATACACCTGATACATGCTGGATAGAAAGCTTAAGCACAATGATCACCACTTCCAAAGACTTGATCAAACTGAAGAGAGCAGGAAAGCGGCTTTGAAAAAGCTAAGGCGCATAAACACTTTGAATATTTCGTGTTTAATCAGATGTGTTTAACCTAAGACATTCTCTTTCATTTTATAATTCTAAAATGCTCCACAGTTTCCATTCTTAGGTTGATTTAGAATTGATTTTGCAAAAACGACTCATTTAATCGATTATATTAAAAGCTTAATCGATTATATCATGTTTAAAAACTGGAAAGCTGAAATCGTCTGATATAATCGATTAGATTAAGGCCATAATCGATTATATTAACCCAGAAATCAATATAATCGATTATCAAAAACACTTAATCGATTATTTAGTTCGTTAGACATTTTTTATTCAAATTTTAAGTTAAATAATCGATTATCTACGTATGGTAATCGATTAAAAGCGTAGAAAAATGTTTTTGCGAGAAAACACCTTGCTCTCTTGTTTGGGAAGGTCTTGAATGGGATTTATGACTTATTCTTTTTATCCAACACCCAAAACAGAACCTTCTACTCTTGATCCTTCAGCTCTTTGAGAAAATCTTCATCAATCTTCTCTCTTGAAAGCTTTGAATGCTCTTTATGCCTTTCCTTTTCTATCAAGCATCCTTCCTTTGTGAGATGGCACAAGTCTTTAATGTTGATTGAGACTTTCTAAAACTTCATCATCAAAACTGTAGGTCTTCATAAAAACTCTGGTCTTGAAATATGCCAACACTTTATATAGGAGAAAATTAGGTTATTTTTAGCTTAAGTGAGAATAACCAACTTAAACCAACTTAAGTGAAAATAGCCCACTTTAGTGAAAATGGCCCACTTAAATGAAATTAGTCCAATTGTTGGCCTAATTTTGCTCATGAATTTTATGTTTCCCATTCCTTTTAACTTTTGCTCTTTCTTCCATTGATTTTTGCTTTTTTCTTCTATTTTTTATATCTACTCCTGCATACACATAAAAACAAAATTTTCTCCATTGGGAGAGGTTATCTTTTCTTGTTTTTAGGAATTTCTAGTTGCTAAGTGCCTAATAAATATCAATTTTTATTTAAATTTTACCACTTAACATGCATCCTCAGTATTGACATGTGCTTGATATCACATAAGAAGAATGAGACTATACGGAACAACACTTCTATTATCTACTTCTACTCCATTTTTCACAATGTTTATACCATTATCTCTTCGTCTATAACATGGATAACCATCTTCATCAATGGTAGTTGAAAGTTTAAATTTCTTAGGATAGTATTTAGAACACCTACCCTCTTTCATGCAAGGTGAATTCCTTCTAACAGCTCCACATGGACCATGAATCATATACCTTTCAACAATCTTAGAAAGTTTAGGATACAAATCTGGATGAGGTAGTTCAGCAGAGATGACTTCATCAATGTCGCTTGGATTTTGCAATTTGTATTCACCATCTAATATATGAGCATGTGGAAGTTCCCTTTTTTGAAATTCTACAGTGTACATTCCTAGTAACAAAAATGAAATTACATTAAAAACAATTATATTTCGTAATATACAACAAACAATTTTACTAACCTGCATTAATTTTGCCAAACAAATTATTCTTCTTGAAATCAATCATCATTTCATCTAGTTTCATTTTGAAAACCCTGCAAACGATGTCTCGTCTATCTGACGCTACTAGCCCTCTTTCAAGAAGAAAGTCTTGTATTTCATCCCATCTTACATTGCACGTAATTGTTATAAATATGCCAAGGTATCCAAATCTCTTACAAATTGCCATAGCATCTTGACAATTATTAAACATGTAACGCATCCTACTAGTAAATGAAGCAGACAGTACAATGAGTTTGCCAATTGATGAAGGATCAATTTCTCCTCTGTTTAACTGCCTCTTGTAATAATTTAGAATATCACAACGTATTAAATTTTGATTAGCTCTTATGAAAGACATTCTTTGAGCCTCAATCATTGTATAACAATCAACCATAAATTGTTGGAATAACCTACGTGCATTTACAACATTACCAAACTCAATAGCTCATTCTTGAATTCGAAAAGCAACAAACTCCCTTAAAGAAATTCAAACTCTTTTACAATTTGCATTAAGACTATGAGATTGGCTTATTGGAATATATTCCTGATAGCCATCCTCTCCATATGGAAACAGTAGGCGATATTGTAGAGGAATGCGTGTAGTGTGGGTTTCATGTAATCTTGAAAGTTCACCAGAATTCTTTTTCATAATGATGTCTCTTCTTGCATCCAGGTTACCAAAGTCACCAACTATTAATGCAGCGACCTCCTCAGATGAGGATGTATTGTAAACTCTAGCATCCTTTCTGTTGATTTATTTCAAGCATGAGTAAAAAGTTACTCAGAAGTTTTGGTGAAGAATTAATCTCAAATAAATCATGAAGATTGGAGTTTTGATGATGAAGATATAAATATTTATTGCAACATTAAAGACTTGATTTTATCTCACAAAGGAAGGCTGCATCATGGAAATAAAGGCAAAATATATATTCATTCAAGGAGAATAAATGCTTTCAAGAAAGAAGATTTTGAAGATTCTCTCAAGAGCTGAAGATCTAAGCATAGAAGGTTCAATTTTGGGTGATGGATAAAAAGAGTAAGTCATAATTCCCATCCAAGACCAATTCAAACTTGAGAGCAAGTCATATTTTCGCAAAAACCTTTTTCTATACTTTTAATCGATTAGGAATCGAAATAAAATCGATTGTATCACCTAAAATTTGAATTAAAAGAGTTTAACGAACCAAATAATCGATTAAGTGTTTTTGATAATCGATTATATTGCTTCTGGGTTTCATATAATCGATTATGGCTTTAATCTAATTGATTATATCAGGAAAAATATGTTTTCCAGTTTTACTCTTATATAATCGATTACAACTTTTATATAATCAATTAAATACAACGTTTTTGCGAATTCAATGCTGAATCAACCTAAGAATGGAAACTTTGAGCTGATTTCAAATTATAAAATGAATGGCAATGTCTTAGATTAACACACATCTGATTAAACACGAAATTAAAGTATTCTTGCGCTAAAGTTTTTCAAAACTGCTTTCTTGCTCTCTCAAGGTTGATCTTAGTTCTTGGAAGTGGTGATTACGTTGTGCTTAAGCTTTCATATCTAGCACTCATCAGGTGTTTTCTTTACTGTTTACTGGTTTATGTAATTCATCCCTTGGATCAGTTCTAAAGGGAGGTGTTTGTTCATGTCTTGTCTATCAAGAGAGGTGAGATCATCCTTAGTGTGTCTAAGGAGGTGAGATCATCCTTAGTGTGTCTAAGGAGGTGTGTTCATCCTTAGTGTGTCTAAGGAGGTGTTTTCTTTTATCCTTATTTGTTTTTACATGTTGTCATTGGATTAATGTTTGTAATTGCATTTAAAGATAGTAGGGTATATCATCACGTGTTGTGTTGATTGGGCACTGGATGTAGGATTGGCTAAATCCGAACCAGTATAAATCTCTGTATTCATTCTCTTTTTCCCTCTCTCTTTATTTTATTATATTCGGATCATATTAATAATTGTTATCCCAATTGCTTTCATCAAAGATTAAGGAAAATTCGAATCTTGAAATTGGAATTGAGATTAAGTTTTGGATAAATTTTTTAAACCAATTTTTTTTTGAAAACCCAATTCAGCCCCCTCTTGGATTTTGCACTGTCATTATTGCTAACACTTTCCACGATGACAAAAAAGTCATAGAATTATATCTGATGTTGAATCAATGTCTAAAAAATCTCTAACTCTTCTAAATGACTGAGCCAATACATTGAAATTATCAATCATTTTTGTTAAATCAACAACCAAGGAAGCATCAATTGATGGAATGTTTTTTGTGGACCTAAATGGAAAAATTGTAATATTTAAAATGAATGCAATGAAATTTATGTCAATTAATACCAGAGATAAATTTTGTACTTACCCAAAGTGCGAAGTTCGGTTTGCTACTTCATTTTGAGTATCGTAAATGTATAGTTGTGCAAACTTTGGAACTGATCTATGATTTGGTAACAAACTTCCATTGCGGTGATAATTTTGACCGATGAGAATGAATTGAGGAGGTCCATTTCCATCATTAATTGAAGATTCAATCTTACCACCGACGGAAGTAAAAGAAAACATATTGTTGTATGTTCTGATGTTATTTAAAAAATGAGTACTTCTACTATCTTCACCATGTAATAAACTTTGAAGTAATTGTGGAGGCTTTGCTAAAAAAGGAAGTTGCACTTTATCCTTTTGACAACATATAGAGAAGTCAATTGTCTTGGTTCTTTTTTATTTCTCAGTTCTTTCCCCATACCACACTTGAGCCAAACAATATGCACATTCAATAGAGGGTATTCCAAAATTCACATTATCTAGATTTAAAACAAAATTAATACATAATTCATTGGATAATATTTAATACAAAAAAGAATGAGTTATTCAAAATGTTTGCACCTTGATGTTCAGCTTTAGAGTACAGGTTGTAGCCAAAAATAGATTCTATGTTGTCTACTGTATTAATGTCTGTAGTTTTAAAAAATTAATGGTTAATGAAATAATAACATACATTATATGAAATAAATGAAATGTGTAGTAGGAATAAGAAAAGATAGAGCAATGTGATTTACCATCATTAGGTTGTTCTTCAGATATTTCTTCAAATTGCAAAGTCTTTTGAATTGAACTACTGATATTCAAAGGATAGTGTGTATTTTTCTGATTACAAACAGAAGAAGATGAGTTTACAACTACTGGAAATGTACAGGACGTAATTGCACTTGAGTTTGGATCATCTTGAAACAAACGTTGACCTATTTATCAAAGAGAAATTTTAGGCATGGTTATCAATAAAAAAATAATAAAAATTTAACAGATGAATAATGATCATTAGTTCAGGTACACAACTGATAGTGATGCTATTTTACATGAGTCAAGAAATATGTCAATGTATAGCTTGTAGGACTTGAATATAAGGAAATGCAGTTTGCAGATTGTCTTGCTCACCAGAATCACAATCTGTGGATTTCTGTCCATTTTGAGGAGTGCTATAGATACTTTTCAAAAACTGATTGTCAGTTGAAAAAAGGCATAATTTTTTTTTTGATAATATATTGTTATTGTTATTATGATTATGATAAATTTACAAAATGCACATACTTGTAATTATTTGAGTAATTAGAAGATGAAGTTAATATGGATGCACATGAAGAAGGATTACTCTGACTTGGAATTGAAACACATTGAAGAGATTGTATCTCAATACTTGACAATAAATTTGAGATTCTTACAATATATTGTTATATTGATGCATAACAAAAATATAAACAGTGAAACCAATAACAAAAAGGGAATGAGCTTTGGAGACTGCAACTATATTTTGAGGCTTTTAACCTGTTTGTGTAAGAATCATCTGGCTCTTAACTTCTGCATTGTTTGAATACTGAGAACATGCAGCGAGTGTTGATTTTGCTGAGGAAGCAATACCTTGAACTATTGCTGAAGCTAAATGAAGACATTTTATGCTCATATCTACAAAGAAATACAAGATTGTAAGAAATAAAGTTAAACGAAATTTAATTCATTTTTCTCTGTATTCAATCATATTATATGTAATATCTGTTAATGGTCTTCTATGTTGATTTTCAGTTGTCACACTGACACCATCGCTGAACCAGGTTTCCACTGCAACAATGATTAGACAAACATGATTGTTGGTTGAGATATACATAAATAGATTTTTGCAAAACAATCACTTACCATAAGTAATATCAGTCAACGGTTTCACATTTTGATTGTTACTTGGTGTAGTTTCATTGAAGTCATGTGCATCTAAAGTGCAAAATATACATTATTTATTAATTAATTAGTTAATGTTTGTTAATGATTAAACATTTGAAATGCAAAGCAGCAGAAACCGTTTGAAATTGCCTACAATGTTCATATTCTTTCGTCACAAGTTCTGAGAAATGACCATCTTCCTTCCTTTTCTTACGTGTGCACAATAATTTTGATCCATATGTGGTGAAATGATTGTTCGTGAAGCTTGAATGAATGGAAAGTTGTTGTCAATAGGAATTTTGCAGTTAATTTAAGAACTCAGACATAGATCCTGGTATCCAATGTAGTAAAGTTAGTAAGAATTAAACCTTACACGATTTGAAATACAAAACAAAAGAAATTAAAATATGTGTAACAAATACCTGTAAATTAGAAGTGTGCATGAATTGTTGTAGTTTTTCTGTTCTATTTTAGGTATCTGTGCAGTTCAATATTGTTGTTTCTACTATGACTCTCCTTAAATGGGATTTCACGTCATCAAATAGTACATTCAAACTTGGTTGGACATGGAGTAGAAGTTAGAAATCGAAACAGTTGTTGCTTTGAAGTTGAACAAAGTAAATATTGCATATTACTTTTGTGAAGGTATGCACTGGTATATCAATGTTTCCACAGTTAAGAGAGCTTGGTTGAAGAATAAGTTGTTGAGACTATGCAGTTCATGGTAAAATGTTTTGTTAAATGAAAATTTTGTTCTTCTAAAAGCACTTGCAGTAAGTGTTTGTTTTCTTGTTTCGTTGCATCTCTGTTCTTTTGAAATCACTTTCGGTAAGTATTTCTTTTCTTGTTTCGCTACAGTAATCCAAACAAAGCAATATATAATTTATGTTAGGGTTAAATATGTTTTTAGTCCTTGAATTATTTGTCAAAATTGTGTTTCATCCCTAAGGCAAACTTTGGACTTATTTCATCCATATGCTTTATAAACTCATGTAAACGATCCTTGATGATGTGTTAAAATTCCTTTTTATCTCTTTATTTTTCTTCTTCGTAGTTTCTTACTTCACTATCATCTGTCTCTTAAGCTTCTTTCACTTTTTTCCCTTCTATTTTCTCTCATTTTCTTCTCCTTAAAGATGTTTTTATTTGTCATCGAGGATCATTTACACCTGTTTATAAAGTATAAGGACAAAATAGGTTCAAAGTTTGCCCCAGGGACAAAACACAATTTTAACAAATAGTTCGAGGATTAAAAACATATTTAACGCTTTATGTTATAACATCTTGTAATACGGTGAGAGAATTTACATATATGTGTGAATGTTGAAAGCATAACCTGTGCTTGTAGGGAGCATTACAAAACTGTTTCATGCAAAATGTTGTATTTAAGGGAATTTGCAGTCAAAAGTCGTTTTTGGACAGCTTTCACAGTTGTTTTTTCTTTGCAAAAAAAAAGCAGTAACCATATATAGTAATATTTCTTGGCATACTGACAATGATAGTGCATGTTGACCTTTCTAAAAGAAACTAATCAAATATTGCCTAAAGCATGAATAAGGCCATATTGTTGCACTTGCTTTGAATTGATAAATTTGTTTGTTTCAACATTTAGGTTGTTTACCGTACATGACCACCAAAAAGCAGATGGCTTGAATAGAGCAATGCAGGAGCACAAATAGGCACAACAAAATAGGTTGCGTAAAGGATTTGCTATAAGCAAAATACTGTGCCACGCTTTGGTCAACAAAACCAACCTTGATTCGATTTTGAATACCTCGTGCCTGCAGTGTGTACTTCTTGCATAATTATGGGTAAAAATACGAAGAAATTTGTTAAAGTTCCTACTGAACAATGATTATAATCCTTTGGTGCTATGCACAATGAATGATATTTCTTGTGCAACAAAAACTCATTGTCCGACTTATGTATAAAAAGAAGTTTTTTACTACTGCTAATTGAAGAACAAATCCATGATTCATGTTTATCATCGTAATACAAACATGAAGATATATAATATTTCTATATTATCTATGTATATCTATAATATAAATTTGTATATATTGATATGGGTTAAATATGTTTTTAGTCCCTGAACTATTTGTCAAAATTGTGTTTCGTCCTTGGGGCAAACTTTGGACCTATTTCGTCCTTATACTTTATAAACAGGTGCAAATGATCCTCGATAACAAATAAAAGCATCTTTAAGGAGAGGAAAATGAGAGGAAATGGAAGGGAAAAGAGTGAAAGAAGCTTAAGAGACGGATGATATTAAAGTAGAAAACTATGAAGAAGGAAAATAAAGTGATAAAAAACAATTCTAACACATCATCAAGGATCGTTTACATGAGTTTATAAAGCACAAGGACGAAATAAGTCCAAAGTTTGCCTTAGGGACGAAACACAATTTTGACAAAAAATTTAAGGACTAAAAACATATATAAATCTATTGATATATATTTAGGTGAATTAATTTTTTTTTATGTTATTGACTTGGTAACAACAAATATGGCTGTGTTAACTTTTTGCAAACTCTATATCTACCTAAATTGATGTAAATATTTGAATTCGTAATTTCAGATTTAATTTCCTATGTACACTTGAAATTTGGATTCATATTTCATATTTATACTTATATTTCATATATAGAATTGATATTTAGTTTATACTTATACTTATATAATGGATACTTATATAATTCATATTTATATATTTTTTGGATATCTATGTTTACATATTTCGTTATTGTTATGTAAACAGATAAAAAATAAAGTACACACAATGAAATGTAAACAAAAGCAATACTTTTAACAGCATTAACTTAAAAGCGTAGAAGAGATCATTGTTCTTGCTTCTTAAGAAGCAATAGCTCAAAAAGAACCAATTTAAAACAGAAAAAGTGATACATTTAAATACTACGAAAAGTTCAAGCTAATTAAAATTCACAAAAACTATTACATGGTCTTTGTTCTTCTCATTGTCAAACTGGAATTCCACTCTATCTCCTTCATGCAATTGATTTGTGGATCAGAATTCCTTCCAACCTTTCACAATTCTTGTTGACTTGTTTTTGACTTTTTTGACTAACAATTTACATTTTATAGAAGTAATCGGTTCGTGCAGATAGACGACAGATTTCAATTTCTCTTGACGAATCAGCTTACCAAAATCAACTGCCAAATCCTGGAAAAAGAGGAACAAAACATTGATAAACATATTTGTCAGTTCAGGTAGAAATTGTAGAATCTAAAAAAATTGTACGAAAATGAAGGCATGAAGATAAATTCGACCAGGTGGCTTGCTTTGGTGTGATAGTTTGACATTGTCAATCTGAATGTTGTGTATGGCAGTGGCAAGGACCTGTCCTTGAAGAATTTTTGAACTTCCATCATTGAGCATAATGATTTCCACACAGTAATGTGAAAGCAAGAGAGGCTGACATAATGGAAGAGAATAAGATATTGTCCTAAGAGTTTATAAAACTTCCTCAATTTCTCCCAGCCTTTCTGTGACAGTGGGTTGTCCAAATTCATGTTGTACGTAACAAAATGAATGTTCCCTCTTTTGTCAGCTAATGTCCACTTTGGACCGTGTTCTTTAGAGAAATCATTTGCAAAAGAACGATCGACGTACCCAAAAGTCTACAAAAGTTATACAAATTTCAGCAAATAATAGTAATACATCAGCAAAATAAAGAATTTAGAAATGAAATACATCATACCTTAGCAATAGGATGCATAGTAATGAACTTTCCTTTCGTTTGACTTTGAAGGATGGTTTCTACACTTAACATGTTTTTGGTTGAAGCAGCAGTGAAGTGAAGAGGAAGAGATAAACTTTTAAAGACAGATAAACTTTTAAAAAAGTGCACAGAAAGTATTAGAGAGTAGAAAGAGATAGAGGTTAGGAGAAGTGAAATGAAATGAATTTCACATTAAATAGAGGTTAAAGGGCCTTCAGAGAAATTGAAACGTCTTTCGAGAGAAAAAAATCTACGATTGAAAAAGTGAATTTCAAAACCTGTTGACAAGATTTGAGATGACTTTTTAAAGAAAATGAAGAGATAAAGGTGACATGATTTGAAATGACATTGTATTAAATATAGGTTAAAGAAGTTTAGAGAAATTGGAAAGTCTTTTAAGAAGAAATCATTTTTTTAGAACTGAAAGATAAGAATGAAATTATTATAATTTCGAAATTCCAATTATGTAAAACTGAGATATATGTATGTTAATTTATTGAAATGCATATTTACTAACTTGAAGAATGAATGAATAATTGCTTAAATAAAAAATTAATTAAAGATATTAAAAATATATTCAAGATGAAGAGAATTATGAGATATTATAATTCTTTCAGAAAAAATTAAGGAAAACGAAAATCAAAGAAATGAAACAAAATGAAAGATGTAGTTGATTTTTGATTTGGTATTGAAATCAATCGAATTTTGATTTCAACACGATGATGCACAGTCAATAATTACAATGAAAATTAAGGGGCATCGTCATGTATATATGTATAGATGTATAGAAGTTACAATTTACAATTTTCAAGTATATGTATATATGTATTTAAGTTACAATTTAAAATTTTCATTTTTGATAAATATATCTCCCTAACCAAATATATATATAGATATATTGAAATCCATATTTCGTAAACTCAGGCATTAATTAGTAAAACAAAAAAATGAATTAAAGACATATTAAAGTCCAAGAGATCAAGGTTAGAGAAAATGAAATGAAATACGTTTGACATTAAATACATGTATCACTCATTTTAGAGAAACTGAGAAGTGGTTTCAGGAGAAAAGCATTCTTTTGAGATTAAAAAAGTGAACTTCGACATGGTTTAACTAATTTTTAAAAGAGCAATTATACAAAAATAGAAATTAATTAATTAAAGATACATTAAATATACATGTGCACTTAATTTTTTTTAGAAGAAGTAGGCAATGTTACTATTAAAGTTTTAAAAGAGAGCACTTAAACCTTTAAAGATTAAAAGATAATTATAACAACAAATGAAATTAGAATTATTTAAAAATAAAATTATTTGAGATAAACATAACCAAAACGAAAATCAAAGAAATAAAAGAAAATGAAACATGTAGTTGACATTAATTTAGTATTGAAATCAATTAAATTTTGATGTCAACACGAAGATCAACAGTCAACAATTGTTACTAAAATTAAAGGGCATTGGCATGCATACAAAGTTAATGATCTATACACTTGAGGATATGTAAACTTTTGTAGAAATCAAGACAATAAACTGGAACAACAAGGTAAACATTATGTAAAGCAATAAACATTCAAACATTATTATACGAAAGGATGACTTAAGTAAATATTGTTCAGACAATATTGTTGTTAGTTCTAAAATAAAAAAGAAGCAGTTCAAAGCACATGTCACTTATATGAGTAAATATAAAAAAATAGACCTAAACCAATCTTGTGATAAAAACTCTGATGGTGTTGTCTCATTCCAATTGAGCTCTGAAGACAACGAAATTTCCCTCCTTCAGGGCATTCATTTGGCAAAAATTTTGCTGCTTGTAGAGGACTATCCAGAACCAATCTTCTAAGTTTGTGTTTCTGTACATGATTTGCAAAGTCTAAAGTCAGATCCTGCAAATGTTGCTTTTACATTTTAGTCCAAGTAATGTCATTGAAAAATTACTGAAACAATGAAAAAAAGGATATTGGTAAGGCAGCGTGAAGTTAAGACTCATAAGGTGGCTTTCTTTGACTTGGAATGTACTCAAAGTGAAACTGAAGTGAGCGTATGGGGAACTATTCATGGTACGCATGCCTAATACATGCAAATCGTGTGGTGTAGGATGTCCTTTGAAAATGGTCATCTGGAAAGTAGAACGACCAACATAAGCGAAAAGAATTATCTTGTAGAATGTTGTAAGATATGTCCAGGCTCCGGTTATCCTCGGGTCGTGAAGATCCACATTATATCTTACAACAACATCGTTACCCTTCTCATCAACCAAATGCCAATACTCACTTAGTTCATGTTTAAATGCGTAGTAGAAGGCTGGGTCCATGTAGCCAATATCCTTGTAAAAAACAACCAAAAATTGCTTGAAATGGAAGATCCTTTTACAAATATATGGATGAAATGCATAAGTTTGTAAAGTAAATAGAAACATGAAACAAGTAACTCGTACCTGATCTGGGAAAATGATGCTACCCATTCTGGCTTTGATACTTGTTTTCCAAGTGCTTGTTGGATTCGTAGTTTCCATTTGGATTTCGTTGTAGACGATCTTTGTGGAGTAAGTATAGGTGTCCGAAAATATGTGTGTGTATAGATTGCACAGAAAAGAAAAGGGTCTAGAAGAGGGATTACAAAATGAAGGTTGTAAAGAAGATTTAACTTGAAAAGATGTAAAATTGGCTTTGAGAAGAGAGCCTAAAAGCATGACTTACAATTCATCGAGAATGCAAGAGAAAGTTGTCCTGGAGAATTTAAGAAAAAGTAGACTTTGAAAATAGAGCTTTGCAGAAGCAATTAATATGCATGGAGAATGTAACAAAACTAAGAAAATAAGATATAAGTGATATATAATATATAAAGTAAATATAAATAATAAATAAATATAATATTTAAATGTCTTCTTTTTGAAAAGTAAAAGTTGCTTTCTATTAAACGATTTTCAAAAAATATATTTTCAGCAAGTGTACAAAATCAGTGTATCATTTACAAGTGTCATATCCGCAGGGACTTGTGTAATATTCAATAAGAATTATAATCTCTTTTCTAACTCAATTTTGAATATGTAAAAGAAAAATTCTTTATATTGTTTTTAATAATAAAATTTAATAATAAAATTTAAAAAATAACAATAAAATAATATTAAAATAATAATAAAAAGGTAATGAGATTGAATTTCATCTTTCTCCCTCTTCTACAATCCTCTGATTATCAATATATGTAATAAATTATTTAGTGCTATTGAGGTTACCAAATTTCGTTCTAAACCAATCCCTTTGTTTAAAATTTCTAAGAATTAAATTATAACAATTGATTTCTAAAATTATCGTTACAAAACCCTTGCTTTAAGTTAAAAACCAATCCAACAAATATATTCAATTTTATTCCTAGTATTCAAACATATAAGATGATTTAATTCAAATCGGATTTAAGATCAATTTTCCAATATAATCGTAAATCATAAATCAAAATATGAGTAATCAATTCACCTTCGCATTAAGAACATAATTAAATCATTAACATTGAATAAAAGACATCATATATATCAATCAAGAGTAAAATAGAAGAGTTTGACAAATTACATTCAATCTCAATACAAAGAAAAGTTAGCCACTCATGATTATGAGTAGCTTATATTCCCGGATGGATGTGGGGATGAGAAATTAATCTTGAATCTTCTTTCCAGTTGATCCAGGACCTCTTCCTTCTCCTTTTCACTGTTTTCTAAGCACTCTTGATATTCACCAAGATGGGATGCCAACACAAGAACTTGAGTCCTTTAGATAGGAGAGAATTAGGTTATCTTTAGCTTGAGTGAAAATAACCAACTTAAGTGAAAACAACCCACTTAAATGAAAATAGTCTAATTGTTGGCCTAATTTTACTCCTTGACTTTTATGTTTTTATTCCTTTCAACTTTTTCTCTTTCTTCCCTTGATTTATTGATTTTTCTTCTGTTTTTGGTACCTAGTCCTACTTACAAATATACACGAAATTTTCTCCATTGGAAGAGGTTATCTTTGCTGGCTTTTAGGAATTTCTTGCTACTAAGTGCCTAATAAATATAAATTTTTATTAAAATTTTGCCACTTAACACTTTCTCACCATTCCTAACGTGCCTAAAGTTTGTCTTCTCTCAAAGTACACCTACCAAGTACGGAAGGTTTTCTTTTATCAAAAGAGGCAAAGTCCACTGTCCTATGAAGGATAAGTGCTACAAGTGATCAGGTTTTGTGTGAAGTTTGGAAGCACGCATTTATTGCATAAAGAAGAGCATTAAATGCATCAACATAAAGCCCTCATAAGACAAAACAAGAAGTTTGCTCAAGATCAACCGAAAGCTGAAGATGTCAGAATAGATCTCTAACAGTAGCTACTTTTGCACTTAAAGATGTTGGACAACATGCCAAAGGTATGGGAACCTAAGACAACAACCATATCTGAAGCAAGATACCTAAAGAAGCTTCCATGGGATGAGCTCTAAGCTATCCTGCGAGTTCATGGGGTCCTCTGAATGATCAAAGCTCTAAAGAAGCTTCCACATCAGCCAATAAAGGACTGCCTGCAAAGATAAAAAGACGTCCCACGGATGAATAGAGTCCAAAGCGATGAAAGCTCTTGAAAAAATCTCTCTAATGAAGAAATCTCTCTAATGTCCCAGAAGTTTAAGCAGATGCTTAAGCGAAAAGGACAAGGAAACAAGAAGTTTCCTTGTAAAAGGGGAGAGAGGTCTAGAAGACCTAGGCATGAAGATGAAGCAAAAGAGATCTTGTGTTATGAGTTCAAGAAGCCTAGCCACATCAAATCTGAGTGTCCCAAACTCAAGAAGAAGCCCTTTTATAAGAGAAGGAGTCTTATGGAAACATGGGAAAACTTTTAGTCTAATTCAAGATTAGAAGCTGAAGAGCACGTCAATCTTTGCCTAATGGAAAATACTAATGAAGAGGTACTTTTTTACTCAAACTCTATTACTTATTCTTCTTCATCTGATGAACATGAAGATTTTTCTTATGAGGATCTTCTCAACTAATGCAACACTATCTCCAAGAAATATTTGAAACTTCAACAAAAAATTTTCTAACATTCTTTGAGAAAACGAAGAAATGAAAAGGGAGAAGGTTGCATTTGTTGTTAAGATTTAGATCCTAGAACATACCAAGGCATCAGATGATGAACGAATTAAATATTTTGGAAAACAACTTAAGTGTTGTAAAAATGATTTCAAAAAGTTTTCAGAGAGCTCCAAGGCTCTACGAATGCTTACGTACATCACCAGACATCCATCTGATAAGTCTGGTTTGGGATGTGATCTGAAGAGTAAAACAGACCAAAAGATAATTTCTCCTCAAAAATCCAAAAAGGCATGTTCCCATTGTGGAAACAACATTCATCGTAGCATGGAGTGCAAACATAGGAAATGTATAAACAATTCTAATAAGAAAGGACCCAAGAAAATATGGGTCCCAAAAAATCTTATAATTCCTGTTGCATATGTGTTGTATGGGCGAAGGAACAAGGTCAAAATTGTTCTTAGACAGTGGATGCTTGTGTCACATGATGGGAGAAAGGTCTATGTTCCTAGACCTCCAAAAACATGAAGGATGAAAAATTGCATTTGGAGGCAAAAGAAAGGGTAAGATCACTGACATCGAAACAATGGTATCTTTGCCCTTGTATCTATTAAAAACATTTTATATGTTGAAGGATTAAGGTATAGTCTATTGAGCATAAGTCAATTATGTGACAATGGGTCTACTCTCTCTTTTGACAAAGATAGATGTGAAGTTTCATCGTCTGATGGAGAGACCATCTTTATTGCTAGACGAAAGAATAATCTCTAGACGAAAGAATAATCTTTATGAGATTAATCTATTTGATCTTTATACTCTAAAGGTCATATGCTTGTTTTCAAAACAAGATGAGTGATGGATTTAGCATAAGATAGGGCATTTAAATTTAAAATATATTTGAACACTTGCAAAGAACAATCTTGTAAGAGGATTGCCCAATATTTCTTGGAAAACCCATCGCCTATGTGAAGCATGTCAAGAAGGAAAACAGATAAAACCATCTTTCAAATCTAAAAAATGTATTTCCACAACAAGACCTTTAGAGTTACTTCACATGGATCTCTTTGGTCCTACTCGATCATTGAGTCTAAGAGGAAAGAGATATGGTCTGATTATCGTTGATGACTTCTCAAGATATTTACCTGGGTATTCTTTTTAGCTCACAAGAATGAGTCTTTTCACATCTTTGAAATATTCTGCAAAAGAGCACAAAACGACCAGGGTGTCTATATCTCAGGTATTAGATGTGATCGTGACACTTAGTTCCAAAATGGAGAGTTCAAATTGTTTTGTGAATCAAATGGTATACACCACAATTTCTTTCCACCGAGAATGCATCAACAAAATGGGGTTGTGGAAAGAAAGAACAAAACTCTTCAGGAGATGGCAAGGACCATGCTCTGTGAGAACAATGTAGCCAAACACTTCTAGGCTGAGGCATTCAACACTATTTGTTATGTACAAAACATAATATTGATAAGACCTTTGTTGGAAAAGACTCCATATGAACTATGGAAAAATAGAAGACCCAACATAAGTTATTTTCATGATTTTGGTTGCTCATCTTATATCCTTAACACCAAAGATCAAATTGGAAAGTTTGACTCTAAGGTTGACAAAGTTATATTCCTTGGCTACTCAATAAAATCTAAAGCATATAGAGTCTATAACTCTAGAACTATGGTAGTTGAAGAAACCATAAATGCCAAGTTTGATGACTATGTTCAGATTGATAAAAGATTATCAGATCTAGAAGATGATTTTGCAGATCTCTAGATATCAAAGCTAGATGATTAATTGTCTGACAAGATCAATCACAGATTCGACAAAGTAGGTCAATCAGATGATGAAGTTGCTCCAGACGAAGGACCATCTGAGGTCAATCAAAGGAGAGATTGGAAATATGTTTTGTCTCATCCACATGATCAAATTATAAGAGACAAACATGACAAAGTTAGAACAAGATCATCCTTTAGAGAAGAAGATGCTATCGGCACTTGTGTCCCAAGTGGAACCAAAGAATGTCGAAGAATTTCTTCTTGATGAAGACTGGATTCTAGCTATGGAGGAAGAATTGAAGCAAGTCACAAGGAATGAGGTTTGGTCTCTTGTACCTCCACCATCCAATCAGAAGGTCATTAGAACCAGATGAGTCTTTCGCAACAATATGGATGAAGATGGAAAAGTGGTAAGAAAGAAAGCTAGATTAGTAACTCAAGGCCACAATCAACAAGAAGGTATAGACTTCACTAAAACCTTTGCTCCTGCTGCTAGTGTTGAAGCAATTAGAATTTTGTTAGCCTTTACAACTTTCAAAAACATAAAGCTTTATCAAATGGATGTAAAATGTGCTTTCTTAAATGGTTTCATTGAAGAAAAAGTGTTTGTGAAACAAACACCTGGTTTTGAAGATACATATAAACTCAATCATGTTTTTAAACTAAAAAAGGCTTTGTATGGTCTGAAGCAAGCTCCTAGAGCTTGGTATGACAGACTAAGAATTTTCTTTTGGAAAATGGTTTTGAAAGAGGCAAAGTCAATACTACTCTTTTTCGAAAGTAACACGAGAAATTTTATCATTGTTCTAATTTATGTTGATGATATTATCTTTGGTGCTAGTAACGAATCCCTCTATAAGGATTTCTCGAAGTTAATGCAGGGAGAGTTGAAATGAGCATGATGAGGGAGCTCCAATTTTTTCTCGGTCTACAAATCTAACAACGAGAAAAATATATAGTTATCCATGAAGAAAAGTACATCAAAGAAATGTCAAAAAAATTTAGCATGTTAGATGCAACACCATTATGGTGCATGTTCCACATGACATTGTGGTTCATAAGGCATTTCCCATGCCCACACCACCTCCTTTTTCATGGCTGCTTGATGACAAGCCTTCCCAGTTCATCTCAAACATCACTAGTGATGGAGCTTTCTGCATCTCATGGCACAACCCGTGGCAAGTTGCAAGTCAACACAACTATGGGATGATTGCCACCCAGATGATCATGGCAAGGATGAATTTGCTGAAACTTGCATGTCACAGAGTTAAGGGTTTGAACTTCTCAGCTACTACTTATTCATCTGATGATGAATCTAAGTCAGACCCAATGACGCTTCGTTCATCTGGCAAGGGATCATCTGTTGATCCATTGTTTGCAGTGTTCCAACTTGTTCTTCCTCCTTCTCAGTTTCCCACAAACGCCAAAGTGTGGAGAGCTTGAGCATTTCATGATGATGACTTCCCATTCGACTGTTCCATCTCCCTCAATGAGATGATTGCAATTGGGACTTCCTACCACTTCTTCACCCCATGGATCAAACTCTCCAACCCTCATCATCTGTTCATGGAGTATGAGGTTGATCCCCTCAACCTTCAAGAGGCTGAAGACTATGAGTTTTGCTCTCCAAGAGAGGACGCGTTTTGTCTGGAAATGTTGTTTTGCATTTTTGGCCAGAGAACGTGATAAAAGGACTCGATTCCTTCATGCCTACATGTTAGGAAAGAAGGTCATCGGCTATGGGTTAGTACATAGATGCATTACTGCGTCTACTACCCTCTTTGTGTGCCTAGACAGTGCTTAGCTGGAGCTGCCTTTCCATCTTTACAAAGGCAAAGACGTGATGCCCAACGAACCTCTTCATGATTGCCTTGAGCGAGATCCTCCTCTCCAAGCCACTCGTTTGCAGATTGAAGGCTACAAGCTTAAGCGTCGCTCTTCACTCACCCCTTGAGAACTTGGACGTTTAGCACATTTTTGCTATACGTCTGCCTTCTCTTTGCTAGAAATAACGACAATATAAAAACCAAGAGGGGGGTGAATTGGATTTTTAAAAGACTTTCTCCCTTTTTCAAATAATTTTCAAGATTTTAAAAAATACTTCTAAAATAAAGATTCCGATTTTCCTTAACCTTTGATAAGAGCAGTTGGGATAACAAATGTTAATATGATCCGCGAATAAAATAAAGAGAGAGGGAAAGAGATATTGAACACAGAGATTTATACTGGTTCGAATTTATCCAATCCTACGTCCAATGCCCAATCACCACAAACACATAATGATAACCCCACTATTTTTAAAAGCAATTACAAACTCTAATCAGTGACACAATGGTAAAACAATTAAATATAAAAAGTATCACCTCCTTAGACACACTAAGGATGATCCCACCTCTCTTGACACACAAGAGATGAACACACCTCCCTTTAGAACTGATCCAAGGGATGAATTACATAAACCAGTAAATAGTAAAGAAAACACCTGGTGAGTGTTGGATATGAAAGCTTAAGCACAATGCAATCACCACTTGCAAGAACTTAGATCAACCTTGAGAGAGCAAGAAAACGACTTTGAAAAACTTTAGTGCAAGAACACTATGATTTCGTGTTTAATCAGATGTGTGTTAACCTAAGACATTGTCATTCATTTTATAATTTGAAATCAGCTCAAAGTTTCCATTCTTAGGTTGATTCAGCATTGAATTCGCAAAAACGTCGTATTTAATCGATTGTATGAAAGTTGTAATTGATTATATCAGAGTAAAACTGGAAAACATATTTTTCCTGATATAATCGATTAGATTAAGGCCATAATCGATTATATGAAACTCAGAAGCAATATAATCGATTATCAAAAACACATAATCGATTATTTGGTTCGTTAAACTCTTCTAATTCAAATTTTAAGTGATATAATCGATTCTATTTCGATTCCTAATCGATTAAAAGCGTAGAAAAAGGTTTTTGTGAAAATATGACTTGCTCTCAAGTTTGAAATGGTCTTGGATGGGAATTATGACTTACTCTTTTTATCCATCACCCAAAACTGAACCTTTTATACTTCGATCTTCAGCTCTTGAGAGAATCTTCAAAAATCTTCTTTCTTGAAAGCATTTATTCTCCTTGAATGAATATATATTTTGCCTTATTTCCATGATGCAACCTTCCTTTGTGGGATAAAATCAAGTCTTTAATGTTGCAATAATACTTTATATCTTCATCATCAAAACTCCAATCTTCATGTTTTATTTGAGTTTAATTCTTCACCAAAACTTATGAGTAAACTTTTACTCATGCTTGAATTAAATCAACAATCTCCCCCTTTTTTATGATGAGAAAAAAAACTTAAAGACTTGTGATTGATATCCTGAAAAAAAAACTTGGAAAATATTGTATGGATATCTCCATCATAAATGTTAGTCCATAAAGGAAATAATATAGACAATCTTATAGCATTTAATTTGCAAATTTCAAATATTTAAATTTCAAGAGATTTAATGCATAGAAATATTTCCTTATTCTCCCCCTTAAACTTTGCTCTTAATGTTTAAGATATTCTTTATATTTTCTAATCAATTATCAATCAACATATATTGTTCTCCTCCTTTATTTTTAACATAATCAAAAGTATAATATAGAAAATGAGATTTACATAGCAGAAGCATTTAATAAAAAACAAAAAACATGAAAAATCACTTGCCTCCGAGACAAAATGATCAACATGGTTAAGGTGATTTGGAATGAAAGAACGGGTGACTCCACTTGGGAATTAGAAGAACAAATGAGAGAATCCTATCCTTATCTATTTGTTGGTAAGTCAATTTTTGAGGACGAAAATTTTTAATGTGGGAAGATTGTAACAACCCAATATATTATGTTATAAAAATATTCAGTTATAAAATATTAGATCATAAAGATATTATAAAAATATTTAGTTATACAAATATTAGATCATAAAGATATTATGTTATAAAAATATTCAGTTATAAAAATATTAGATCATAAAGATATTATGTTATAAAAATATTCAGCTATAAAAATATTATATATTATAAAGATATCAGATCATAAAGATAATACAATATATAAAAACAAAAGACTAGTTGGGTAGTTTGTTTTCACATACCTCCATTCTCTCTATTCTCTCTCCATTCTCTCTACACTTTCTCTAAGGTTTAAATACTGAAAACCCTAAAGGTTTCTAGATCCACAAGAAGCAATAGGAGGCTAACAGTATAAGGAGGAGTTCTACCCGATCAGTTTTGAGAACGGGTAAGTATAGGTCCGTTTATTCTTAAGAATTTTCTTTTGGAAAGTTTATGGTCTTTGAAGATTTTTCTCAATAAATTCTCTTTATGGGGAGATACTATCCAGAATTTTGAGATAAAAGAGAAGATAAGGTTTGGGATTTGCAGTTTGTTTTCATCTGATCGAGGAACAAAGAAAATCCAGGTTAGGGAAGTTAATGTTCAAAAATATATAAATTGATATTAAGAAAATTAATATTATATATATATATATATATAATTAGTATGTTTTGTATATTATTGTTGTATTGAGTGTAATGTGTGAAAAACCTTGTTTTTGTATTGTTTATGATGTTTTTGTGTGAGGCCGAGTAGAGCTTGGGGTTGGTGCCCATAATCTACTGATATGTTTGTGTGGGGCCGAGTAGAGCCTGGGGTTGGTGCCCATAATCTACCGATATGTTTGTGTGGGGCCGAGTAGAGCCTGGGGTTGGTGCCCATAATCTACCGATATGTTTGTGTGGGGCCGAGTAGAGCCTGGGGTTGGTGCCCATAATCTACCGATATGTTTGTGTGGGGCCGAGTAGAGCCTGGGGTTGGTGCCCATAATCTACCGATATGTTTATGTGGGGCCGAGTAGAGCCTGGGGTTGTTGCCTATAATCTACCGATATGTTTGTGTGGGGCCGAGTAGAGCCTGGGGTTGGTGCCCATAATCTACCGATATGTTTGTGTGGGGCCGAGTAGAGCCTGGGGTTGGTGCCCATAATCTACCGATATGTTTATGTGGAGTTGAGTAGAGCCTGGGGTTGGTGCCCATAATCTACCAATATGTTTGTGTGAGGTCGAGTAGAGCCTGGGGTTGGTGCTCATAATCTACCGATATGTTTGTGCGAGGCCGAGTAGAGCCTGGGGTTGGTGCCCATAATCTACCGATATGTTTATGTGGAGTCGAGTAGAGCCTGGGGTTGGTGCCCATAATCTACCGATATGTTTGTGTGAGGTCGAGTAGAGCCTGGGGTTGGTGCTCATAATCTACCGATATGTTTGTGCGAGGCCGAGTAGAGCCTGGGGTTGGTGCCCATAATCTACCGATATGTTTGTGTGAGGCCGAGTAGAGCCTGGGGTTGGTGCCCATAATCTACTTATGTGTGTTAATGAGATGTATGGTACCCCGGGAGATACAACTTGCATTTTAGGTGGTGAGCTATGCTAGAGTGGATTCAATGAGATCCCAGGTTCCACTGGTAGTCCCAGTCACGTAGACTAAGATGTCAGGTGGTGAGGAGCCGATGGGGGGATCCTGAAGACCTGCTCTGAGGCTACATTGTGGTAGGTCAGGGCCAGAGTAGGGTTGACAGTAGTCCTACCCTGTGGGTAGGGTGGTCAGAGTCTTATTATGCTTGTACAGTAGCCGACCACAATGTGACCCACAGGTGTTAGTCTCTGAGTTCGGGCATAGTAGCCGTGTCTTCCAAAAGATGTTTTCTTTTTAGGACATGTTGAATGTGCATGAGAATGTTGTGAGTATGTGTATTACATGATAATATGATTTGTGTTGTTACTTTTCAATTATTAAAGATGCATTAAATTTCAAAGCATTTAAGTATGTTCTATGATAAATGTGCATGAGAGTGATACGATGATGAATACTACATGATGTTATTATTTTGTGTTGTTATATTTTTGAATGATTAGCTTACCCTACAATTGTCGATTGTTTGGCCTGCGATGATCGTGTTTTGCTACACGGGAGCAGATATCTTAATAGGTGAGCGGGATGCTTCGGAGTCCCAGGATTATATTGAAAGATGAAGTAGTAGTTATACGCATATATTTATATATGTTTTTATTTCTTATAATAGAATTTTGTACTAGTAGAGATTCCCTTTTGTATTGAATACAAATACAAATTTTATATATGATGTGTTTTATTATCAGTTAATACAAGTTATATTTGCATACTAAGTATGATAAAAGTAGTGATTTCTTGGGTCGTTACACTTAACCTTTCATACCAAGATCTTGGAGCTTGCTTTAGTTCATATAAGGCTTTCTTCAATTTGTAGATATGATTTGGATTCTTAAAATCCTCAAAACCTGGAGGTTGTTCTACATAAACTTCTTCCTTAATGTATCCATTTAGGAAAGCACTTTTTACATCCATTTGAAACAATTAAAATTCCATAATGGAAGCATATGCTAGCAACAAACGAATAGCCTCTAGTCTTGCTACGGGTGCATAAGTTTCATCATAGTCTATTCCTTCTTCTTGTCTATATTCTTTTGCAACCAACTTAGCTTTGTTCTTGGTTATATTTCCTTCTTCATCAAGTTTATTTCTAAAAACCCATCTGGTGCCAATAACCTCAATATTGTTAGTTTTAGGAACTAAATCCCATACCTGATTTCTTTCAAATTGATTTAGCTCTTCTTGCATTGCTATGCACCAATGATCATCCGTTAAGGCTTCTTCCACGGTTTTTGGTTCTATTTGAGAAACAAACGCAACATTCATGCAGAAATTATTCATGTTCCTCCTTGTTCTTACACCTTTTGAGATATCTTCAATAACATTGTCCAAAGATACTTCTTTTGGTGGTCTCCATTGTTTTGGTAGACTTTCATCTTGAGGAGGATTATCATCCAAATTGATTTCTTTAATAACTTCTTCCAAAGGAGTTTCTTGTTTCTGTTCTCCTTCATCATCTACAAAAATTCTTTTTGACTCAAGAGGGATTTCCTCAAGGTCTAGATATTCATCAAAGACAACATGTATAGATTCTTCAACATTTAAAGTCCTTTTATTAAAAACTCCATATGCTTTACTACTCAAGGAATATCCTAAAAATGTAGCTTCACTGGATTTAGAATCAAATTTTCCAAGGTTATCTTTTCCGTTATTCAAAACAAAACATTTGCAACCAAAAACTCTAAAATGAGAAATATTTGGTTTTCTTCCCTTGAAAAACTCATATGGAGTTAATTTCAAAATAGGTCTTATCAAAATTCTATTTAAAACATAACATGCGATGCTTACAGCATCAGTCAAAAAATATTTAGGTAAATTGCTTTCATTTAACATAGTTCTTGCAAGTTCTTCTAAAGATCTATTTTTCCTTTCAACTACGCCATTTTGTTGTGGTGTTCTTGGTGCCGAAAAATTATGAGAAATGTCTTGTTCTTCACAAAATTTTTCAAAAGATGCATTTTGAAATTCACCGCCATGATAACTTCTTAAAATCATAATTTTCAAATCTTTTTCATTTTGAATAACCTTGGCAAATTTTCTAAATTCTTTGAAAACATCACTTTTAGATGAAAGAAAAAGTGTCCATGTAAATCTAGAGTAATCATTAACAATCACAAGAGCATAATAATTTCCACCAAAACTTTTTGTTCTAGAAGGACCAAATAAATCCATGTGCAATAGTTCCAAAGGTTTAGAAGTGGAAACAACATTTTTGGATTTGAAAGAATTTTTAATTTGCTTCCCTTTTTGACAAGCTGCACATATTTTATCTTTTTCAAAAATTAGTTTTGGCAAACCAATTACTAACTCTTTTGATATGAGTTTACTTAGATGTGGCATATGAATGTGAGCAGCTCTTCTATGCCATAACCATGGATCTTCTTCTTTAGCTACTAAACAAGATATATTTTTAGATAAAGATGCATTATCAATATCAATGAGATAAATATTATTATGTCTCTTACCAATAAGGGCGATTTGATTAGTATCCTTGTGATGAATTTTACAAAGATCACTATCAAATATTACCTTTAAGCCTTTATCACAAAGTTGACTAATGCTTAGCAAATTTTGCTTCAAACCATCTACAAGGAGAACATCATGGATCTTTAGGGTATCTCTAATATATCCACTACCAATGATCTTTCCCTTGTTGTTGTCTCCATAGGTTACAAAATCTTGTTCTTTCTTTTTGAAGTTTTTGAATTTTCTTTTATCTCTTATCATATGTCTTGAACATCCACTATCAAGATACCATAGGGATTTTCTGGACTTGGTGCCAACCTGCAATATAAGCAAAAATATTCAGGTCTCCTAAAATTACTTATTAGGGTCCTCGTGGGTTAGAAACAATTTTTCCTTTGGGAACCCATTCATATTTCTCATTAGGAACACTAAAACGTCGGATATTGCATTTATTTACGGAATGACCTTTACGCATGCAATAGAAACATGTTGGAACATTAGGTTTTCTTGAGAAATTCATGTTTTCAAAAACCTTCTTCATATTGGATGTTTCACTTTTTACAAAAGTAGTTTTGATAGGTTTTTTATTACCTTTAAAATTATATCCAAGTCCTTCCTTTTGATACAAGCCTTTTTGCATATTTAAAACACCCTTTAAATTTTGATTTCCCATGGTGAGTTTTGAAAGAGACATTTCATGATAAGATACTTTATTAGCAAAAATTGGACAATCTTTGCAAATAGGAATTTTTTATTTGCATTTACATGGAATTTTTGTCTTTTCCAAATCATCTTTCAAAACCTTTTTCTCTTCCTCTAAATCAACAATTTTCTTTTCAAGAATTTTGTAATCATTTTTTAGTTTATTGTGAAGAGATGTAAGTTTTTCAGACTTTTCACACAAATCAAGAAATTCTTCAAGTAATTCATCATAATTATTTGGAAGACCAAAATCACTTACCTTGTTACATGTGGATTCAACATCATCTACCATGAGACAAATATTTTCTTCTTCTTTTGAATCACTTGAAATTTGAGAAGAGCTCACTTCATTATTTTCCCAAGCAATATATGCCTTCTTTTTCTTCTTGTCAAAAGGTTTCTTGTTTTTCTTTTCTTTTTCCTCTACTTTCTTGATGTTGGGGCAGTCCGATTTCAAGTGTCCCCTTTTTCCACAGCCATAACATTTATAATTATCAATAGAATTTAAATTTTCAACTTTCTTACCTTTCTTGAAATTCCCTTTGTTCTTGTTCTTGATGAACTTTTGGTATTTCTTGACAAACATGTTGATGTCACTGCATTCTAGATCATCATCTGTATCACTATTCTCTTCTTTAAAGGATTCGACTTTAAGAGCAACACCTTTCCTCTTGACATCTTCTTCTTCTCCTTTGAAACATCCAAGTTCAATTTCGTGTTCTCTAAGTTTTCCAAAAAGAGTAGTTATGTTCATGTTTGTGAGATTCTTTGATTCCGTGATAGCCGTCACTTTGGGTTGCCATGTCCTGTCCAAAGATGTCAAAATTTTCACATTTAACTCCTCAGTATCGAATTTCTTACCTAACGCCTTGAAGTGATTCACAATATGAGTAAATCTTTTCTGGACATCATAGATGGTTTCTCCCTTGCTCATACGGAACATCTCATACTCTTGAATCAAGGTATTTTTTCTTGATCTTTTAACATCCTCCATGCCTTCATGTGTGACTTCAAGAGTGTCCCACATCTCCTTTGCTGTTGTACAGTCAGATAACCTGTAAAACTCATCAACAGTTAAAGCAGATGATATCATATTAAAAGCCCTAATGTCACATTGATGTTCGTTGTACTTGTCTTTTGTCCATCTTGCTCTTTCTTTTGGTATCTGCACTTCATTAACAGTAGTCATAGGAATATATGGACCTTTAACAACTATATCCCAAACACCTTGATCATTTGACCTAAGGAAAATCTCCATCCTCTTTTTCCAAAAAGAATAATTTTCACCAGTAAAGAAGGGTGGTCTATGAATAGATGCACCTTCAATAAAAGATTGATTTTTTTCCTGCCATAAGGATCTTTGATTTTGACTAACTTTCAAAAACTAGCTCTGAGGCCAATTCTTAGAAATAATAACAGTGTAAAAACCAAGAGGGGGGGTGAATTGGATTTTTAAAAGACTTTTTCCCTTTTTCAAATAATTTTCAAGATTTTAAAAAATACTTCTAAAATAAAGATTCCGATTTTCCTTAACCTTTGATAAGAGCAATTGGGATAACAAATGTTAATATGATCCACGAATAAAATAAAGAGAGAGGGAAAGAGAGATTGAACACAGAGATTTATACTGGTTCGGATTTAGCCAATCCTACGTCCAGTGCCCAATCACCACAAACACGTGATGATAACGCCACTATCTTTAAAAGCAATTACAAACACTAATCAGTGACACAATGTAAAAACAATTAAAGATAAACAGTATCACCTCCTTAGACACACTAAGGATGATCCCACCTCTCTTGACACACAAGAGATGAACACACCTCCCTTTAGAATCGATCCAAGGGATGGATTACATTTACCAGTAAACAGTAAAGAAAACACCTGATGAGTGCTGGATATGAAAGCTTAAGCAAAATGCAATCACCACTTCCAAGAACTTAGATCAACCTTGAGAGAGCAAGAAAGTGGCTTTGAAAAGCTTTAGCGCAAGAACACTGTAATTTCGTGTTTAATCAGATGTGTGTTAACCTAAGACATTGCTATTCATTTTATAGTTTGAAATCAGCTCAAAGTTTCCATTCTTAGGTTGATTCAGCATTGAATTCGCAAAAACGTCGTATTTAATCGATTATATAAAAGTTGTAATCAATTATATCAGAGTAAAACTGGAAAACATATTTTTCCTGATATAATCGATTAGATTAAGGCCATAATCGATTATATGAAACCCATAAGGAATATAATCGATTATCAAAAACACTTAATATATTATTTGGTTCGTTACACTCTTTTAATTCAAATTTTAAGTGATATAATCGATTCTATTTCGATTCCTAATCGATTAAAAGCGTAGAAAAAGGGTTTTGCAAAAATATGACTTGCTCTCAAGTTTGAAATGGTCTTGGATGGGAATTATGACTTACTCTTTTTATCCATCACCCAAAATTGAACCTTCTATACTTGGATCTTCAGCTCTTGAGACAATCTTCAAAAATCTTCTTTCTTGAAAGCATTTATTCTCTTTGAATGAATATATATTTTGCCTTTATTTCCATGATGCAACTTTCCTTTGTGGGATAAAATCAAGTCTTTAATGTTGCAATAATACTTTATGTCTTCATCATCAAAACTCCAAGATTCATGATTTATTTGAGTTTAATTCTTCACCAAAACTTCTGAGTAAATTTTTACTCATGCTTGAATTAAATCAACACTCCTCAGGCTTGAGTCCTCATTACAAAGTTATGCCTCACTCCGTCTTGCCTCTACCCCGAGTGCCCCATGTTGATATGTCTTTCTCCCATGTACAAGCTGACAAAATGCAGAAACAAGATCTAGAAGGGGGTGAATAGATCTTTCGAAAAAATAATATGTTAAAAATGCGAATTAAGTTGTTGATTTATCGTTTCCAGATTCAATTGAGAGAATTAAGATGCAGATTCCAAAACCCAGAAATCAATAAAGTGCAGAGCAGAAAATAAAGAAGTGCACAGATGATTTATACTGATTCACTCTTTCACAAGAGCTACATCCAGTTACCCAACCACAAATAAAATTTCACTAAACAAAAAATTTGTTCTTACAAACACTTACAACCCTAGTAAGCCTAAGAATAACCAAGAACACATGTCTTGAACCCTACAAGACTTGTACCCAACCACTGTAGAACCCTACTACAGTTCCTTTGGGTAGCACCAATCCAGAAACGCACACAAGAAATGAGATCACCTGATTTTACAGACAAAGATCAATTCAGAAAAATGAATGATGATCTCCTATGCAATCTTCTCAAGAACCAAATTCAAGGATTAATGTCAAAATCTTGGATTGCCCACCAGATATTCTTGCTCAAAAATATTCTCTCTCAAATCACATTTTAGAAAGATTTGTAAAAAGTCTATTTTAAATTTGAAATCCAAATTATTTATACAGAGAGGTTTTCATAAAAACTAATAGTTTTAACTTATTAAAAACTTGACTTAATCCGTTAATTTTACTTATGGACCAATTCAAATTTTTAATAATACAAAACTTGTCCAAAGTTTAAAACACCTGAGCCAAAGACAATTAATCTATTGAAAAATAATCTCAATAGATTAATAAACCTGACTTAAATATTAAGATCTTAAGCAATTTAACACATTAAATTGATGCTTTAACCAATTAAAATTATAGTTGAAGTTAATTTAAATACTTCATAAGCATTTTAACATATTAACACGATCTTTTAATCTATTAAAAATATGCAAATGATGAAGATAATTTTTAAGATAGTTTTCATGAACACATCCAAGACTATCAAATAATCATATGATAGGCTAAGTGAGAGATGCTTACAAGGGAACCTAGAAACACAAAATTACAATCACACAAGGTCTTCATAGGCTACAATGAGGTTGACTTCATCAAATCTTCAAGACTTTGACCAACCAAAAGGCTCTATTCTTATCAATCTCCCCCTATTTAATAAAGGTAACTGAACACAACCCTCTAGGATGCCAACCAATGCAGAGACTAAAACAAAATAAAAAAGAAAACAAGCCAAGACATCTACATACAACATAATATCATTTTATAACATAAGAAATAGCAAAATTGCATATTGCAACAGTAAAGAACCATAAATTCAAGTATATAGCAGCCTACAATAACAATGATGTTATAACGCAAAATAGCCCTGCAATAACAGTAACAATCCATAGTAACAGTGAATAAAAATCAACAAAAATCAGTCCTACAACAACAAAAATTCAATGATAATGTTACACACATCTTCTCCCCCTTACAACATTATAACACTGATAATGTCACACAAATATTCTCCCCCTTTGACTTCATCAAATGGAAGAAGAGAATACCAAAACAAAACAGTTAGAACAATTATCAGAACAAAATTCAGCAATAAAAGTTATGCAGTACAGTAGCAATAGCAACAGTATCACAGTAATAACAAGTTAAAACGCAGAGTAACATATTAATTTGTTCATTACAACACCAAATTAAAACTAAATTTAAACTGTTCTAAAAACAACCAAAATGAAACAGAATAAAAATGCAATGCAGATGAATGCAATGCATTATGCTCATGCCTCCTCATCACGAACATTGAATGACTCCATCTGCTAATATAATTCTTCAAGTTGAAAATCAATATGCTAAAACCTTGCTACACAAACTTCATGATGCATTTTCTGGTCCACTGACAGCTTATCCATCTTAGTCAACAACAGATTTTCAAATGGAGACAATGGGATCCCACGATCAATAGGAGGAATGTATGGAATCAGTGCATTGTTTCCAGGCTCTTCAGCAGCATCTGTGTTGCTTGTTCCAGCTCCATCAGCTCCAGCTTCACCATTATCCCCTTTATAGGACCACTTGTTATTTACCTTTATAAATCCTATCTTTTGAAGTGTAGAATTTGATATTTCATTTGTACTCTTAACCACTTCAGAAAGCTCATTATCCAAATCAACACCAAAGTGAGCAAGTATTCTTGAAACCAAAACATCATATGGAAATCTATAATCTGGAAGTCTTGTAGATTTATACATATGTTTCTTCAGCACATGAATTCAGTTAATTTTCAGCCTATTTGAAATGTAGTACATCAACACTAAATCATCCTCTGTGAACAAAGCATGGTTTCTCCCCCTAAGAGTAATATGCCAAGCTAATATAAAAGCAAGAAGACTCTCTTCAATCTTCATATCCCCAACATGAAGACTCTTCACAGTTGAAGATGGGTTCCTTAAACAACTTTTGTAAAACTGAATTTTATTAAAATTTTCAACAGCTCCAGTATTTCCCTTTCCAACCACAACACCCTCATTTTTCTGCCCAATAATTTGTTTCCATTATGTGGGAGAAACCTCAATTTTTACTCCCTTCACTTCAGATTTCAAAACCACACCATCTAGATAGATAGCTCCATTCAGCTCTAGAAAAGTTTACAAATGTTGATGCTATAGCAGTTTCCTCAAACCTTCAAATTTCTCCTCCTTCAACCAATAAAACTTCAGCAGTTTAGGAATATTTGCATTCTTCCTAGTCACTTCTTCAAGTATAGCTTCATCTACTCTTCATTTCCACTTAACCATGTTTCAAGGTGACCACCAACAGCATTAGTTGGAGTAGAGACTTTCCCTTTCCTAGCAGAGTCACTACGAGAAGCACTTTTTCTGCTTCCAGCACCAAATGTTCTAACCCTTTTTCTTGGTGG
Organism: Lablab purpureus; assembly: GCA_030347555.1. Lineage (NCBI taxonomy): Eukaryota > Viridiplantae > Streptophyta > Magnoliopsida > Fabales > Fabaceae > Lablab > Lablab purpureus. The sequence goes on along the minus strand of CM059256.1, from coordinate 27,101,939 downwards.
AGTTTGAGAGGAAGACATAATGACACAAATTTTGCAGAATGAAAGTGCAGTAGCGTGAATGAATGAGATGAAATGCACAACAGTGAATGAAATCAAAACCCTATTTAATGGGTTATATGCGTGTGATTAATAAAGAAAATATTAAGTGCATTCAGAAATTTAATCACCTAACAACTACAATTGATGTGAAATGCAATGAATGGGTTGAATGGTGCAGACAAAAACAACACGTTATTAGTCTTTGAGCCCAATGAAAATTAGAACTTAGGAAAAAGTAAAATCAGTTGAATTCAAGCCAAATTGGTCAAAAAGCAATTAATTCAGTCAGCAATTGCAATGTAACATTCACCCAATAGAAATCAAATACGTGTACAATTCGTAATAGACATTTACAGTGGTAAAAATTCATTTACTATGTAATAAAAGATATTAAAATGAAACTTAAATCTGTCAGTACAGGAATTTTAACATGTTATTTTGATAAGAGAATAGATTAAAAACTAATAACAGTAAGCATTTAATCAAATTTAACATGCTGAAAACATGAAATAACGAACTAAAAATCACATAATAGAGACTAATACAAATTATATAATGTTTGAAATATCAAGAATTCCTAATGCAGTTCTTAGAAAATTAAATTTGTCTCTAGACAAAGGTTTAGTAAACAAATCAACCAAATGATTGTTAGCATCAATGAATTTAATTTCACAATCACCTTTTAGAATGTGGTCTCTTATAAAATGGTGCCTAATTTCAATATGTTTAGTTTTTTAGTGCTGAATAAGATTTTTAGTTAGATTAATAGCACTTGTATTATCACACATCAAGGGTACCTGACCAAGATTAACACCATAATCTTGTAGTTGCTGAGCACATGCACTTCTAGCAACTATGTATTTTGCTTCTACAATGGATAAAGTAACACATGTTTGCTTCTTGTATCTCCAAGACACAAGGTTGCTTCTAAACATATGACAAGTTCCACTTGTGCTTTTCCTATCCAATTTGCATCCTACAAAATCAGAATAAAAAAAATCCAACTAAAGACATAGATGCACCATTAGGATATCATAATCCAACATGTATAGTTCCTTTTCAGTATTTTAGAATCCTTTTGGCAGCAATGAAGTATGATTCCCAAGGATTGGATTAAAACTTGGCACACAAGCATACACTAAACATAATGTCAGGTCTACTAGCTGTCAAATATAAAAGAGAACCAATTAATCCCCTAAATTTAGTAGGATCCACATTTGATCCATTCAAATCTACAACAATAACAATTGGTTGTTGTTGGTGTTGTAGCTTCTTTTCAATTTTCCATTTCAAACCTTTTTAACAAATCTACATAGTATTTTGATTGAGATAAGAATATCCCATCCTTCATTTTGTAGCCCCAAGAAGAATGATAGCTCTCCCATCATAGACATTTCAAATTCACCTTGCATAGCTAATACAAACTCTTGACACAAATTCTCATTAGTTGATCCAAATATGGTGTCATCAACATAAACCTGAATTAGAATAACATCATTATTTGATGCTTTTAGGAAAAGATTTTTATCAACTTTACCACGTTCAAATCCTTTAGAGAGAAGAAAATTACTTAACCTCTCATTCCATTGCCTAGGTGCTTGTTTAAGTCCATAGAGAGCCTTCTTTAATTTGTATACATGGTTTGGCCAAGAATGGTCTTCAAAACATGGTGGTTGAGAAAAAAATACCTCTTCCTCAATGTATCCATTTAAGAATGCACTCTTCACATCCGTTTGAAAGAGATTGAATCCACACATAGAGGCATAAGCAAGTACAAGTCTAACAACTTCCAAACGTGCCACTGGTGCATATGTTTCTCCAAAATCAATCTCTTCCTCTTGATTATATCCTTTTGCAACCAACCTTTCCTTGTTTCTCATGATGACTCCATGTTCATCCATTTTGTTCTTGAAAACCCACTTTGTTCCAATAACATTTATATTTTTATTTCTAGGAACAAGAATCCAAACCTCATTTCTAACAAACTGGTTTAATTCCTCTTGCATTGCTGAAATCTAGCTTTCATCCAATAAGGCTTCATTAATGTTCTTGGGTATTGTGTTGCAAAATTTATTTAAAGAATGTCTAGTAGTTACCCCTTTGTCCAATTGACCAATCACATTGTCAATGGAGAGATCTTTGGGTATTCTCCACTCTTTAGGAAGTTGATTTTCTTCTTGTTCTTCATTTGTACTTGTAGGTTTTTAACAGATTATCTTATTCATTTAACAAATTACCTTGGCGATTTAACTAGTTATCAAGATCATTTAACAAATTAGAATTCTACAGACTAGGCAAAATTGGCTTATCATCATCACCTGCAGAAAACTTTTTGAAAATCTGCAACCACTAGATTTAGTTTCATCAAATACAACATGAACAGATTCTTCAACAGTTAAATTCCTTTTATTGTAGATCCTATATGCATGGCTATTATTTGAATATCCAAGAAAAATACCTTCATCAGCCTTAGGATCAAACTTACTAATGTTCTCTTTGCCATTTATTAAAACAAAACATTTACACCCAAAAACTTTTAGATTACTTATGTTTGGTTTTCTTTCCTTAAACAATTCATAAGGTGTTCTTTTCAAAATAGGTCTTATGAGTACTCTATTAAGAACAAAATAAGTTGTATTAACTGCATCGGCCCAAAAATATTTTGAAAGAGATTATTCATTTAGCATGGTTCTAGCTAACTCTTCTAGAGACCTATTCTTTCTCTCTACCACTCCATTTTGTTGTGGAGTAGGTGCATAAAAATCATGTTTAATGTCATGTTTAGAACAAAAAGAGTCAAATTTCTCATTATGAAATTCCCCACCATGATCACTTTTTATAGAACCAACAAAAGCCTTTTTCTCATTTTGCAGAACTTTGGCAAGTCTTTTTTAAAGGCTGAATAAGCATCATTCTTGGATACCAAAAATAGAGTCCATATAAACTTAGAGAAATCATCTACAACGACAAATGCATAATAATTTCCACCAAGACTTGCGGTTCTAGAAGGACCAAAGAGATCCTTGTGAAGCAATTCAAGGGATCTAGAAGTACACATAAAATTTTTTAGTTTAAAAGATGTCTTCACTTGCTTACCCATTTGACATGCATCACACATTCTATCCGTTTCAAACTTAAGCTTTGGTAGTCCAATAACCAGTTCTTGTGCAGCAAGCTTATTTAGATGATGCATATGAATGTGTACAAATCTTCTATTCCGTAGCCAAGGATCTTCCTCTTTTGCAAGCAAGCAATCAATCCTAGAAGATGCATTTTCTATATCAACCCCATAAATGTTTTCTATACGTTTACCAACCAACAAAATTTTTCCAGATTTGACATCACAAATAAGGTAATGTTTTGAGTCAAAAGTAACTTTTAAACCTTTATCGCAAAGCTAACTTATACTAAGTAAATTGTGCATCAACCCATCACCATAAAGCACATCATTAACCGTAATTGAGTGGTCTCCTCCAATGCTTCCACTTCCAAGAATTTTTCCTTTATTATTGTCACCATAAGTGACATGTCCAACAGGTTTTAGTTGCAGCTTTTTGACCTTCCTTTTGTTAGCAGTCATGTGCCTAGAACATCCACTATCGAGGTACCAAAGTAGCTTCCTTGAGTTCATAGGCACATTGCTAGATGATTCATAACTAGACATCAATCACAAATTCACTTTTTCATCTTCCTTTGATGATGTACTAGATTATGAGTCATTATCTTGTCAAGCAACATAAGCTTTTCTTAATTTAGCAGCTTTTTTTGGTTTCTAGCCATTGAATTTTTCTTTGTTTTGAATGTTTGGACATTCAGCTTTGATATGACCCTATTTACCACATCCAAAACATGTAAAGTTAGGAGAATTAGAATCAGATTTTCTTAGATACCTTCTTTGAGAGGGACTTTTATCTTTTTGCTTCTTCTTGAGAAATTTGTTGAATTTTCTCACTAACAGATTCAGATTTTCAAAATCACCCATTGCATCCAATTCTTCTTCACTAGATTCAGATTTCTGAGTTGCAGCTTTCAAGACTATGCTTTTTTTCTTTTTATCATTAATCTCCAATTCATTTAATTTGTTAACTTCTATCTCATGTTCCCTTAACTTTCCAAACAAGGAGGCTATTGTCATTGCTGTCAAATCTTTGAATTCTATGATGGCTGTGACTTTGGGCTACCATGTTCTATCTAAGCATTTCAACACTTTGATATTCAACTCTTCTTTATCAAATGTTTTTCCCAAACCTATGAGATGATTTACAATATGTGTAAACCTCTTTTGCACATCAGGTATGCTTTCTCCTTGCTGCATTCTAAACAATTCATACTCTTGTATTAAGGCATGCTTTCTTACACGTTTAACATCTGTAGTTCCTTCATGTGTTATTTCAAGAATGTCCCACATCTTTTTTGCTAAACTGCATTGTGAAACTCTAAAAGACTCATCAAGATTCAATGCAGAAGTAATAATGTTTTTTGCAATGCAATCATATTGTGACTTATTATTTTCAGCTTCAATCCATTGATTCCACGATTTTTCATGCATTTCACCATCTACCTTGTGAGTAGGAATGAAAGATCCATTAACAACTACATCCCAAATTCCTCTGTTAATTGATTACATAAAGATTTTGATTCTTACTTTCCAAAAAGGGTAGTTAACACCACCAAACATAGGTGGGCAGTTTACGAAAGCCCTTTTAGCAAAAGGTAATCTTGTTTCAGTCGTTTTCAGAAAAACCATATCAAAACTTGAATAATTTTCAAGAACCAACTCTAGATATCAATTGATAAAATGCAGAAACAAGATCTACATGGGGGTGAATAGATTTTCAAAAAATTAATCTATTCAGTTGAGAGAATTAAGATGTAGATTGCAAAACCCAAAAATCAATAAAGTAAAAAACATAAAATAAAGAAGTGCACAGATGATTTATACTGGTTTACTCTTTCGCAAGAGCTACATCTAGTTACCCAACCACAAATAAAATTTCGCTAAACAAATTTTTTTTTCTTATAAACACTTACAACCCTAGTAAGCCTAAGAACAACAAAGAACACAAGTCTTGAACCCTACAAGACTTGTACCTAACCACTGTAGAACCCTACTACAGTTCCTCTAGATAACACCAATCCAGAAATGCACACAAGAAACAATAACAAGAAATGAGATCACCTGATTTTACAGACAAAGATCAATTTAGAAAAATGAATGATGATCTCTTATGCAATCTTCTCAAGAACCAAATTCAAGGATCAATATCAAAATCTTGGATTGCCCATACAAATATTCTTGCTCAGAAAGATTCTCTCTCAAATCGTGTTTTAGAAAAATTTGTAAAAAGCCTATTTTAAATTTGAAATTCAATTTATTTATATAGAGAGAGGTTTTCATAAAAATTGATAGTTTTAATCAATTGAAAACTCGACTTAATCTGTTAATTTTACTTAACAGTATAATTAAATTGGCTAGTTCAAATTTTTAATAATATAAAACTTATCAAAAGTTTGAAACACCTGAGCTAAAGACAATTAATTTATTGAAAAATAATCTCAACAGATTAATAAACCTGTCTTAAAAATATTCTAGATCTTAAGCATTTTTAACACTTTAAACTGATGTTTTAACCAATTGAAATTACAGCTGAAGTTAATTTAAATACTTCAAAACCATTTTAACAGATTAACACAATCTTTTAATCTATTAAAAATATACAGATGATGAAGATAATTTTTAAGATAGTTTTCATCAACACATCCAAGACTATCAAATGATCATATGAATGACTAAGTGAGAGATGTTTATAAGGCAACCTAGAAACACAAAATTACAATCACACAAGGTCTTCATAGGCTACAATGAGGTTGACTTCATCAAATCTTCAAGACTTTGACCAACCAAAAGGCTCCATTCTTATCATAAGTAAGCATTTGCAGGCCTAGGAAGACATTTCTTTATCCAGCGCAGACGCGGAAGGTTTTCATTGTGTTGGTCCCTTGGTCTGAGTTCATCTTCTACCTTCAGCCCATGGTTGCATCATCCTCCTTTCTGGAGTTTGAAAACTTGCATATGAAAGTCGAGCTTGAAGCTGCTCTGGACACCCTTGATGCACAATAGGCTACAGTTTGAGAAGCCGCAAAGTGGAAAGCTTACACTCTCTTTCTACTTGGTTTAGGTCCGCACGATGATGATATGGAAGAATTGGACTAGATTGCCCTATGTCTTTGTTGTAGCTTAAACCTAAGGGGAGTATAGAAGAATAAAGAGGAGAAGAAGAAGAAGAAGATGATGAAAAACAAGAAGAAGTAGTATGCATCTTCTAAGGGGGAGTTAAAGAAGAAGAAGACGATCAAATTATTTGTTCAGGGTGAGAACAACACAACACTTTTGTTTTCTTTTCTTTGTTGTAATCTTTATTTGCATTCTTTTATTGTATAAATAGACTAAGATATAAAGTCTGAGTTATGTACAAAGATTATCTAAGACTATATATATGTATTCATTTCCAACATCAAACGATATCACATTAATATATGTCTAGATGAATAAAATAAGTCTTAGAAATGTTTCTTCAAAGCTTGATGGCTTAACAAACTATTTATACACATTTTGATTATTCTATTTTAAGGAAATCCAATTTTAAGAAGTTTCAACTGATTAAAATTAGGATATAAGCCATAGGAAGCCATAGGAAGTGAAAACAAGCATTTTAATCAGTGGAAATGGAATTAAAATGAAGATGTATGGTGCAGCTATGAAGAACATTCAAGAAAATTAAAAGAGAAAACATGGAAGAGATTAGAAGATGAAGAACATGCCACTTTCATGAAGAAAGATAAGTGCGAAGGACAATCACCACTTGAATTTGGAAAACTGAAGATAAGATTCAAGAATAAGGACTTACCTCTTGAACTTCAAAGGGAGAATTTGCTCTTGCACTCTATTAATCTTCAAAGTTATGTTACAAATGAGACTCACACCCTTGTATAAAGAGGGGGAAATGAAAATACATGCACATGGGTGGAATTCTAAAAGGTTAGGCCATGTTAGGAAGATGCTCCAAAGCTTCCCAAACAAGGCTCTTGTTTTTTATACTATCCTTGTGTCCAAATAACTAGCCTCTTATTTCTACTTTAAAGAAAGACACTAAAATAAATCTATTTTTATTTATAAGGAAATTACAAGAGCTATTAATATTTCTAATCTCTTCTTCAAGCTTCTTGTACATTACCCTTGTTTTCCTTCCTTCTTTTTCTTGGAATTTCTTTATAAGATCTTCTTTCTTATTTTCCTTTTCTTATTTTCTTGTGGTGACTCCTCCTTGCATAGGTTGAGGTTCTTCATGAATTGAGATCACATCATCAACCCATGCAAGGAGGAGTCACCACAAGAAAATAAGAAAGAAAAGCTTACAAAGAAATTTGAAGAAAAGGAAGGAAGAAAAACAAGAGAAATGTACAAGAAGCTTGAAGAAGATATTAAAAATATTAATAGTTCTTAATTTCCTTGTAAATAAAAATAGAGTTAATTTATTATCTTTCTTTAAAATAGAAATAAGAGGCTAGTTGTTTGAACACAAGAATACTATAAAAAACAAGGGTCTTCTTTGGGAAGCTTTAGAACACCTTCCAAACATGGCCTAACACAATTTTGACACTAGTTTATAAAACATAAAGATGAAATAGGTTCAAAATTTGTTCAGAATGAAACTCAATTTTGACAAATAGTTCAGAGACTAAAAACATATTTAACTCTTTATTTTAACCATAATTATCAATTCTTTTCATTTATTTTTAAAGAACAAAGCTTGATTCCTTGTCACTAGTTACAATAAAATGTGTTGTTTGTCTTAATAAAATGATTTTCGACAAGTGTCATCCCTATTCAAGAATTTATCTAAGATCCAATGATTTTTAGATTGAACTTATCTTAATAAAATGATTTTCAGATTATATAATTTAAAAATAATTTTAATATATTTCTTTTAATTATACGATTTAAAAATCATTCTCAAAATTAATTTACTAATTATATAATTTAAAAATCATATTATTTGTAAAAATTAAAATAAATTATAAAATTTTTAAAAATAACTTATGAAGACAAAACTTTTAAAATATATAACTAAAAATTACTTTTAAAAATAACTTTCAAATTAAATAATCAAAACATCACTTTCAATTTTACTTTTATAAATAATTTTTAGATTATATAATTTAAAAATTAGTTTCTAAAATAATTTCCACAATAGAGGTGTAAAAATACGAAGTTTCAATGATTTAAAATTAAAGTTAGAAGTACTTTTTGTCTTTTTAGTGTGCAATGGAGTGCAGGTTGAACATGTGAGGGTGCAGAAAGAAAAACCCAGTCTCTTGGCTTCATTAGAGTAAGCTTTTAAACAGCTCTCTGATGCTGTCTACAAATGGTTTGGCCGCATCAATACTAGTGATAGCGTGATACGCAGCCCAAATAATTTTAACACGATTTAAAACGCACTTGGATGAGAAAAACAATTTTAACACGATTTAAAAAGCACTTGGATGAGAAAAACTTCTCATTGACGCCATTTATCTATCCAAAAGGTCAACATCAATATCATTCTGGATTCTATTCTGTCAAGTAAATTCTAGCCAGTAACGTTTTCCTTAATACAATAGAAACCTTTAATCATCATTCAATGCTCAGCCCAATTTAACTTCGGTTGCCAAATGAATTCATTAGTATATTACTACAAATGCAAATAAGACAAAATTAAACCTTGAAGGGAAGCACATGAAGATGGATATAAATCTTTTGCTGATATGAACAATCCCACCAATTCTTGTGTCTGACGAGTCAACATGAAAATGTTTTCAGCCGAATTCTTTGTTGCCCATTCCTCGACAATCCTGGAAGAAATGTTCCAAATTTTTAGGAAGCAATTCATCAGTAGATATATTCATGGATGAACCATTGATTATTCAAAGTTAATGGGTAAACAGATCATTATTCCAAACCGTTCCTAATGAAAAGATTTTTTTTTAAATTATTCTCTCGTTATTTTAGCTTGTTTAAAAAGGTAACAAGGGGAAGAAAGGAGTCAAAGCATCTGGTAATCAAACATGGAAAACATCCAGAAACACAAAAGCAAAGACTATAGATGCTCCTAATTCTAAAGTTCAAACCAAAAAAGAAAAATGGAAAGAAAAATCTATACATGTTATATTTTTCAAATTAATGGATTATCATGATAAAAGATATAATTTGATAACTGACCTTGATTGAGATTCTGTTGCATTGTGGCAGTCAGAATAAAGCACTTTGATGATAGGCTGCAACTTTAATTTATCAACTGGGTCTTTGTCCGCTGTACCAGAACAATTACCAGAACAAGACCAAGTATCTGGATTTAAAAGAATGATTTGCAGAACAGGGGCTTTGGTTGTTAGATCTCTAATAACAAACCGAAATGACGATTCGTCATTTGCACACTCCATCAACCGATTTGCAAACATTTTGCCCATTGTATATTCGCTGTTGAAAAACATAACGCATTAAAATTTATTCAGGATATATCGGTATTTAACAAACAAACAAAAGTCAAAATATAATCCTTCTGAGCTTTCAAGCCCTCCTTTGCAACAAAAACAAAGTAATCCTTCTCACGCTTAAATTATATATTAAAAAAAATACCTGAAAGGCCTTGCAAATAAAATGTAATAGAATACAGTCATGCTCGTTCACAGGATCAAGAAGAACCAGCAAGGAAGACAGCTTCCAGTTTGCTTTCACCTAGAATATATTTATTACAACCTTCTATTTTCAAGAATGTCAAGATCATGTTCGCTATTAACTCTTGTGTATAAATGCATGGTATTAGTAGGTAAAGTCTTTGCACACTGTTATGGAAGTACTATAATATTGTTCCAACTTCCACGGAACATAGATAAATCTGTCTTATTTTGATCCATACTTATTTGAATTCCCTGAAAACATTCATACTGCACGCACATAAAAGACCTTGTGTTGAAAATTTACAGTCCCTGCCACTTCTTTCCCACCCAAGCATGTACGAGAGAAAGACTTAATACCTTTCTTTCCCAATATAAATTTCTACTAATCAATTATTGCCAATCAATTTCATTAATTCACTTATAATTCCGCAAATTAGTTGAGTGGACTAATCAAATTATCCATTGAGACATTGGTTTCACTTAAACAAATCCTAGAAGCATACATTTTTAGCAGACCTATTTCCCATAATCAGCTGCAACCGAGTTATAATGGCACAAAACATGTCACCTCTTCCTGATATAGAAGGAATTAAGACCGATCGAGTGAAGTTTTTCATTCTATGCTAACCTGAACATGTCCTCAGATCCTCCAACCGGCAAACTGGTTGAAATATAACATTTGAACAACCGTACTCCTCCATCTACAGGTGTATGCCCCTCACAACATGGGTAGGCTCCTATGATAGCGGTGCATTGAGGGCATGTAAACTCACGCCAATCAATATCCTTTGTTAGATTTGACAATCTAGCCATGAAAATATCTTCAAGAAAACCGTCGAGTAAGGACTTTTGATTTCCCATAATATTTAGGGTCTCCGTTGGGATCTCTTCCCTTCTAGCAGTTCCACATGAATGATGCTCACTGTCTTCATCCCCAAGATTGTTTGTCATATGAGCACAACAACTACCAGTTTCAGTGACATCTTGGGTGCCATTTAAATCTGGGTGGGAATCAGATAAATGACCACAATCCGGTTTACTCTTTGCAACTTCACATCTCAAATTCATAGAAAGCTTCTCATCCTCAGGGTGTACAAACCTATAATTGCTATCAAAAGCAAGGGTCACTCCTCCATCATCACTGCAAGTTGAAGTCCTTTCATCATTCAATTCACAGTTTCTTGCACCTTTGCCAACACCATCATCTATGGGGTTTTCGGCTACAGAAGTATACTCTGGCTTTCCACACCGTTCAGGAAAATTATATTCCACAAGATCATCCTTGCAAAGAGTGACGGAAGCAGAAGTTAATAGACTGACCCCTGGCATGCACGTATACGAACTCACATACCTCATCACCATCTTCTCACTTATTCCTCCAAAAGAGCAACAACAAGTCCCAAACCAGTTGTCAGCCACTTCTCTCCAATTCACGGACGGCATTTCAACGAAAGTCCTAAACGAGAGACAAAACCATTAGCCCCTGACCTGGTAACTACCAGAAAATTAACCTCATAGACCAATCAACCATGTGTAACATAAGTATGACCTCTCAATGATACTAGCCATTGTTTAGGAGTATGATGCACAGACACCATATCAAATACACTGCGTATCAGTTAAGGCAATAAGGTTATTCTAAAAATAATATGATATGACAAATGCAAAATACATATTTAAAAGTATACAAAAATTCATCAAAACATAACACATAACTGCAATGGTACAAATCCAAATGAAAACACCTTTTTTAGACATTGCCAAAATAAAAAAATTATAAATCAGTCATCATAAATTATTTTTATTACTTACATTACATATAGGAATAACAAAATCAAATTACTTCTTTAAAATAATTTATAAAGAGTACATCTTCCCTCCTTGATTTATGAAGAAACAATGTCTATATTTCTATATTACACATACTTATATGTTTATTGTAACTTGATCGCATATAAATGCTTCAAAAACGCGGTACTTCACCAATATGTATGGTATGGGTGAAGTATTCAAAAGTATCAGCATCATATACATGAAACAAATAAAAGCATTGGTGTTCTATAGATAAAGTATCTTAGAGTATCGGTATTAGATACGAACACATGAAGCCCATTGAAGTACCTGTGATTTATAAATAGTTTCACGTTTTCAAAAAGAAAAAAGTATATCTATATTTAGATAAATTTCTCCGTAATATATATATATATATATGAGAAGAAAATATGAAATAAAATTCTCTAACGAGCTAAATTAGATTTAGTTTATGTGTAAGTTAGTATTTGTAAAAAATTGTTTCTATTTATATTCTTCTTCTGAGTGTTTAAGGTTAAATTTATCTATTTCAAAGAAAAAGCAGAATCAAACAATGACATGCTACCTGAGAGGAATTTTGGTCAACTTGAAGGTGCAATTTCTGCAGTAAAAGTCAACTTCCCCTGCAGAAGACAATCTTTTCACATCTGGAACAAAAACAAGAACTGGGAAATAAGCACAGCCTATTGAACAACCATTAAAAAAAAGAGACGTTAAACATAATTTTTAAAAAAGTAACAAATGAACAATTAGCAACGACATTTAGAGATTACCAGATTCTGATATGAGAGGGTCCGGCAGCGGAGTTGGTGAAGGGTGAAGGGAGGAGAGGATGGGATGGTCGACGGGGAGGAGGAGGAGGAGCTTGACCTCGATGTGGTCGGAAAGTGGGCGAAATGTGACAGGAGAGTCGGCGTCGAGCAAGACGGCAGGAAGCGGAACCCTAAGGGAGAGGGAGGAGGTTGTGAGAGTGAGGAAAGAGTCTGAGGAGTGAAGATTGATGGCGAGGTCGTGGCATTGGAGTGAGGGGTTTAGGGTTTTATCATTGGGGAATACCATTAAACGCAGCGTTGGGACATGGGACTGTGCTTCCCATGTGTAACGCCATCCACGTTCGCCGTCATCGCCGCCCATTCTACTACCTCCCTTGCTCTGTGCTCAACCCACTCAAATATTCAAAGAGACATGAGTCTGAGATGAATAAAAGCGTTAGTTATAAAAGTAAAAAATTTGTAAAACTTTATGTGGCTGCTGGGATTCGAGCCCAGGTCTCCACGGCCACAACGTGGAATTCTTACCACTAAACTACAGCCACCTTTTGTTTACATTTCACCATTTGTAAACCTATAAATATGTTATCCTCATTGGAATTACAACGCATGTTCTAAAGGTTTCACTAAACTAGACTCCATTTTTCATCATCTTCTAAAGGTTTCTTTTGAAAATTTATTTTTGTTCGGTAGTATTTATTCAACAAGAATATTAATTAAAGGTGATTTTAACATTTCATCTTAGCAAACTTATTTTTTGTCCAACGATTTTACAAAATGCTTTTCATTAAAAGTTCTGTTTACTAACTTTAATCCAAACATATCTTAAATCATCACTAGAAAAATCATTATAGGTAGCAATTCCAATAATAAAAAGTGTTCAAAAATGCACCTTTCATGTTATCACGCATAAGAAACTAATATAAATAAATAATTGTATTAATAGATCTAACAAGGCCTAAAGTACTCTCTCATTGTGTCCTTCATTTATATTCTAGATATAGATTTATTATAAGAGTCTTTGTAATTACACTATTAAAGTTCTATATAACTAAATTTACTATTTTATTCCTTCAATTAGTAATTTATGACAATGTTAAATATAGTAATATGATACAAATAAGTTGTATTGGTAATTGAAATATTACGACTGTTTCGAAAAAGAATGCAACTTATGTTGCATCTTAAAATCTCTTAAATTTTGAATTAAACTTTAAATTTTATTATCAAGTTCCTAAATTAAATAAATTGATTCAAAATTCGAGTAATTATAGAATATAAAAATACATAAAAATGGAGAGATTTAAATAATAAATGCATTAAGATTTAAGATATTATGAGAAATTTTAGAAATTTTGTTCTCTTCTACAAAATTAGTTTTTGACCATCATATCCTTGTTAGATTAGTGTGGAAGATTAAAACAGTCAAACCAATCAGAACTTGATCATAGTGTTTTAAGAAGTTATAAGAAGTTGTTGGATTATGTTCGATTAAGTCACTTAAATTTAGGGAAGGAAAATTAATAATATTTTTTTGTAATAGTAACAGTTGTTTGGTTATATAAAATGTATGAAATGGTTGATATGTGATTTTTTATGGTATGATTGTTGTTTATATTATTATAGGTGTTGTTACTAAAAGTATTTTTTTATTATCATGTTCTTACTTAGATTTAGATTATCTTACATGCTATCTTTTTTTTTCTAATTACTTTTTATTTTTTAAGGAAAATATACACAAATAGTTTAGATTGGTTAAAACATCCACGCCATGTTGTCACGTGACAATTTAAGTTTAAATTAAAAAATTATGTGATGACACTATAGAAAAAATTATTTTTATCAAGCATATTAATGACCTATAAAATGATAAAATTGGTCACTAATTAAATTAGAGACTGATATAGAGTCTAATTTAGTAGGTGACTAAAACCATGGTAGTTAATGTTAGAAACAAATTTGGATTATAATTTATAAACCAATTTAGTCACCATTATATAGAAACTAATTTCATAATTTTTTAAGATTAATAACAAAAAAAATATAATTTCTATTACAATAGAAACTATTTTATATACCAATAATTTTTAGTTTATAAAATAATTTTTAATTTAGTCACTGTAATGACTAATTATTTTTTGTCTATAAATTAGTTTATATTTAATAAATTTCTTGTAGTGTGAGGTGGCATTACTTATGGAGACATGTAAATAGGAGGGATTATATGTGAAAAATCTTACAATATAAGAGAGTATGATGAAAAAGAAAATCAAAAGTAACAAGTGAAAATCACTTCTCTCACATATTTGTTTCCTTCTATGTGTCACCAATAAATTTTTATACATAATTAATATATATATATATATATATATATATCAATCAATATTTTACTTATATATAATTTTTTCATTTTATCCATTTGTCTCTAAAGTGATCTTCTTATAACTTTTACTCCTTTGATTGAAAAATTGTTGACACAATTAAAATATACATATAAGTATTTCACTTAAATATAATTTAATCTTATGTACTCCAAACAACTTTAAGTCCTTCATTGGGTTCAGATAATTCTTCAGAAATTCAGGTCAGCTTTAAATCGGTGACCTTCAATAGATTCCATGTTTTAAGAAATTCAGGTCGGCCTCAAACCGACAACCTTCAATGGGTTCAGATAATTCTTACGAAGTCCAGGTCAGCCTCAAATCGATGATCTTCAATGGACTAATTTTTCTTAATCTAGGCTGACCTCAAAGTCGCAAGTCTAACCAACATGAAATATACATAATAAAAGCACCTTGATAGCTCAGATATTCGGATCTCGACTTAACAAATTCTTTACAGCTCAACTTAATAAACTCTTTACAACTCGACTTAATAAACTCTTTAGAGTTTGACTATCCTTTGTCAAGACTTCGGATCTTGAGCTCAGGGAGCTTGTGTACCTCCCCAATCTGTAACTGAGATATTTGAATCTCGGCTACCACCTTTACAACTCAGCCTAATAAGCTCTTTACCGCTCGACCTAATCAATTCTTTACAGCTCGACTTAATGAACTCTCTGTAGCTCGACTATCCTCCATCAAGACTTCGGATATTGAGCTTGGGGGGTTTGTGTACATCTCCAATATGAGCATTAATCGGTATATCATATTATTACAAATTATACATAAATGATCATAACTCATAATAATGACTAAATATTATAATATCGACACTCAAATCTCAATTCGGTCTTCAGCAGTTATAATAGCTCGAGAACCAACCTCAGCCAACCCATCTGACATCGATCATTTTCGGTAAGAACATAGTTTAATAGTTAGAATATTAAAGTCATGAATTCAAATTCAGCTAATGCTAATTATCATAGTTATATATATATATATATAATTAATTTTTCTCGTAGAGTGGATGTTTAAAATCATATATGAGATGTTGAATGTTCATGCAAATGTGCAAACGTGCGGGATTTTAAACTACTATAATAATCTAATAATATACTATTTTGTTAGAGACATATATGAGAAGTTAATAAATCTTAATTGGTAAAACCATAAATAAAATTAAAAAATGTGCTCACATATTAGAATATAAGGCACGATCAGGAAGTTGTCTTTTTCAAAAACAAATTATGCATATATAGTTAGAAGTAATGTTTAGAGCATTAAGTGAGTTAATGATAATTCCTAAATAAAAATACTTGATAAATTTTAGTTGAAAAATATTTTAAAAATTTATTAGATGGTATATTAGACTATAAAAGAAAAAATTTACTATTGAATATATGACTTTCTACTTTTTATGAGTTAAATAGAATATATTATGTTATTTCTATATTGATATAGTTTTAGACTACTTAAATATGAAGTTTTATATTAATTAACTAATTGATATACTAAATGTTAAAGAAAGAACAAATTTATTCTATAAAAGTTTTTTTTATTATCATGTTCCTACTTAGATTTAAATTATCGTACATGCTATTTTTTTTTTCTAATTACTTTTTATTTTTTAAGGAAAATATACACAAATAGTTTAGATTGGTTAAACACCCACACTATATTGTCACGTGACAATTTAAGTTTAAATTAAAAAATTACGTAATGACAGTATAAAAAAAATTGATTTTACTAAACATATTATTGATATATAAAATGATAAAATTGGTCACTAATAAAATTAGAGACTATTATAGAAACCAATTTCATAATTTTTTTAAGATTAATAGTCACAAAAAAATATAGTTTCTATTACAATAAAAAATATTTTAAATACCAATAATTTTTATTTTATAAAATAGTTTTTAATTTAATCACTATAACAACTAATTATTTTGTCTCTAAATTGGTTTATATTCAATGAATTTCTTATAGTGGGAGGTGACATTACTTATGGAGACATGTAAATAGGAGGGGTTATATGTGAACAATCTTGCAATATAAAGAAAAAGAAAATAAAAAATAGCAATATTCACCAATATCAATCAATATTTTATTTATATATAATTTTTTCATTTTACCCATTCGTCTCTAAAATGATCTTTTTATAACTTTTATTCCTTCTATTGAAAAATTGTTGACACAATTAAAATATACATATTAATATTTTACTTGAATATAATTTAATCTTGTGTATTCCAAACAACTTTTAAGTCCTTAAATTAAAATGTTTTTCTTTTGTTAATATTTTTTTAATTAAAATTAAAAATAATTAATTCATAATTAAAATTTATTGTAAGTTGTGAGAATTAAAAATTAATTACTCACAATTAAAATTTAAAGTTATTAATTTGAAAAAATATTTTGTTTGTATTTTATTTTTTATCTCATTTTTATCTTATTATATTTTTTATATTTTTTTTCCTTTAGTTTTTATCGAGTAATTTTTCAACTTTTTAATAATTTTATTTTTTACACACATATTTTGAACAAGAAAAAGAGATGTACTATGATAGCTTTCATTTGAAACATGAAACTATTTGTTAAATTACATAAAAGTGAAAACACACATTTTTCTACCTTTTTTCATATAATAAAAAAATTTGTCTTTATATTTAAAATATAAAATAAAAATATAGTAGTACATAAATAATAATTAGAATTTGTATTGGATAATTTATAATTATCTTTTAATATATGAGTAATTTTATATTTTTAAAATATAATTAAAAATAAATAAGAATATAAAAAATGTATATTATATATACCAAAAAAATATTTTTGTTGTAAATAAAATATTTTAGAACTATTCATTTTAAAAAAATTATTTTTCAATTTTATTGTTATTATTTTAAAAGTTGTATAATAATATTTTCAATCTAATGATTTTATTAAAATTTTCTATTAATTTGATATTAAAGTTAAACTTATGTTTTTTTTTAGAAATTTACTTATTTTGCAATTAGTTAGAACAATAAAAATATAAATAATATTAAAAAATAACAAAACAAAGAAAAATATTTTAATAGAAAGAATGAAATATTAGAAATAGTAACATTGATGTTATTATGTTTAAAACACAATAAAATAACTAAAATAATATTAAAAGTTAGGTAAATAATATTATATACAAGGGAATAAAATATGAAACAAGTTATATGAGTAGAATATATTTTAATTTTGTATAAAAATTTGATTGGTGGAAGAAGAATAGAAGTCTAGGTTCTTGTCAGGTTTTATGGTTTCCTCTCTCTTTGGGCTCTTCTATGTTGTGATAAGAGATTTTCACACTCTGATTGACTTAGGTTTACATGTCTCATAAGTAATACTATCTCTTACCTAATTTTTTAATCGAATTTTGAATTGTCACTGGTGGTGTGATTTGGGTATCCAACAAATCTCAAGCTTACCAATATTATCTTTTTGTGATGTTGAACTTAACCTCATACCTCATAAATGAATCAAAGGTGTGGGTTCATCTCCGAGTAGTGGAGTCGTGCAAGAAGGAGTGTGGTTTCCTTGACGAAGGAATCCACCTGTGCTACGAGAAGGATTAGTCTCTTGCATCACAACGAGAAAGCTCACATCATATGTAACCAAAGAAACAAGGACGAGGTTTGACAAAGAACAATTATAACAATAATCAACACAATTGTTATAACAATAATCAACATAATTGTTGAGGAAAAAATAACACGTTAAAAAATAATATGACTAAAATACAATTTATATGTCAATAAACAACTTCATATACTATTTGTTGAAATTAATTCCAGTCCTAGAATTATTTTCTGTTACATTTCAGTTTTTTTTTTTTAGAAATACTCTTCTATGTAAGAGTACCCATTTGCACTATATTAAATGTGGTTTTTTTGATTGTATAAAAATCAGTTTATTGAGCATACAACTGTGTTTTGTTTGTGAGTAAGAAAATAAAGTAACAAAAAGAGAGAGAGAAGGAGACTTACCTGACCAGTGGAAAGCTGGGTTTTTCAGAAAATCCTAGCAGAGCAGTAGAGAAGAAGTAGACCAGCTTAACAGTGGTATGGTATCAAGAGTAGTGTTCAGAACCTGGGAAGTCTGTAGTATGGCTGGAAATGGCAGTGGGAATTTCTTTTCAAACTTACCTATTCTTGATGGGAAAAATTATGATCATTGGATCATAAGGATGGAAGTCATTCTTGGTTATCAAGAACTATGGAAAACTGTAACAGAGAGTGCTAAGGAGAAAGAAGAAGCCGCAAATAAGAAGAAAGATTGCAAGGCTCGGTGTCTCTTGCATCAGTGTGTGGATACAGTGAACTTTGAGAAAATTGCAAAGGCTAAGACAGCAAAAGAAGCCTGGGAGATATTGCAGAGGGCTCACGGTGGTGTAGAAAAAATCAAGAAAGTAAGGCTGTAATCCTTTAGAAGGCAATTTGAATTGCTTTCAATGGAAGAATCAGAAAAGGTGGCAGATTATTTTAATAGACTGCAGTTGCTGGTGAATTAGATCAAGAGTTGTGGGGAGACAGTGACAGAACTCAACATAGTGGAGAAAGTTCTAAGAACCTTGACTGAGAAATTTAATAATGTTGTTGTGGCTATTGAAGAATCTGGCAGAAACATCAAGAATCTGTCAATGGAAGAGTTACAGGCAACATTAGAGGCACATGAATTGAAGAGGCTGATGAATTGAAGAGGCTGATGAGAAATTCAAAAAAATCAAGTGATGAACAGGCATTAAAAGCACAGATAAGCAAGAAAGGAGGTTCTACCAAGGGAAAATGGAAGAAGAGTAGAGGTGGAGGCAGATTTAACAAAGAAGATCATTCTTTGTCCCAAGATTTAAGTTCTGGTGAGCAAACAGAACAAAAAAGACAAGGTGGCCATGGGTCTTAGACTGGAAGAGGCAGAGGTGGAAGGAAGAATGTTGATATGAGAAAAATCCAGTGTTATAATTGTAAAAAATGGGGCCACTATGCAGCAAATTGTTGGCATGGAAAGGGCAAACAGAAGAAGGCTTCAGATGATGTTGAAGCACACATGGCTCAAGATGATTCAGAAGAAGAACCTGTGTGCTTATGGTGACAACTAGTGAGGAGGAATTTGGTGTTGAAAGTTGGTTCCTTGACACAGGATGTTCAAATCATATGACTGGACACAAAGAGTGGATGTCTAAGATTGATACCAGCAAGATAAAGTTAGCTGATGACAACGTGATAAAGCAGAAGGTATTGGTAATGTGATAATTAAGAAAAATGGAAAGGAGATCGTGGTAATAGAAGATGTGTTGTATGTGCCAGGGATGAAATGCAATTTGTTGAGTGTGGGACAGCTGGTAAAGAAAGGGTTTTCAGTGACCATGAAAGAAGATGTGTTGAAGGTTTATGATGTCAAAAGAAGGCTTGTTCTGAAATCTCCTCTTGCCAAGAATAGGACATTTCAGACCAAACTTATTTTAGCAGAAAATCAATGTTTAACAACTACTACAGCAGAAGAAGTGAGTTGGCTGTGGCATAGGAGGTATGGACACTTAAACTTCACTAGTTTGAAGAAGCTGGCTGATAAAAGAATGGTAACTGGACTGCCCAAGACACTAGCTGTACCAGAAAAAATCTGTGAAGGGTGTTTGGTGGGAAAATAGCCCAGGAATGCTTTCAAGACACATATGCACATGAGAGCAAAAAAGGTACTACAGGTGATCTATTCTGATGTATGTGGACCATTTGAGGAGTTATCACTTGGACAAAATAGATATTTTGTCACATTTGTGGATGAGTACAATCGTATGATTTGGCTATACCTGATTAAAGCAAAATCAGATGTGTTTTCTATTTTCAAAAGGTTCAAATTGATAGCAGAAAAACAGAGTGGAAAAGAAATTCAAATTCTAAGGACTGATGGAGGAAAGGAGTATTTGTCTACAGAATTTGAAAATTACTGCAGAGAGAATGGTGTGCAACATGAAGTTACAGCACCATACACTCCACAACATAATGGTTTGACAGAAAGGAGGAACAAAATGATTTTGAATATGGCCATAAGCATGTTAAAGCAGAAAGGGTTGCCTCATGTGTTATGGGGAGAAGCTGTCTCAACAGCTATGTATTTGTTGAACAAATGTCCAACTAAGAATCTGGAAAATAAGGTTCCAGAGGAAGTTTGGTTTGACAGGAAGCCAGGAGTAAAGCACTTGAAGGTATTTGGTTCAAAGTGCTATAAACATGTACCAAATGCTAAAAGAACCAAGCTAGCAAATAAAAGTGAGACTATGATTCTAGTGGGCTATCATTCCACAGGAGCTTACAGGTTGTACAATCCTGCTTCTAACCAGATTTGTATCAGTAGAGATGTTGTGATAAATGAGGAAGAAGCTTGGGACTGGAATGAAAAGTCTGGAGAGTCAAATAAGAAGGTTGGTGTTTTTTTGGAGGAAGAAGGAATTGGTATAAGAGAGGAAAGTGTAACCCAAGAAATTGAACCACAGTCACAAAGAATTATGAGACAGAGAAGACCACCATAATCCTTGGTGGATTTTGAAATTTATCCTGATGATGCAGTAACAAGAGAGGGAGATTTAGTTCATTTTGCACTAATGGCAGAAGCTGAACCATTAGACCATGATGAAGCAATGAGGCAAGAACTGTGGAAGAAGGCTATGTTGGAAGAATTAAACTCTATGGAGAAGACTAAAACCTGGGAGCTGACAGAATTGCCCAGTAACAAAACACCTATTGATATGAAGTGGGTGTTTAAATTGAAATTGAATCCAAATGGCAATATTGACAAGAGAAAGACAAGATTAGTGGTGAGAGGTTTCTTACAAAATAAAGGGTTGGACTATACATTAGTGTTTGCTCCTGTGGCCAGAATTGAGACAATCAGAACTGTAGTTGCATTAACTAATGGAAAGAAGTGGCCTCTATTCCAAATGGATGTTAAATCGGCATTTCTAAATGGTCCACTTAAAGAGGAGGTTTATGTTACACAACCACCTGGATTTGTGAAGAAAGGTGATGAGAACAAGGTATATCGACTGAGGAAGGCTCTTTATGGCCTTAAACAGGCGCCTAGGGCCTGGAACAAAAGAATAGATGCTTTTATGATGAGTCATGAGTTCAAAAAATGTTCAGTAGAACATGGGGTGTATGTGAAGCGTGGCAGAGATACTGGTCTGATGATAATGTGTATATATGTGGATGATTTGCTCATTACTGGGAGCAACATTAATGAGATAGAAGAATTTAAGAAGCTACTGATGACAGAGTTTGAAATGACAAAATTAGGCAGGCTAAAATACTTCTTAGGCATGGAGTTTGTTGAGACTGAGAAAGGATTGATTCTACACTAGTGGAAGTATGCTGCAGAGATTTTAGCAAAGTATGATATGGTGGATTGCAACATAGCAGTGAAACCAGCAGAAGGAAAGATTACTGTGACTGGAGATGGAGAGGAAGTAGTAGATGGGACCTTGTACAAACGAGTGGTTGGATCTCTTAGATACTTGTGCAACAGCAGACCAGATATTTGTTTTGCAGTAGGCATTCGAAGTAAGTTCATGCAACATCCGCAGAAGAAACATATGTTAGCCGCTAAAAGGGTGATGAGATATGTGAAAGGCACTTTAGACTTTGGGATATTATTTCCAAAATCTGATCAAGTGCAAACTAAACTTGTTAGCTATTCAGATGCAGATTGGTGTGGAGATAATGTAGATAGGAGAAGCACTACAGGGTGTGTGTTTGTGTTTATGGGAGCACCAATTTCTTGGTGGAGTAAGAAACAATCTGTGGTAGCTTTATCCACATGTGAGGCTGAATACATTGCAGGATCAAGTGTAGCTTGTCAAGCTGTATGGTTGGATTCAATAATGACAGAGATGGAAATTGACTTGGAGAAGCCTATTGAGCTGCTTGTTGACAACAAGTCAGCTATAAATCTAGCAAACAACCCCATTTTGCATGGTAGAAGCAAGCACATTGAGACTCGATTCCACTTCATACGAGATCAAGTTAATAATGAGAAGCTGAAGCTAGTTCACTGCCTTACACAGCTTCAGCTAGCTGACATTCTAACCAAACCTCTGAAGAAGCAGAGGTTCGAAATGATCAGAGAAAAATTAGGAATTATAAACCCTAGTACTGGAATTAAGGGAGGATGTTGAAATTAATTCCAGCCCTAGGATTATTCTCTTTTACATTTTCAGTTTTGTTTTTTTTAGAAATACTCTTCTATATAAGAGTACCCATTTGTACTATATTGAATGTGGTTTTTCTGATTGTATAAAAATCAGTTTATTGAGCATACAACTGTGTTTTGTTTGTGAGTAAAAAAATAAAGTAACAGAAAGAAAGAGAGAAGGAGACTTACCTAGCCAGTGTGAAAGCTGGGTTTTTCAGAAAACCCTAGCCGAGCAGTAGAGAAGAAGTAGACCAGCTTAACACTATCAATTAAAATAACTTTATCAAACAATTTCATCTAATATCAATTAATTTTAGATAAAAATCTAATATAATATTAAAGTCAAATACTTACACCAGCTATTGAGAAAATAAATATAAATACTAAATCAAATTATATATTTGAATATATAAAAAAATAAATACCTACATATTTACTAAGAATAACATCTTGATTTATAAATTAGTTATACTGTGATCACTACTTGTTTAAAAAATACTATGATTCTTTGTAATATATATTAATATATGCAGTGCATGTGTATTTTAGAGAAGAAAACACGCATAGAAAAAAAAAATAGAATGAAACATTGAAAGAGAATTAACTACCACCACATATTAGTGGAACTAATATTTATTATTAACCGGTTAACAATAATTGAACAACATCATCAATAGACACTAGGTAATCATAAGTTATATATATTCATCATTCACATTCTCGCAATCTGAACCACAAAACTTTTTGCATCTACTTAATTGCTCCATATTATAAGTATACCAAACTTTCATATTCAGACTCAATTAAATAATATTTTTTCATTGAGATTTCAATTTAAACTAAATTTACTGATTATTTGACCACCTTAGTATAAATATGTAATAATTACAATAACCTGCTTAATAATTCTTACTAATATACTTATTACAATGAATAGTGTTATCTTTATCAGTTAAATTAAGTATTTATTTAATTCAGATGTATATTTAGTTAATAGTTATTACCTCTGAATTAATTGTATATTAAAAGTACGATACTATTTAATCAATTGAAAAATATCTGTTATTATGAAATCATATAAAAACTATTTCATGGTTTATATATCCACTTTAATATAATGAATGTTGAGTTCTCACCACAGAAAATAAAACAATATTTTTTTTTCATTGATGACACTTCTTTTAAAATTACTGTCATTTGTTACTGTCTTCACGGGTGTAAGGTTCTTGGAAAGCTTGTTGTCTTGTTTCTTCAATTCTGGTATGAAGAAATTCTTGTTTTATAATTCTTTATTGTTACATTATAGAATGAAGAGAGAAATATAAGAAGTTGTTAGATTGTAGAGTGTGAAAGAAAGTGTTAGAAAAGCTTAATTTATAATTTGCATTTGATCATAGGAGTGTCTGAAGCATTCATTCCAGCATGGATTTCCATTTGATGCCGACAAATGAGAGGCATAGACACAGATTAGGGTTCCTACAATTAAAATATATCTAAATCTCACCCTACAACATGCTAATCATAATGCCATCTTCATACACAATATTATTCTATGGAATCTATTTGCACTATGCAAAATGTTATTTTAAACCTAACCCTAGCTAGCCCTCCTCATATTTTAAGATCTATGACATATATAAATAGCTACCTTTTCTCCATACTGCTGTGCAAATAAACACTGCCCTAATATTAATTAAATATCAGCACTACATAAAATTATTCAAATTTTTATTCAATCCATCACTCACCATTTTTGTCTTATCTTAATATTCGGTACTTGCTGCAAATACATAGAATGTGACTGTAAAAAGGGAATATAACAGCCTTTTCTCAACTACTGTATTAAATTTATGGGCAATGAGAATAACCTTCTTTATCACTACTTAACACCAGAGCAAAAAACTTAGCAATAATGTCGCAAAAGCAAAAGAGAAACGCACGTCCTATGGAAGAAAAGGAATTCTAAGCTTTTGAAGTCAAAACCCACGTGAGGTACTGTTGCATAAATTATGATATCAGTTTTCTGATCAGTGGGTTAGCATAAAGAAACTCGCTAAAATACCTATTAAACATTTTTCTGATAAAAACATGTCTGAGTAATAGCATTTTAGTTCAGAGACAAATGATAATTAACGAGTAAGATATTATTATATATGAGTTTTGAAGTTTGAGATGAGAACTGGAACATGGCTACAGACAATTCTGGACTCAAAGTGATGAGTACTGAAGTACTGTACTTGCACTAACAAATCTCAAATCAAATTTTATGGATATTGTCCCTGTCTCCTTATTCATCATGAGTAGTTATTGCAACTACCTTATTTATTATCATCCCATTGTTCAAATTCATTTTTAAGAAAGAAATAATCTGATTTCTCATGATCAAATAGTGCTTTGATTTGAATATGTTTAAATACAATATCAAATGAAATCCAATTAATTAAAAGTAATTCAAATTAGACGAGTTTTCATATCTTTCTTTTTAAACATATATAATTAACATTTCACATATCTAAAAATACATAATAGTTAATCATAATAAAGATTAAATTAAAATTATCAATACTACTATATCTAATTCTAATTTGTCACAAGAGTCTTAAATTTGTTTAGTTATAAATATCAAAAAATAAAACTAATGTAGATCCTAATAGCATGTTGTCATAAAACAATGAAATTTTAAAAATATAAATTGCCACTGTACATTTTTGCTGTTACTGTAATTGGTATAGTACTTTAGTGGCTACTTATGCATGATGGATTATACAATATTATATATATATATATAGAGAGAGAGAGAGAAATAGAGGTCAATATGAGTTTGGTTTAGATTAAATAGACATTAAAAAATAGATTTAAAATTGCTTAATTTGTTTTCATGAATTTTGGTTTTATTCTTTGATATTTATTTTTTTCTTTTGTTTTTTAATATGTTGTAAATGATAATTCAATTTTATCGGATGGTTTTGCATTAGATTCATTGCATTATGTCTCTTCTCATAATTCTTTTAAAATATACATTTATTTTAAAAAATACATTTGGGTATTTATTTAATTTTTTTAGATAAATAAGAAATACAAAATGTACTTCTGAATGGATCGCATCCTGTAAAACACTTAAATTCAAAATTGTTTTAATTTAATTTTTGTACAATGTATTCTTTTAAAATTATAAAGAAATCTCACATCATTTTCGATTAAAAAAATTAGGTGTTGCTTTTATGACTATTTCTATAAACATAAAGGATATAAAAAAATTAAAATACTAACTTTGTTGAGATCATATGAAGTTTTGTGATACACTAGTCTTTATATTGAAAAAAGTTTAACTCAGGAACCCTTAAATACATCCAAAGCGTAAGTTTAAAAACAATGTATTCTATATCAATAACTAATAACTATGCTAACAAATGCTTTGAGAATAGTGCATTGTCTTATCCCAATATTGCTTCTTATAACCAACAAATAAATGACACCATTTGAAGTGATGGACAATAAGGTCAACCCTATATTCATCAGTGTAATTTATGACTTTTAATTTTGTGATGTGGTGGAAATTTAACATACCTTGTATTTGATATAAAAGAAAAAGGTGTACATCTGAATTTTGTCTACATCATCAGTCTTTTATCCATTTTAAAATAAATAAAATTAATTTATCCATTTTAAAATAAAATAAAATTAATTTATCCATTTTAAAATAAAATAAAATTAATTAAGTTACTGAAAAGTCATTTATATTGTAAATGCATATAAATGTATTACTATTTTTAAAATCATCTATTGGTGGACAAGAATCATCACATAGTTGGAGTTTAGGTGATATTTAAGTTGCTGAAAATGTGTACTAAAATAGTATAGAAATAAAATATCTTGTCTTCTTCACCAATTAATTTTTTTTATATAATTAAAATATACATTTTTCATATAATTTTTCTCATTTTAACTTTTTATATCTAAATTTATTTATCTAACTTTAATTTTTATAATATTATATTCCATTCATAACACTATATTACTATTTTAAAATAATAACAATAAATCATTAAAAATTAAAAATAAAATATTTTAAAATATTTATCTATCAAAATATATAATCATTTTCAAAATAAAATTATAAAATTCAATACTTTACCAAAATTATAAGATAATATTTAAATATAACTATTTATATATATATAATTATTAATATATATATATATATATATTATTTTTCTAATATATATAATTATATATAATATAAACTTGTTACAGGTATACTTTTCATATTTTTATTTATTTTTAATATATTTAAAAAAATATAAATTACTCATATATTAAAAGTTAATTTATTAATTATATCATATAAATTCTAATTATTATTTATGTATAAATATTTTATATTTTTATTTTATTTTTAAATATAAAGATGCAAATTTTTCTCTCTCACTAATATTTTTCTCTTTAAATTTATATCTACTTTTTAAAATTCAATAAACTGTTATAATAAAAAATTAACCGTAATATAATTATAAAAATAATTTAGTCTTATAATTATCTTTTGAATGCATTTGTTATAATTTTAAAATAATTATTTTTAATTTTTTATTATATGAAAAAAGGTGGATACATGTATGTTTGCCTTTATGTGTATATATATAAAAGAAATGAAAAAAGTTCATATATTTTAGTGTTTTCTAACTTATTGTATTAAGAAAAAAAAATCATTTTATTTAATTGATTTTTTATTTATTTAATTTTTTTATCTCATAATAATATATCAATAGTGAAATTATTTTTTAAATCAATAACTAACATGTAAATTTTAATTTTGAATGAATTATTTTTATTTAAATAAATAATTTAAATTTAAAGAGTTAAATTTTGTTTAAAATACATAAGATTATTTGCTGGTAGAATGTTTGATTTTAATAATTTATAAAAAAAAGTTTAATAGATTTTTTAGTCTAATTTTGTGTAAATTTTTGCAATGTGTTCTCACTATTATTTTTTTTAATGTAGTTTTAATTTTGATTAAAATCAATCAATTTGGTTTCTTTCATAAAATTGATGTGGATGACGTTGAAAGAGTGATAATATGACACATGATAGGACACAAGTCATATGCACAATACGAGACACAAGTCACAATATTTCCTTTTTCTTTTTCTTTCTCTTTCTTTTGTCTATTTGACACATGTCCTGTGCATATGACATGTGTCCTGTCATGAGCCATATCATCACTCTTTTAACATAATCCTTATCAATTTAACAGAAGGAACCATATTGATTGATTTTAACTAAAAATTGAGATTACATTGAGAAAAAAAATAATAGTGGGAAAACATTGCGAAAACCCATAAAAAGTTGAGACTAAAAAACCTATTAAATCTAAAAAAAATTATTAGTTAGACAAGTAAATGTTATAAATAAACAACATTAAATACAAATGGAAAAAAATTATATATAAGTGAAATTTTGACATATATATTTGAATTATGTGTCAAAAATATATTAGTGGGACAAGAAAGGAAACAAGAAGGTGAGAAAAGTAGTTTCTATCACTTGAAATAAGGCTCTCATAGTAAAATATTGAGCATTAATTAAAGTAGTATTTGAGATGATAATATATAGAGAGGAGAGATGAAGTTACTCTTAGGATAAATTTGGTTTGTTTTTTACTAAAAACACATCCGAACAAAATATAAAAAATACATGCAATTCGGTTTGGTTCGGTTTGAAAGAAAAAAAAATCCAAACCAAACCAAACCAAATTACAATTTGGTTTGGATTGATTTATGCAGTTTGATTTGGATCGGTTTATGCAGTTTTTAATTTCTAATTTTTTATTAAATATTTCCTCATTCTTTTCATCTTTTAAATTAAAATATAATAATATAATATTTCGTCCGTTTCAAATTTTAAGGGGTACTTCACAAATTCTCACAGACCAAGAAAAGTAATTAATTTGTTTAATTTTTTATAAATCTTTCATCTTTACCCTTGTTAATTACTATTAACTAAATTAATTGAAATTGAATCAGAAGTTTTTATAAAATAAATTAATTTTTTTAATTAAACTGTACATTAATTGAGATTGGAATTTCAAGAGTTTTGAATTCATTTCAAAATTATTTTTAAATAATTTAAAATTAGAATCACTAATTTTTTTAATTAAATATTTTAATCAAAATTTTTAATTCTCACCAAACTATTATACTAAAATTTTATTTTAAAATTTGAATCAAAATTTTTAATTCCCACCAAATTGTAAATGACTATACTCAAAATTTATTTTAAAATATCACTCAAAATTTTCAATTCCCACCAAAATGTAAATAGAAATAGTGAATTAAAATGACATAGGTACTACAACTTCAATTTGTATTATAACTTGAAAAATACTCTTGGAGATTATATTAGTAGATGATAATGAAATATGAAGAGAGACAGACTAATAAAAGATAATTAATTTTTAGTTCCTGATTTTAGTTTCTTTTTCTACTATTTAATATTAACAAAGATAATCATGTTATTAATAGGGGTATATAAGGAAAAAAAAAGAAAAAAAGTTATTGAAATTCTAAAATGCCTTATATTATGAAACAACTTTTCTTTCAAAAGTTCGCCTTATAATTTGAAACGGAAGGAGTATACATTATGTTACTCAAAATCTAATAAATATATTGAATAATAAAAAAGGTACACATTAATATATTGAATAATAACAATTATAAAGTTATACATATATGAAACTTGATTGCTCTCATTTTGTCTAACAGCTAGCTTTTATCTCTACTTTGACTAGTCAATCTACTTTTTTATTTATATGATCATGTTGAGATCAAGCTTTATCTAATTTTTGTTCACTCTCTGTCAAAATATTTTTCTTTTGCCTTAATTCTAAGTATTCTATGATGTGCTAAAAAATCAATGACATTGACCAGGATGAAGAGAGAATAGACATAGTAACGAAGTCAAGCAAGAGAGTGAAGTTGATGACACTATCCTCAAGAAGAGTTGACAACTATGTTGACGGTGAAGAGGAATAAAGAAACTCACAAATCAAATTTGTAAAGCAGATCAAATAACTCTATAAAAAAATTTGTGTTAAAATATGTAATTATTAGGATTTCTAGGAATTTTGAAAACATGTTTTGGAGATATATGAGATATAAGACATATATTGTATGGATGAGCTGTACTTACGTTATTTATGTACCATATATAGAGAGAAAAAGTAACAAAATATTAAATATTAACAATATATATATCAATTTTAACTCCCTAAATCTAAATAATAATTGAATATATTGTTATATTTATGAAAAGATGTTCTAAAATAAAAACTAAAAGATTTCCTAGACACTAATTTAAATTAAAATATTAAACACTATTTCCAATAATAACTTACTATTATTATTTATATTAATAATAATAAATATATGTTGAATGTATATTATAGTTTGGTTTAGTTTGGATTGACTTTGAAAATTCAAACTACAAATCGAACTGAACCACTCAGTTCTTTGAAAAAATTTAAATCAATCCAAAAACTTGCAATTTTTTTAAGGTTCGGTTCGATTTGGATCAAGTTTTGGTTTTTTATTTGGATTGGTTTGGTTTTAAACACCTTAATTGGTACAAAGTTTAATTTTTAATCTTGTTTTGAAAATCTGAAATTGAATAAAAATATTTTTTATGCTTGATTTAATATTTTAAAAAAAACATTATCAACCAAAATTTCCACAAAGTAATATGTGTGAAAGAGATAAAAATATAATTTTGTTGAATTAAAAATAAAAGTTTTACTTATTGAAAAATATAATATTACTCTTATATGATTTGATGTGGTAAAAAAATTAAAGTTTGTAGTAAAAGTAGTAGGATATTATGATTTAGTAGGGTATTCTAATAAAAGTTATACTCTTATATTTTATTTCTACTACTATAATTAAACAAAAAAATACTAGTGATGAAATCTTTATACTAAGAATGAATTTGGTGTCTTTTGATTTAGGATTTTCTTTGAAGTTTCACATAAGACAATTTCTCATATCTCTCTATTTTGCAATGACAATCAATAAAGGTCAAGGATAATCACTTTCTAGAATTAAGTTTTATCTACCGTATGTGGTATTTAAATATATTGTTGTTTTAGGAGTAAAATTAAAGAAAAGGTTGAAAATCTTATGAAAATATAACCACAACAACTAATACATATGTAACAATCCAATATTTTAGATTATAAAAATATTAGATTATAAAGATATTTAGTTATAAAAATATTAGATCATAAAGATATTATAAAAATATTTAGTTATAAAAATATTAGATCATAAAGATATTATATTATAAAAATATTCAATTATAAAAATATTAGATTATAAAGATATTGGACTATAGAGATATTTGGTTGTACAAATATTAGATTATAAAGATAATACAATATATAAAAACAAAAGACTAGTTGAGTAGTTTGTTTTCACATACCTCTATTCTCTCTACCTCCATTCTCTTTATTCTCTCCATTCTCTCTACACTCTCTCTAAGGTTTAGATACTGAAACCCTAACAGTTTCTAGATCTAGAAGAAGCAATAGGAGGCTAACGGTGTAAGGAGGAGTTCTACCCAATCAGTTTTGTGAACGGGTAAGTCTAGGTTCGTTTATTCTTAAGAATTTTCTTTTGGAAAGTTTATGGTTTTTGAAGATTTTTCTCAATGAATTCTCTTTATGGGAAGATGTTATCTAGGATTTTAAGATAAAAGATGAGCTAAGGATTAAGATTGCAATTTTTCCATCTGAGCAAGGAACAAACAAAAATCCAGGTTAGGGAAGTTAAATGTTCAAAAATATATATAACTTGATGTTAGGGAAGTTAATGTTCAAAAAATATATAACTTGGTGTTAGGGAAGTTAATGTTCAAAAATATATAAATTGATATTAAGAAAATATTAATGTTATATATATATATATAATTAGTATGTTTTGTATATTATTGTTGTATTTAGTGTAATGTGTGAAAAACCTTGTTTTTGTATTGTTTATGATGTTTAAGTTGATATTTGGATGTTTGTTGACAATCAGTGGAATGGAAAATTTGTTTGAGGGGTAGAAACGAAAGTTTCTTTCCCTAGAGGGTTTTGGTCTCGATCCTATTCTTGTTTATAAATTTAGATTATTATCTCTAAATAAAATTGAGAAAAATTGATTGGTTATGTATGACCTATGATGTTTTTGTGTGAGGCCGAGTAGAGCCAAGGGTTGGTGCCCATAATCTACTGATATGTGTTGATGAGATGTTTGGTACCCGAGAAGGTACAACTTTATGTGAGGCCGAGTAGAGCCTGGGGTTGGTGCCCATAATCTACTTATGTGTGTTGATGAGATGTTTGGTACCTAGGGAGGTACAACTTTATGTGAGGTCGAGTAGAGCCTAGGGTTGGTGCCCATAATCTACTGATGTGTGTTGATGAGATGTTTGGTACCCGGAGAGATACAACTTGCATTTTAGGTGGTGAGTTATGCTAGAGCGGATTCAATGAGATCCCAAGTTCCACTGGTAGTCCCGGTCACGTAGACTAAGATGCCAGGTGGTGAGGAGTCGATGGGGGGATGCTTAAGACCTGCTCTGAGGCTACATTGAAGTAGGCCAGGGCCAGAGTAGGGTTGACAGTAGTCCTACCCTGTGGGTAGGGTGGTAGAGTGTTATTGTGCCGGTACAGTAGCCGACCACAATGTGACCCACAGGTGTTAGTCTCTGAGTTCGGGCATAGTAGCCGTGTCTTCCGGAAGATGTTTTCTTTTTAGGACATTTTGAATGTGCATGAGAATGTTGTGGTTATGTGTATTACATGATAATATTATTTGTGTTGTTACTTTTGAATTATTAAAGATGCATTAAATTTCAAAGCATTTAAGTATGTTCTATGATAAATGTACTTGAGAATGATGTGATGATGAATATTACATGATATTATTATTTTGTGTTGTTATATTTTTGAATTATTAGCTTACCCTACAATTGCCGATTGTTTGGCCTACGATGATCGTGTTTCACTAAACGGGAGCATATATTTTAATAGGTGAGAGAGATACTTCTAAGTCTCAGGACTAGATTGGAAGATGAAGTAGCAATTATATGCATATATTTATATATATTTTTATATCTCATGATAGAATTTTGTACTAGTAGAGATCTTGTTTTTGTATTGAATAAAAATCATATAAATATAATATATGTTTTATTATCAGTTAATGCAAGTTTTGCATATTGAATATGATAATAGTAGTGATTTCTTTGAAGTTTCACATAAGAAAATTTCTCATATCTCTTTATTTTGTAATGACAATCAATAAAGGTCAAGGATAATCACTTTCTAGAGTTAAGTTTTATCTACCATATGTGGTATTTAAATATATTGTTGTTTTAGGAGTAAAATTAAAGAAAAGATTGAAAATCTTATGAAAATATAACCACAACAACTAATACATCTGTCGACCAATAGTACTCTAAATTCAATTCATTCCTTACTAAGTCTATACGTTAAGATTTAATATTGATGAGAAGAGAGCAACCAAACTAGATAAAAAAAGAAATATGATACCACTTTTAAAATAAAATTTTAAGACTCAATATTTATGAGTCTTTTCTTTTTTTATATACAACTAAACTTTATCATTTCTACTGTATATGGAACTTTATTTACATTTAAATTCTTAATACTTATATATACATTGTTTAAAATATTTATATTAATTTAAAAATATAAAATAATTTTAAAAAGAACATCACACACAAAAAGTTTATTGAAAGAAAGAGAGAAAGACTTTTCCACTTAGTGGTAGC
This sequence comes from Lablab purpureus, assembly GCA_030347555.1. Taxonomy (NCBI): domain Eukaryota; kingdom Viridiplantae; phylum Streptophyta; class Magnoliopsida; order Fabales; family Fabaceae; genus Lablab; species Lablab purpureus. The sequence goes on along the minus strand of CM059256.1, from coordinate 27,068,173 downwards.
ACCATTGTGTTCCTTTTCATTCTCTTCCCTCATTCTTTTAGTCTTTTGGGTTTGAGCTTTGGTTCAAGTATCTCTTTCTCTATTTATCAAGTCTTTTCTGATTTTTTCTTTTGTTTGAGGCCGAAGTTTGACTTATTTTGACCTTTAATTAAAGTTTGTCGCAGGCTACCTCTTGATGTTAAAAAGGTGGTGTTATTAGGTTGGTTTGGAGGAGTGAGTCTTGAATTGGGATTTTCTTTTCACGTTCTTGAATTTTGTGTGTATAATTTGAAAAAAATATAGGACCATACACGTACATTTAAAATATTATATATTTTTATATAATATTTATTTTTAAAGTATTTTTTAATAAAAATATATTTAGTTTTTTAATTTAAATTAAAATGATTATAACGAAGGTGTTGATTAAATGTTGATTTCAAAATAAGTGTATGTGAAGTATTTATTTTTATTATATAGATGCTTATAAATGTTCAATTTTAGAATGTTGAGATTTAAAACTGACTTTTCTTATTTGGTATTCTCTATCCCTATTTATAACAACCTTTTTAGAGACTTGTTTTATTCGTTTTTATGAGACCCTATATACTTAAATGATACATTGATTATTTTATATGCTATCATATTTATTTTATAAAATTTGAAAATACGTATAATAAATTTTTAATACATGCATTTGCTATCAAATATAAGTTTCATTTGAAGTCATGAATTAATGCGATTAAAACAATCGCGAAATTTTAAATTATAACTTTCTTACGCGTGAACTTACAACGTAAACGGTAATTTGAAAGAATATTTTAGATTTAGTGCAATATATTAAACTTTTTTAAAACTTTATCCAAATCCTACCACTCTACCCGCTATTAACCCAGTCTTTTTATTATCATATAACTTGTTCACCAATTTAATCCAATTGATTTTAAGCATGCTCTGTTTTAACAAAGTTATACTAGATTTCATGATGAACAAAAACATAAAAATAAGTACTAATACAAAAATGAGACATTTCACCTTTGTATGGATAATCAATTGTGTATATGGACTTAAAAATTATATATAATTACTATTATTAATATAAAAAATAAGTAAATAATTTAATATAATTACAATTATAAAAAATCACATTTTGTTTTAAGGATTATCTTCCATTTTTTAAATTCTTAAAGTTATTTAAACTAAAATTGTCTTTCGTGTGTGTTATATATACGATTTAGTTCGACATGAGTCTGATTCAACTCGACCTGATATAGGTCTAACTACACTTGACTTGATGTAGGTTTGACTTGACTCGGCCTAAGGCAGGTCCAACACGACTTGGTCCGGAGTAGGATCAATTAGACTCAGCTTGAGTTAGGCCCAACTCGACTTTGCCCGTGACAGACCTGATCCAACTCGTTTAGGGTGGACCAACTTGACTTGACCCTGGGTGGTCTTAACTTGACTCGGCCTAGGACGAGTTCGGCTCAAGTCAGCCCATGACAAACCCAGCACAGGGAAAGACCTGGGCTGACTCGGCTCCCAAGTCGACTCAGTTTGGGGAAGGTCTGGGTCTACTCGACCATGGTGGGACTGTCTTGACTCGAACTGGGGCGGGCCTGACTTGACTAAGCTCATGTATGACACTACTCGAATCAGTTCGATGGAGAACTTGACTCGAATTGGGTTGAGGGAGGACCCAACTAAAATCGAGTTAGTGGAGGGTCTGTTTTTGAATTGGGTCAGTCGAGGGTGCGCTCAATTCAACTCGTCTCGGGACGGACCCGACTTGACTCGTTGCAGGACAAACCCGCCTCAACTTGGTCGTAGGCACGACTCAACTTGTCCCGAATTGAGCCTGAGTCACATTGACTTAGGTTAGGCCCGACTCAAATCGATTCGGGTCATGCTCGACTGGATATGGTTTATGGCGGGCCTGGTTTGACTCAGCCTGGGGTGCGTTCGGCTCGATTAAGCCTAAGTCGAACCTGACTTGACCCGTCCCGGTGCAGGGCTAGCTCGACTCGGCCTTAGGCTCAACTTGACTAGCCTACCCAAGTTAGGTTTGAATCGAGTTGACCTTGGTCGGATTAGCTCGAATTGACCCAAATTGGGCCCAGTTCGACTCGGTCTTAAGTGGGCCTGGTTCGACTCAGTCCTAAGTGGGTCTGGTTTGACTTTATGCTAAGGGTCTGACTTAACTTGGCCTGAGGTAGATTTGACTCAACTCGACCCATGGCAAGCCAAGCTTGACTTGGTCTAGAGTGGGCCAGACTGGACTTCGCCCATGACAGGCTAAGCTTGGCTTGACCTGGGTGGGTCTTGCATGACTCATCTTGACCTCGCTTGACTCAGGTGAAGTCAGGGATGACCCAGTTCAACTCGGCCTAAGTTGAGCCCTGCTTGACTCATCTTGACCTCGTTGACTCAGGTCAAGTCAAGGGCGACCCAGTTCGACTTGGCCTGGGCCAAGCCCAACTTAATTTGGTCTGGGTCAGGCCCAACTCGATTAAGCCCAGGATGACTTAGATTGATCCAGTAGTGGAATTTCAATTCCTTTCTATTTTTAGGGTATTTCAAATTCTATTGTTTTAGTTATTTGAAATACCTTCTCAAAATTCCTAAATTTAAATTTCTTTCTAATTTTCTTATCTAAACATGTTATTTTAATCCAAAGTATTTCGAATTCCTCAAATAAATTAATTACCCTTTTAAAATACATAATCCAAACACTATTTGACTTCACAAACATAACAAAATGAAAGTTAAAATTTGGAAACATCACTACGACAAAAAAAATCCATTGCTAAAAGTAAGAATAAGACAATCCAACCTAATGCAATGATTCACTTAGGAAGGTTTAAGATTTTTGGGCAACATACAAAAATCATGATAATCATATTTACTTTTCGTAATCAATATTAACAGAATGTGATGCTCTTTAATCCTTTGAGTGTGTGTATTTCCTTTAATCATATTAATCCTTTATCATTACTACATGACTTGTTTGTGATAAAGTTAATAGAATATTTCTTCTTGAGTATATTATGTGTATAGAATATTTTTTCTTGAGTATATTATGTGTATATGTTTCTTTTTTATTCTAATTTTGTCCTTAAATTTTAATAACCATAACATTGAGCAATATAATTATTAAAACATGATTACTTTACAAGTAAATTTAGATTACTAAATATGATAAATTATGAAAATTACATTATGAAAAAATTATTTTAAATAACAATATTGGAAAAAAGAGCATGGTACTCTTTAATAGTTTGCTTTAGAATTCTGGATATGCTCATTCACATGTTACTTGCTAGTATTTTGAAGATCTATTTATATAATCTTTTGTCTTATTATCTTTATATTTTAATTACCAAAACATGATTAATTAACAAGTAAATTTTGAGCCAATAAAATATTTTCTCCTTAATATATTCTTTGTATATTTAAGCAATTATAACATTGAACAATATGTTATATTTAAAGATGTTTTATATTTTATTATGAGAATGAGAAGAGAATCACTCTATTTATTACAATGAAGTGTATAAAAAGCTTCATAAAAGTAAAGATGGTGAATTTATATTTCTGAAAACAAAGAACTTCATTATACATGTTTTATATTCTTAAGATTGATTATTATTATTAATTTATTTTCATTTTTCTAAACTTTTTGCCTTTTGGTTTGTTGTCAAAACCTAAAGCCTCATTTACACAAAAATATGGAGAAGATAGTTAATATCATCCTATGATTGACTATGATATTTGGTTTAAAAGCTTTAGGTGAAAATAAGAAGAAAATAATTCATGACTTGCGTCATAGCATGGATCTTGGATATAAAACTTCTACGCATGCTCCATCTTCAAATATGCTAGTAGGGAGGGATGGTGGGAAACAAGTACTCTGTCAAATTTAGGAGAGGTTTACAACAAAGAAAAAAAAGTGAAGAAGGAATATATATGTTGTAGTAAAAGCATAACAAATAACAAGTTACCTGTAATTATCACATGTTGAAGTATGCACTTGGATTAGTTGGGCATGTGACACCCTCTACCCCATATCATATATCATGACAATAAAAGTAACATATTTTATAAGTAACCTCATAGTTAATAAAATGTATAATAATAGTGCACATAGGGTAAAGGATTCACATTCACTAATAACATTACATTATGTAAGATAAACCAACTAAAATCTTAATTAAAAAGAAATAAACAAAAGTTCTAATTTTCTAATCCTATCCCGGTGTCACATATCCTATCAGAGCAGTCTCATGAACACTAAACTTCACCACTAAAATCATCAACATCAAACTGGAGATCACCTACAATACGAAAGGAAAAACACAACAAGGAAACAAAGGGAGTGAGAAATATCTCACTCAGGTTGCGGTGTAAAGACACTGCAAGATAGTTTCACACAACAAACAATTAATTAATACTTAACCATATCCAAACATGAGAAACAAATTAATTTAACTTCAACAGGAACCATCCATAAGCTGAACATATCCATATCGTAATTGGATCATATGCAATGCATGTTGTACCCGTATATACACTATGATGATGAATGCATGTGGTGCCAATCACATATTACACTTGACCGCAATAGTGATACACAATGATCTCACATTATGATGCATGTGGTGCCAATCACATATCACACTTGACCGCAAAAGCGATACACAATGATCTCACATTATGATCTTACATTATGATTCATGTTCACATAAGTCCAAGGACTTCTTATACACTCATACACATTTCCTTTTACATAAGTTCACATTTACATTCACAATCACTTAACACATGACTTTTGTCATAATCAATGGATAAAATAATATAATAATATTCAATTAACACACATTATCCTTCATTCATCATTAAAATTATATTACCCTTACCTCATCCCCTTCACAGAGTATCACAAGAATCCTTAAGGTGCTCCAAAGCAATCACAACATCATCAAATTAAGAAATTATACATATTATTCTTCAATTCACATCATAAAGAGCCTATAAGAATAATTAGGAATCAAACCGATATGAAAGAGGAAAACTCCTCTTTTAAGAACACACCTAAAATAATGAATTGGGTCAAAAAATCAAAATATTATCAAATTAAGAAATTACACATATTATTCTTCAATTCACATCATAAAGAACATACAAAAGTAAATAGGAATCAAACAGAGATGAAAGAGGAAAACCCTTTTTTCAAGAACACACCCAAATTAAGGAATTGGGGGTCAATTCCACTACCCAACAGATATCTCACACCCCAAAGCGAGTTCTCACTCTCCCCTTACCTTTTTTACATGCAGATGGTGCTCCTAATACTCTAAAATTTCCCCTCCTACTCTTCTCCTCTTCCTTGTTAAATAGAGAACAAAGAAGATGAAAAATCTCAAATTACTGCTACTATGCAAACTGAATATCTCCTTACTTAGACCTCTTATCAACGATCCAACCGGACATAATTAAGAACCAGGTGTCACGAACCACCTATTAAATTTCCAGCTCGATCCAACGTGAACGAATCTGAAGCACTAGTTTTACCGTAACAGTCCTATGAAAAACTGGAATGACTCACTTTCTTCCTCTCTCTCAAAGTACTGGTGTTCTCAATGACCTAAAACTTTAATATTTATTTAAATAAGATCTTATATTCTAAAATTATTTATTTTATAATTATGAACATGAATATTATATATTAAAATCAAATAAAAAAATGTATATTAATTAAATTAAAAATCTTGAAATTTCCTAAAAATATTTAATTAATCTCATAAAAAAATTGGGGTGTCACAGGGCAACAATGAGACAAAATGTAAAAGTATATTATGGTTGTTATACACATTGTTTGGAGGCCCATATTGAGGTAAACTTGATAAGATTCTAATGTGTTTAACTTGAAAAGCTTTTGATATAATGCTTGTTTTAAGTTTTAGGATTTAAAATGTAGATGTATTCAAGGATACTTGTCAGTGAACACAAATTTAATCTATTTGAATTATATAAGTGTAAAGGTTTGTACTTAAGAGAATAACATGAGTGTTAGGAATCCAACTACAATTCTTTTAGTCCTGAATTAAGTAGGAATGAGCAAAATGAACAATATATTAGAAAAAAGACCCACAACTTAATTGTCTTGAGGTTTGGGGTTGAAGGTGGTATCATGGTCTCTTATATGGTTTGCTCAAGATTCATTAGAGCCAAATCTCCTGAACGTTTCCCTTACTTGAGACTTGTGAACTTTATAATTTGGTTTAGATGTATGGACCAAACCACGGGGAGACGTGTATAGAAGGAAAAACCTAACTAAGTCACAAAGAATCCTAATTACAAGCGCAAACTAATAAAAGGAAAATTATAAAGAAAAATACTCAAAAGAATAACAAAACAATGAAATGCAATGTTGACCAAAGCCTTAACTTTATGACATGTTTCTAATAACCCTCCTAGAAGGCATAGGTGTTGGAATAAATGGC